>CM068375.1:165638910-165975052 GCA_034769895.1 Magicicada septendecula
AAAACAACTAAAGCTCATATTCATTTACTGTCGGGACGAATAAAAAGTAGTAAGAGTGCAAAATATAATAAAATAATTAAACCAGCCCTTAAATCATTTAAATTACAATACTGGTGGGACCATATGGATGGTCGTGGAATGATGAAAGTAACTAATACTAAACCAAACTATATTTATTGGAACAATGTAAATGAACTTTGCGATAGATTACGATTGTTGATAGCATCACAAAATGCGGGTCATACAGGTCACGATAATGAAATATTATCTATTATTGAGGAATTACACGAAGCTGGTATAATAAATGAGAGTGCATCAATGGTTAGATATACATTTGGAAAATGAGTGTTGATAAATTCGGACATCACAGCACCTCCTCAAAACTAAAAGTTATTCGCGGTCCTCCAGGAGAAGGTTTTAGTCTTACAGAAGACGGAAATTACAATATTCACAACAAAAGACTTTGTAACGTTAGTGACCCGAAATCACCTCTAGATGCAGTAAATATATCACACTTAGATAAACGCTTAATTATTAATTCAGAAAATAGTTTATCGTTTAATGGATACCGATTGACAGAAACAGGACAACCTATCAACGAACAGGATGCTGTAAATTTAAAATATATGAAAGAAAATACTCTTATATTAGACAAAGACGGGTTTAACGCTAATGATAACTTTATACGAGGAATAAAAATACCTGAGGAACAGTCGCATGTTGCTAATAAAACGTATGTTGATAATAAATTACCAATTTTTGAAAATGGTGAGTGTGATTTTCAACAAACGAGATTAATTAACATTAATGATCCAATAAATAGTAATGACTGTGTAATTAAAAGAACTATGATCAAAACGATGAACGAATATAAACACGATTTAGAAAGTTATTGTAATGATAAAATCCATTATGCAAAAAATAAATATGGATTAGATTTTAAAAACTTAAAATTAACTAATATAGGTAAACCTCTAAACGCAACCGATGCTGTGAACAAGGAGACATTAATTCACGTGATGGATACTTATAAGGAAGATTTAGAAAATGAATTTACCAGAAAAATTCGTTATAAAAAAACTGAAAAAGGGTTGGATTTTAACAATGAAAGGTTAATTAATATAGGTAGACCGGATAATGAAAATGACGCTGTAAGTGTACGTTATCTTATCGACATATTAGGTTCAATTGATGAAAAAATTCTATCAATTTTGTACAGAATATATATTGAATTAACTAAAGATGAGCAGGTTAAAAATATTGATGAATTTAAGAAAATGTTGATATCACAAGATTTGTTTCCGCTTTACGAAAAATGGAGATATACTACAAATTAATTTTCTGTAAAAAGAACGTGATTATATATATATATATATTGGAGAATAATATAAAAGAATGTGTATTTAACGTTACAACATTATAAATGCGTGTGTATTCAAAGAAGATAGAAGGTAGTGGTTTACTAAGTGATATAGCCGGAACCGTTATAAATAAATCAATCGATTTATTACCAGTAGAGCTACATATACCAGGTTATCAATATTGCGGTCCCGGTACAAAACTATCAAAACGGTTACAAAGGGGTGACCCTGGTGTTAATAAACTTGATCAAGCTTGTAAAGAACACGATATCGCATATTCGAAGTATTCGGATAGTACAAATATCGTGCAGTAGCCGATCGTCGATTAGCGGAGAGAACTTGGGAACGTGTAAAAGCAAGCGATTCTTCGTTCGGGGAAAAAGCAGCGGCTTGGACTGTAACAAACATAATGAAAGCAAAAAGTAAATTTGGGGGTGGAATGAGGAAAAAGAATAAAGTAAGAAAAAATCCGTTTCCTCTAAAATAAAATCATCTCTCTTAAAATGTATTAAACAAGGAAAGGGATTATATTTAAAACCTTATAAACAAACGGGGGAAGGTATTAAAAAAAAATTTAGAAAAAGAAGGAAAAACAATAAACGTTAATGGAAATAATTAAAAAAATTCCTATCCACCCACTGTCAGCTGGTGAATTACTAAAATACGCTAGTCTTTTAAAAATCCCAAATTTTAGAGGGGTATTTATGCGTGATACTTTACCAAACAGAATTTGGTATAACGAGACAGGAGTTGTTAATTTAGATAGTATTTTTGGTAGCGGAACACATTGGGTTTGCTATTCAAAAAATGGGAAAAATATATGTTATTTCGATAGCTATGGTAATCTTGGACCACCCTTAGAGTTAGTTGATTATTTTAATACATCCTCACAACAACCGCTTAATATTGTTTATAATTATGAGTGTAGACTGAATATGAACACAGTTATTTGCGGACAACTGTATTTGATGTTCCTCTGCAATGTCCTGTTTAAGTGGTAGAAGTTCTGCTTTGAGCTGTGATATTTTTCCGCCGCTCGATCTCGATGGAAAATACAAGTGGGAAATTGCTTTAATAGATCTACTGACGTATAATTCAATTCCAAATATAGAAGAGAATGTTAATAACGTATTGTATTATGGTGATGATGAAAACATTAAATTATCTACAGGTTCCTATGAAATTGAAGATATTAACAGATATATAAATGATTACCTTGAAAAAGAAAAGAAAAATAATATTAAAATATCGATTAAAGCTAATAATAACACTCTAAAAAGTGAAATTTTTTCAAATGTTTGGATTAATTTTGAAAAACCTGATTCACTAGCATCAGTATTAAGATTTCAAAAAATCAAATTAAAACCGAATATATTACACAGTTCTACATCACAAGTATCTATTATTAGTGTTGACAGCATCAGAGTCGTATGCAGTATTGTTTGTGGATCATATATTAACGGATTCGAAAGTCACGTATTACACGAATTTTATCCAGCTGTAGCACCAGGGTTTAAAATTATAGAAATACCAAAAACTTGATATATTTACCAGTAAACACATTTAAGATTCGAAATATTAGTATAAGGTTAGAAGATCAAAACGGAGAGTTAATTAATTTCAGAGACGAAGCAATAACGTTACGATTGCATTTGAGAAAACAATAATGGGTTTACTTTTTTCATATGGAGCCGATAAAACAGGTATTAACACCTCAATCAACGTTAGTAAAGATACAAACACTAAACGGTTAACATCGTTGAATAAACATTTTTTACAATCTCTAGGATTAACAGTAATAAGAGAATATCCAAAAAGAAAATGAGTGGAAGTATCTTAAATGTATTAAATAAATCAGTATATGAAGACGATACTATAATTAGATATGATTTTCATACACATACACCCTACGCCTCTACAACGTTTAATAACAATGATGAAATTCGTATTCCAATTCATCAGCAAGATATTTATACATTACCGAGTGAAAGCTTTCTGTATGTTAAAGGTGAATTGGTTGGGGCTAATAATGCGGCTGATAATACGATTCAAATAGTTTCAAATGGAGTAGGACATTTATTTGATGAAATTCGATACGAAATATGTGGAACTGAAGTGGATCGTGTTAAAAATGTTGGACTAACATCGATAATGAAGAACCTACTAACTTTTAAACCGCAAGAAAAGAATATTCTCACTACTGCGGGTTGTAATGAAAATTTACTAGATAATCTCACTGTAAATAAAGATTTTTCATGTTGTGTACCATTGAAAATGATGCTTGGATTTATGGAAGATTATAAAAAAATTATTTTGAATGTAAAGCAGGAATTGGTGCTTATTAGCTCATCGACCAATTATAATGTAATATACATGACAGCTAGTACCACGAAAGACTATAAATTAACATTAACACATATTTCTTTGAAAATCCCTTATATTTATGTGAGTGATAAAAAAAGGTTGGATCTACTAGTAAGTGTTAGAAACGATATTCCTATACCAATTCCATTCCGTAGATGGGAAATTAATGAGTACCCTTCAGCACCAAAAACAAAGCAACTTACAGTATTTGGAGGATTAAATCTACTGCTCAGCTGGAGAAACCACGAAATGTTATAGTCGCTTTTTCAAACAAATAGAAAAAATAATAAGTATTCAAGTTTATCAAATTTTGATTTTTGCTCGATGAGAAATATAAAATTATATCTGAATTCAGAATATTATACATACGATAATATAAATGGTGATGCTGTACTTCTACATATGCTTTACACACGTTTTCAGTCTTCCTATTATTATGGAAGTAACAACGAGCCTATCATGGATGTAACATCGCTTTTAGCCAAAGCTCCTTTATATGATATAGATTGTTCAAAACAGAGTGAAAATTTAAAAACAGGTTCAGTAGATGTTCGCCTGGAAATAGAAACAACGGAGGATATCCCCGACAAAACAACGATTAATTGTTTAATTATCTATGATACAGTACTTGAATATACACCGTTAAGTGGAACTGTAAGAAATCATTGGTGTAAAATATATGTACCATTTTTTTTTAATCAATACAAAATTCTTAATATCTATTTCTTGTTTCATTTAATTATCCTGTAAATGCAAAATATGATATTTTTTGTTAAAAAGGTAAATAGGTGAGAACATAGAATATATGTACCACTATACATAAATAAATTCTTTATTGAAAAATATTGTTTACATTTACAACTTTTTTATTACAATTTGACTTCATTAATTTCTAATAGCTTGTAATGACCATAGGGTAGACTATTTATTTTATCATTACAAATCACACGTTTATCGTCAGCATTGTTTAATGCAAGTTTGGTACATAAAATCTCTTTATTTCGTGTTTTTTTGATTGAAAAAGTCGCATTAATCTGTACATATTTCCACTATTACCTGGTGAAAATAAAGATATTTTATAATCTTCAAATTTTATGTTTTTTTCAATTGTTTTTCTTAATACCTTTCGCTTTTTTTATAATATTCTTTTTTCTTTTTTTATTCTGAACGAATACAATTTCGGTCTTAATCCAACGAATTCTATTATTGGAAGACCGCTACATTCATCTTTAAATTTACCCAAAACTTTTTTATTTTTTAATGAATAGCAAAAATGATCTTTTGGATAATCAGATGTATCGAAATAATCTAATAATTCCTCACTAAGCATATCATGATAAAAATCATTCGTTTTAATTTCATAAAATAAACTATCAGTATCTGTGTATAAAAGAGCAATATTGTTTTGGTATTTTCGTTTCATTACATCATAATGAAATGAATACATCAATGTCTTACTCAATTCTAGTACAGTAAATCCGACATAGATCGGCTTATTAAAACAAATCGATTTATTATTTAATAATACAGCACATAGTGTTTCATCATAAATAATTCTATCCTTAAAAACAGGTTGTGCAATAAGTTTTTGTAATCTTTTTACATTGCTTACAAGTTCCAGATTTGATCGTTTCCTTAAATTTTCCAAACACTTTCCAAAAACAGAATTATTTAATAATTTAAAAAATTCAATTTCAAATTTGTTTTTAGCATTTTGACGTTTTTCAGTGTTTAAATCAATATATGATTTTAACCACTGACTTTGAAAAAATTGAAGAACACGATGTATTTTTTTAATTACTAAACCATGGTTAAAAGCCTGTTTTAAGTTTACATAATGACAAATACAGTTTTCTTTTAATTCTAGTGTTGTTAATAATTTATTTTGTTTACTTTTATTTGTACATTTATTAACTGGTAAAAAAGGAAGATCGCTGTGATTATCATGTAAAAACTGAGGATATTCAATATCTACTTCTAATATAAATCCAACCGGAGAATCGTCCGGTATATTAAGTATATCAATATCTGTTGTACACCAGGTAAACCCACCATAAGGTATATATTTACTCATTGTCCAACCATATAAATTGTTTGCGTCTAAATAAGCTAAATAAGTGTTGGGAAGATTAATATTATAAGTGTTGTCAATATACTTATTATTCGCAACCGCATGTCTTTTAATACAGAGACTAACCTCCTCTTATCCCTTTTTCAATCATTAAATATTTATCATAATCAGATAATAATTCCAATTCTATTTTAGTATAGGATAACATACCATCAAATGCAAAACCTGGTGCAGTTAGGTAATGAGCACAATCTGGATTATATATTGACAAGCAGAGTTTGCGAAAATTTTCAAAAACATCACATAATATTAAAACATCAGTTTTTAAATATAAATCGCTATATTCACCAAGCGTATTTATTTGAAAATGATTCCATACTTCTACCGCGTGTTGATATTTTTCGTCAGATATGTCATCATTGTTTAATTTACTAAAAAACTCTTTTTTTGGTGGTAGCTGTTTTTCTTCTAATTTTTTCCAAGAATCCGTATATTCATATGGATATACAACTTTTTTTGTAACTAAATTAATATCGTTTAATGAGAAAAATTTTTTTGAATGAATAAAACAATCTTCTGGAAGAAAACTACATAAATCCGCTAAGGAGAAATTTAGAAAACGATATGTATCAACAAATCTAATTATTATCCCACTTTGTGTTTTTTTAGAAAAAGAAATGTATTTTTCAGACGAATTTGGAATTACATAGATTTGTTTACTATCATAGCCTAATTGTCGTATAATAAAATGAGAATCATAATTAGAATTTCCATGAATAAAAAGTGGAATAAAACATTGTTTTCTCTTCTTTAAATTACAATTATTACATAGTGCTGCACGATATCTACGCGACAAGTGACAATGATCACGAACTGGTTTTTTTATCATAGTAAATTCGGCTTTACACATTTCACAATGAGTGGTTGTGCGAAATTTATATTTATCTCTATCAGTCATCTTCAATGGGGTTATCTCCTTAGTAAGCTTTCCTATGGTATTAACAACTTTAACAAGATACATCATAAATTCTTTTGCTGCATTTTTACCCCAATATATATAAGGTACTTTTGGTAACTGACATCGTATACTATAGGGGATTTCCTCATCAATAAGAAAATAAATACAAAAACTCATAGGAATGTGTAACTCATTAGCTACTGTAAAAGATTTTGTTGATTTTGGAAAACATCCACTAATAGGTTTCAGAATACACTCAAAATCAGCGTAAGCTACAATTGGGATACGAAAACTAAATTGATAATTTTTGAATTTTAAAACAGTATCTTCAGGCATTACTACAAGTGTTGGTTGAAATTTACCACAGTATTTTTTATGCGACTTTAATTTTGAAATATTATAAAAATGCATAAAACATCGTTTACAAATTTCAATTTTTCCATGATGTTTTGTTAATTGTTTTCTAACTAAAATATTAAAGTTTTTAATATAACAATAATGTTGTTTTCCTGTATTTCCATCATATAATAATAACAAATCACAATGATCGTTTTTTTCTTTATCACAAACTTTAATTGGATAAATATTTTTTTCCTCATCTATAGCGTAAACGTTTATAGAAACATTATTATTTTTTTCAAAAATTCTAATTTCTTTAATAGGTGTAGGAAATGAAATTTTATAAAAATTAAACTTTGTCTCCAAATCATTATATCTATAATTTATACGTTCAACATGTAAACCATTTACATAACGACATAGTATTGCCCATTTAAAACATTTTTCATCATTCAAATTTTTTGGATTAATAATACAATTTCTTGAAATTAAAAAATTTGGAAGAGCAATATATGACGAACCTTTCAAAGGTCGATATTTATTTATACGTAACAATATTCCATCTACATTGTGAAGAGCCCATCCAGATTTATGACTTTCATATGTTTGTTCTTCATAACAAATATTTTTTATTGAATTATAATATTTTACTCACATCAGCCTCTAGAAATAATTCAGTGTTTTTAGTTTTAAACGCTCTATCTTGTTTTTCATTTATAACATGTTTTATATAAGTGCATTCAACAACCATATTAAATTTTATAGGTCCAAATTCGGTAAGTAGATTGTTTAAAATATTTTCTAACTTTGTTTTTATATGAATTAATAATAGACAAATATCTTTAATATTTTTGTTGTGGTTCTTATAATAAAAAGTTTTTAGATTACCTCTAAAAGCGTTTTCAATTTGAATAAAATCATCCTCAGCTTGCAAGTTTTTTAAGCGGTTGACTTTCCTCTTGTACATCATGCCCAGAGCGGGTTCATCCTCCATTTCATCAGCAGAATCGGTTAGATCAGAATATGATGATGATGACAAATACCTCGTCTGTTGTGTTTCGTTTGAAGTGGATGGTTCAGCTGTATTCTCCAAATCATGATGTAACGCTTCTGGTGAATTTGGTAACTCGGTGTTATAACTGTCTTCTCTAACGAAGATCCGTTTTTTAAAAGCTAAATTCTTATCCATAAGTGAAATAAATGTCTAAACTGGTATCTAAGAACAGCGTAATGTTTCGAACGATTCTCCGGTTGGGTTTATACTAGAAATAGATATAAAAGCGATTGAAAAAAAACACGTTACATGCTCCTATTTATATCGATGACGAAGGTTTGTCTTTAGCAATCACGTTATTAGTGGTTATCTCAAATATATCCTGGTTCCCATAAACATTGATTATATATTTATATCGATGATGTATTTACCATTATCATACTGGTTGCACAAACACGGATTACATATTCACCTTGAACACTTTTCCGTCTTTCATTCAAGTATGGTAATTACTCAACTACCTTGAATACACGTGTTGTTGATTAATGCAAGATATATCCTGTTTCCCAACATTACTCTTCTGAACTATATAAACCCCTGAGTTTCAATGATTCGACACACACAACCCAATACCGAGCTCTCTTGCTTCAATCAGCTTCTCAGTTAGAGCTTCTAAGTTTGTAAATCGCTACTCTACAGGTAAATATTTTTTATATTAATTCGCTTTATTAGTAAAACTCTAATAATAATTCATTAGTAATATATTTTTTTCTTTTTTAGATCTATTTTTATTAAATAAATCATATCTGAAGTAACGCCAGTAGCCGATCAAATGCCAGAAGAAGTTTACTCAATTGAAGAGATAATCAAAATATTTTACTTTTCTGGAATAACTACATTTGGCTTGTGGGAGGATTTATTCAAAAAATTAACAGAATTATTCATTGAGAATACTGATTTAGCTATTTTTAAATTATATGAACAATTAAATTCAATTATTAATTCCTATAAAAATGAACTATCATCAGAAATAAATTCTCAACTAAAAATGATACAATTACAAAAATACATATTTAGTTTGGATGAACTTATGAACCATATTAAATTACTCTCTGAGGATTTTAGTATAAAATCTTATAAAAAGAATATCGTATTAGCTTTTAAATCAAAAATTCTAAGCGTTTTACCTACTACTAATGATAATGTAACTGAAAAAAGTGAGGACGAGGATAGTGATAATAATGATTCTGATGATGAATTCAGTAAGATTTTTGATTCAATTACTGATGATAGTAAGAAAAAAGAAAAGAAAAAAGCGATACCTCAAGTGATTCAAATTTTTTCGAACGATAAACAGAAAATTCTCACCACACCCGGTTAGTGGGGTAGTCATTTGGTAAAAATTGAACTTACTGATACTCGTGATTTAAAAGGCGTTCCAAAAAAATGACCATTGGAAAAAATTGGACAAAAAGCTGTTTTTCTGATTAAATCAGCTGATGATGATAATCTCAAAATTTTAAATAAAATTTTGCATGAAGCGGGGAAAAACATCGCCTCAACACCGGGTGTGAAAAAAGAAATTAAAAAAATATATAGAAACAGACCCTATTATTTAAACTTATTATTTAAAAATATTTAAACTTATATTGTTTTTTTTAGAAAAAAAAATGGAAACCATCAGCTTTGCACGTCTATCTCCTTTCGCTTTTGCACCAATTAGAAGCACTTCACAGTCGGCTGGATTAGACCTCAGAAGCCCTAGATATACTTGTTTATTACCATTTTCTAGAGAACTGATCGCAACTGACTTACAAATATTAATACCTGCTGGGTGTTATGGTAGGATAGCATCACGTTCAGGCTTAGCATTAAACAGCTCTATAGATGTAGCTGGTGGTGTAATTGATAGAGATTATATGGGGAATATTGGGGTTATATTAGTAAATAATAGTCCTCGACCATATTACGTACATAGAGGGGATAAAATCGCACAAATAATAATTGAAAGATATGTTGAATCAAAAGATGTTGTTGAATTAGAAACGTATATTTCGGTATATCTTAATGATTTTAATGAGCGTGGAAATGGAGGTTTTGGGTCGACCGGTAATTAATATATATTTTTTTATTTTCTTTTTTCTTTAGATCAAATAATGGACAGAGCAGTACTAGATGTACAGTGGTTTAAGGCAGCGAAAAACCAATATATTATAAAAGAAATATCTTTCATTAAATTTAATTATGATGAATTATTAAAAAAAATTAAGAAATGTATCGTATTACTCCGAAATATTTGGAGATGACGAAGCCAGATTGTTAATGCTGAAAATCGAGAAACATTGTACTATATGCAAAAAAGAGTTTAATATGATAGACAAACCTGTGTATTATGAGACAGAAGAAAAGAAACGGAAGTGTGATTTATGCAATAAATGTTTTAATGTATTATATCCAAAAAGAAAATTTAATGTAAATCACTATTTGTTATTACCACCCTTTAATTTTGAACAGTTGTCACGAGATCAGCAAAAACAAGCGCTTTGGGTGAAAACAAATATTCATGGTTTTTCATGGTCTGACGGTCTCGAACAGTATAATAAGTTATACGAAATATATTTTGAATTATCTCAACAGTGTAACACAATCTATGTGAAAGGTAGTGAAAAGAAACAATTTCTCAACAACATTTTTACTCGACCGGGGTGTATGAAAATTATAAATATTGATGACTTGGGTGGTAGTAATTTGGTTGAATTAAAAGAAAAACTGAAAGATAATCTTGATGATTGTTCATTTCCACATAATATAGAATATTGTACTAAAAGAAATGTGCAAATATACCTTGAATTTATAATTAAGTATTGGCATAGTAGCTGTAACTGTAATAACTATCATTTCCTCTGTCCTCTAGTAACTAAGCTCGAATGTTCTATCTGTAATAAAAGTTTCTAGTGAAATATTGTAGTAAAACTGAAATATGTTGAATGTTATATTTTGTTTAACAAAAGATAAATGTTATACATTTACAATTATATTATATATATACAATGTTATAAATTACAATGTTAATACATTGTAAAAACGATTTGGTTGGTATAAGTAACGTCATAGAAGCTGTAACTGTAAATAAGCTCGAATGTTCTATCTATAATAAAAATTTCTAGTGAAATATTGTAGTAAAACTGAAATATGTTGAATGTTATATTTTGTTTAACAAAAGATAAATGTTATACATTTACAATTATATTATATATATACAATGTTATAAATTACAATATTAATAGATTGTAAAATCGATTTCGTTGGTATAAGTATCGGATTAGAATCTGTAACTGTAACTAAGCTAGATATTATAAAAAAAGTGAAAAAATTGTAGATAAAAATATAATAGTAAAAACTAAAGTTAAATTATAACAAAAGATAAATGTATTGTAAAAATTATTATAACTAATAAAAACCTAATTTCGTAAATTTCTATAGTTTTATTATTATTTTTTTTTCTTCCTGTTTGGTTGGTTTTTTCAGATGTCTGTAAATAGAAGATATAGAAATAAAAAATTCGATAGGTTTTCAAGAGGAACAAATAAAAAACGGTGTTGGTTTGGTAAAAAAATGTGGGGTGAAGCAGATCGTTGTAATGCGGTTTGTTTAATTACAGGGAAGCAGTGCTATAAATACACAAAATATAAATATTGTACAACACATTATAATATATTAAAACAATTTTGTAACAAATACCACCTTCTAAACCTAAAACATACGAAACAATATAAACACACTTCACTACATACACTGGCCTTAGTTGAATACATCATGCGATTAAAATTTAAAAAAATGTTTAACATGAAAGATGATGTGGGTCATACCAAATGGATGGAATATCTAAAATCTCTTATAAATGAAAAAGATTATGGTGTTGTTAATAAAATTAAAGAAAATGTAAATGTATTCATTTCATTTCCTAGATCTATAAATTTTAATCAAAAATTATTCAATCTAAATTTAGAGTATTTAAATTTGGAACTTAATATATTGAATGATTCATACAATAATTTAGATTCAAATTACAGATGTAATACAATTAAAAAAATTTCAAAGCATGATTTATTCAATTATTATTTTTAACAACTATTAGACATTACATAACAACAGAATTGAGTTAATATTAAAACCAAAAATTTACAAATATATTTCCCCCTCTCCAAAAAATAAAATGATGCAATATCTTCTATATATTAAACGACAAAAAGCTGATGTGTTCAGTAGAGATATCAGAATGTGGTTAGTTAAAACTCTAATACCTCTTTTAATTGCTATTTCCAGTGTTCGGCCCGAGAACGAGACCGCCTTGTACTATATTACTAATTATCTTTCAAATTTTGGATATATAAACAATGTTGATGAACTTTCTGTGTTAAACGAGTCGTCTCTATCCTCATACCTTACAATATTTCAAGAATACTTTGGTTTACCGAATGATGGTAAACTAAACAATGAAACGTTAAATCTAATTAAGAAACCGAGATGTGGAAATAAAGATCTAGGAGAATTTCGTGCAACATCGAGGTGGAATAAAAGAATATTAAGCTGGGATTTTATATCTCCCATAAAAAATATTATTGAACTTACGACAGAAGCTTTCCATATATGGGAGAAACACTCAGCGTTAAAATTTTATCGAGATCAACAGAAACCTGACATACTTATCTCGTTTCGATGGTCTCACCATCGTTGTATAAAAAATTCGTCTTCATTTTGTGATAAAAATTTTGATGGTAGAGGAGGAGTACTTGGTCATGCCTTCTATCCTCTCCCCCACCGTGCACATGTTGAAATTCATTTGGATTTTGAAGAAAAATGGTATTATAACAACGATTCAAATTTAGCTGGTGATGAAATTAGTTTATTATCCGTTTTAACACACGAAATTGGTCAGGCGTTGGGGCTCGGGCATTCGAGCGATAATACTTCAATTATGTTCCCATTCTACATATTGAATAATGGTCAAAATATTGATTTAGGAAAGGATGATGTACAGGGTATACAACGCTTATACGGATTACCACCATCATTACCTCCACCCTCCCCGGTTCCATCAGTTACTCCAACTACGAAAGCTACAACGTCTTCTACAACTGTAAAACCACCGCTTCATAAAAAAAAAGAGACAGATTCACAATTTGATATTTACAAAGTTAATGGATCCCATTTATTTCTAGTAATCAACAATCATCTATATATTTTGCAGAATAAACTATTTTGGATGTTTAATATTAGAGAAAAATCCTATGGAAAATCTCAAAATATTACAAAATGGTTAAAGTTTCTACCGCCGAATTTTGCTAATATATCAGCGATGTACCAGAGACCGTCGGGAGAGGTTGTAATATTTGTTGATAATAATATTTATATGTTTGATATAAAATCATTACGTTTAGTTAATAATTTCCCTGTTTCAACAAATAGTATTGGTTTTGATTCGACAACCAAAATAAATGGAGCTGTTAACACATATACAGGACGTACTTTTATATTTTATAATGATGAATATTATATTGAACTGGATGAATGTTCTTTCTCAGTTAAAAAACATGGATATACATACGACGACTTTCCTGGTGTTCCAAAAAATATTGATTCCGTATTTAGATTCATTGACGGATTTCTTTACTTCTTTAAAGATGGTTATGTGTACAAATATAATGAATTTAAAAATGTTGTTGAACAAACTGAGAAATATGATTTAAATCTATTTGGAATAAATTGTGTAAGTAACCGATTAATTTATAAACTAGTGGAACTATTAAAAAGTTTCATTAAATAATTGTATTTATGTATAAATAAAATTAATTTAAAAAACTTCTATTTTTTATTTATACACAACCTCTCTCACTTGTAACTAGTTGTGAAGGAGAAAAAAAAGTACAACTACATTGAAATTATACATTTTATTTTTTAGTTATATCTTTCCTCACATTTTACATTAAACAGATTTAACAATCAGTGTATACGACACTCACGTTAATATAAACATATAAAATCATCTTTTTTCTAATTGTTTTTACAATCAAATATATTCTTACATTTACAACCATTCATATCAATATTTCTAGAGATTGATTTCCTGTGAAAGATACACATTGATTTATATGTATAACCTGTATTGTTAGGTGAATAAATATATATCATGATATCATCATACCGTATTTTTAAATTTAATTTTATTTAATATCCAAGATTTGATATATTCGTACAGTTCTAAAAAATCTCTCCCCTTTATATCTATAATTGGAATATCACATAATTCTGCGATAGTTCTAAAATAATTATTTTGTAATAAGAAATATTCGTTCGTCGCTAAATGAACATCAAACCCACCCCTTTTACTAGTCGTTCTTTAACAGCTTTAATATCTGAATCGATTAAAAACATGGCATTTGTCGATTTAAAATAATCTATAATCCAAGGAGGAATAATTTCTACCAGCTCCTTATCAGTTAATTTATTCTCCTTCTTATTGATGATGCCGTAGACGAACGATGCCAATGGTGACCTGTCACAACACATTACTGTATATTCTGCACCCATTTTCCCATCCAAAAATAATTGAGTTTGATACATACTATACCATGCAATAGTATTAAACTGTACACCATCCTTACGTGTATATAGCGCTGGAAACGACTCTCTCAAATCTGATAAATCTGACGAAGATGTATAACAAACGCCTTCTTCATTAAGCCTAGATAAGATGCTAGACTTAAAGCAGGCGGCTGTACCGTCTAAATAAAAAACTCGCTTCTCAGTTTTATCACACATAATTAAAGTAGCTTATTCTTCGTTAGAAGTAACTGTGATTGAGTTAACAATAGTTTCATGTTATATAGTAAAACTATCAATGTCATCAGGAAAAGGAAATAACAAAAATAACATAATTAATTTCCGTTCCGTGTGTAGATTTGTTGTACAATGTTGTTAAGAAGGAGAAATAGCAAAACTCATTATTTTCAAACCAGTTTCCGTATGTAATCAATTGCAACTCTGAGCGCGTGACTTGATAAAGGTGAAGTACGCAATTATCGTTAGTCATCTTGTAGTTCCGTCTCTACTTCATGGTTGAGTAATTACAGCCGTCTTTCCAATTCTTATTATAAATAATGACGCTGTTTTTATCTAAAACTGATTATTGTATAATTTAACTAATAAACAATTCGGTGACGCTTTTTCATGTTCAATCCACGGATCGTCGTTAGAGTTCCAATCATATAGAAGAACTTTACACTCTACACACATAACCTCATCACTGGTTCCTGTATAAAAAAATCCGGCTGACACAAGTTTATCAACTGATGGTGAACGTTTTGGCCAAGAATAAAATGTAGACACCATCATTTCTTCAGTTATAACAACACACTTTTTCGCTTCTGAATAATTTTTAATAGATTCTTTTGATTTGGCGAATTTTTCGTATTTGTATGGTATATAACGAACATTTTTACATTTCGGGTGTAAAAGTTTGTGAATAAACTGAATATGTGTTATAGTATGATATTTTTTCGTTACAAAACCACATTTATTATTACACACAATATCACACGAATCTTCTATAAAATCAAAACCTTCGTTTTCGAAAAAATCTTTTAATAACTTCGCTGCTGTTAAACACGATGATCGATCCATCTCGATGTGGTGTTACTGCTCAACTAAACCGATGAGAAAATCTAAATCATTTCTTTAAAAAAAAAAAAAAAAAAGATTTAGTCGAATGGGGGAATTGAACCTACGAAGGGGGTACACTTAATACCTGATATTATAGGAAGTTATTTTACCGCGTTCGACTAAATCATATTTTCAAGATAATACTGCCGTGCGATGACGTATACGTTACTCGACGTATACGTTACGTTTATGATGCGATGACGTACACGATACTTGACGTATATGTTGTTACGTTGAACCGATGATGTCAGGGGGAGGGGGGATGATGCCTCCCCGGTGACGTATGTTTGTTTACAAGGGGACGATGACCTGATGACGTATGTTTGTTTACAAGGGGACGATGACCTGATGACGTATGTTTGTTTTGATAACATTCTGGGGGTGAATGACCTAACGGTACTTATGGGGGAGGGGAGGGGGATGACCTTGTCCTGTCGTTCCCATTTATATACTACTCAAAACAATATTCGAAAGTATTTTGCTATGGGGAGACACAGCGGTGTGGACACATTCTATCTATGTCAGACATATAGCCAGATATCGAAACAATTGGTGCGTGACAACGCTAACTTGTTGATATTGTTCAAACAAGACGATCTAAATTTACGTCATGCATACAACGATCACGTCAACATGGATATGAAATATGATGCTTTCAAAGACGTCTTCACAGAAGCGTGGAAGGATCGTTATGGATTTCTAGTCATAGACAAAGACTCGTCAATAAATGAAGGTAGATATAGAATCGGCTTTGATCGATTCATAATTGTTTCCGGCGAATTATAAAAGTGGTTGCACTGTAGTAATGTAATCAGTCCTCTTGCTAACACGCGATGGCGATGAATAAGGAGGAACGACTTACGTATGATATAGATACGATAAGCGACAACATAAGGAAAAAATATCATGCATTACAACACGGCATCAGAGAAAGCGACGAGAAGTTCAGAAAAAATTACAGGCCGATTCTGAAACCGTTAGAAGCTATTTCACGAAAGTTAAGTGGTGATATGATGGAGGAGGAAGAGGAGGAGAAGGAGGAGGAGGAGAAGCAGCAGCAGATAAAACAAGAAGAGCCTACACAACACGTAATAACTGAAACCGAAAGTGGCGCGCAGAGTCATAACGCTTCTCATTTCAGTGACGGTAGCGCATGGAACCCTAACGCTTCACGTTTCAGTAACGATTCATTAGCAAACAAATATATGCGTTTGTGCGAATCGGTTGACTGTAAACGGATTATAGATCGTATGTATGGTGTTCGATACGAGGCCGGTAAATGGATGATAGGTGATTCAAATGTGAAAATCGATGATAACGATAACTTTCATGTCAAAGGAAAAATTTACGAGGGTACGCCCGGTCTGTAGGAACTTTTGTTTATAAAACTACCGAAAAAATACAATAAGGACGATATGAGGAAATACAAGTTCATACTACTAGCAACCAACGGACACAAACAAAAGTATAAACACAATACACGAATAAACAGTAACAGTGGTGTCAAGTACCGACTAGTAATATCTAAATTGTTTGCATCGAGTGCGCGAAAACGTACAGGGAGTGGCTATATGGAGATGAAGCCAACACTGCAATCGATTACGTACATTGGGATGATCCTAACGAGTTGGTTAATAGATTGAGAATGTTAATGGCTTCTCAAAGTAGTGGACATACTGGACATAGGAATGAAATCGTTTCGATATTGGAAGAATTACGTGAAGCCGGCATTATCATAAAAAACAGACGCACCGTTCTATGACTACCAGTTCTTCATAAATATGAGTGTAGACAAGTTCGGTAGACACGACAGCACTGTAAGAGTGCGAAAAGAAACTCATCGAAGTCTGCGTGAGGATATCGGTTTAGGAGTGACTAACGACGGTCACTTTGATGTGAAAAACAAAAAGATACGCAACTTGGGTGATCCCGAAGAGCTGCACGATGTTGTTTCTTTACAGTACGTAAACGATGCGTGCTTACAGTACAAGAACGATGCTACCGTAGACGCAAAAGATCATCGAATAATAATGCTAAACGATCCGTTTAAATCAAGAGATGCGGCCACAAAACGATACGTAGACGCAAAGAGTTTGAGAAAAGATCGTGCAGGAAACGTAATCGTTGATGACTGTCGGCTAACGCACGTGCAAGCGCCAGTCGCCAGCAAAGACGCCGTGAATTTAGAATTTTTATACGACAACACAATCAGTTTGCAAAGCAATGCTTTCTACGCTGGCGAAAGAAAAATTACGAATGTAGCGGACGGAGTAGCTGACACAGACGCAGTCACTGTGCGACAAATGCACGAATTAAAACTACATATAAAGACTGAATTGTACAAGGTCACTCAGGTATTTCACGCTCATATAATCAATCTGATAAAGTTCGTCTATAAATATCAAGACAGCGCGAAACAGCGTTCAGTCCTGTCTGAATATATTGAAGAGGTGGGACGTTTAATAGACGTTCTCGATACGGAAACGGAAATCAAGGATTGGAGATCTGTTTACAAGAATGCGCGTACTTCGTAAGAAAAGAATGGGGCGTGGTGTAATTGGAAAAATACATAAAAACACTGTGCCCGCTATCGTTTCGTCAGTACCTACTTTGATTAATCGAGCGGTGGACGCTTTACCAGTAGAGTTACACCTACCTGGCTACCGATTCTGTGGACCCGGAACAAAACTCAAAGAGAGATTGGCACGTGGCGAGCGCGGAATCAACGAGCTGGACGAAGCCTGTCGCGAACACGATATCGCCTACGCAAGGTACAAAGACAACAGTCGAAGACGTATAGCTGATCGCGTTCTTGCCGACAAAGCGTGGGAACGAGTGAAAGGTTGGAATTCAGGTGTTAGTGAAAGAGCGTATGCCGCAGCCGTAGCAGCCGCTATGAAAGCAAAATCAGCGATAGGTGGAGGGAGCTCACGTAGTGGTTGCAGAAGAAAGAAGAAGGGTTCAGGAATTAAACGTCAATCCGCGGGCAAACGCAAAACGACCTCCAAACATAAACGCAACAACACCAAACGCAAAACAGTCTCAAGGCATAAATGTAACAATAAAATAGCATCGGGTCTATACCTGCGTCCTTACAGACAAAAAAACTAATTTGCAATACCAGTGCGTGCATTGTCCGACAGCGATTTGTATGTGTACCCAAAACTTTTGAAAATACCTTATTTCAGAGGAGTTTTTATGCGTAACAATTTAACACACAGACCGCCTTGGAAGAACGAGAGTGCGGTTGTTAATCTGGACAGTGCAGAAGGACCTGGTACGCACTGGGTTTGCTACAAGAATCGAAACAACCGAGTTTACTACTATGACGCATATGGTAATATGCGACCACCTCTTGAGCTGACACAGTATTTTGGAACCGACACTGATATTTACTACAATTAAGAGCGTGAACAGCCGCCACACACAGTCATCTGTGGGCATTTATGTTTGGACTTCTTAACGCGTGAGTGATCAGTAAGCGACAAGATGTCTTCGTTGTCGGTCACCTTAACAGGCACGAATGCTGCCGCTCTTGTATGTGACTTTTTCCCGCCTCTCGAACTAACAAACGGTGAATGGTATGTAGGTCTATTGGACTTTACTACATACAACAGTATACCGAACGTGGTTGAGGGGAAAAACAATGTGTTTCCAGTACTACGGGATGGGACAACTTGGGACTTGATAACTTTACCCACGGGTGCTTATGAAATCGGCGACGTAGAAGCCTTCCTCAAAAAGCAGTTAGGAGACTCAAAGATTAGTCTACGTCCTAACAACAATACACTGAAATGTGAACTGACTTGTGCACTGGATATTGACTTTCAACAAACAGCGTGTGGTATCGGTGATATGTTGGGTTTCAAGGAAAAGCGACTGCTTGAAGCGAATAAAACTCACACGTCTGACGCCACAGTTAACATTATAAAAGTGAACAGCATACTGATAAAATGTAATATAGCGCAAGGATAATACAAGAACGGTAAAAACGAGCAAACGCTGCACTCATTCTATCCGTCAGTCGAACCAGGATTCAAAATAATTGAATCACCCACAAACGTCATATACCTACCTGTGAATGTAAGTCGTTTGGACAACA
Source organism: Magicicada septendecula (assembly GCA_034769895.1). NCBI lineage: Eukaryota > Metazoa > Arthropoda > Insecta > Hemiptera > Cicadidae > Magicicada > Magicicada septendecula. The sequence continues at coordinate 165,658,822 of CM068375.1, forward strand.
TAACATTATCTTTACACGACCAGGACGGTGACGCAATAGATTTTCGTGGAGAAGTCATCACTGTGCGTTTACATCTAAAACGACTATAGACATGGGCTTGTACTTTCTTTCTCCGCCGCTGCTACCACCGTCGTCAGAAATAAAAGAAGAAGAAAGATCAGTTAGGAAACGCATCAGTACTCGTTCGAAACTGAAACGATTAACATCGGTTAACCGTCGTTTCCTGATTTCACTGGGTTTTGTTGTTGTAAACAAGTAACATGGCGAGTGGAATATTATCTGTGGAGCAGCAACCGTTCTTTGAAGACAGTATCACGCACTTTTCATTTCACTCACACGCGCCGTACGCGACAACAAGATACGGAAACAATTATGAAATACGCGTGCCAATACAACAACAGGACGTCTTTACACTGCCGTCTGAAAGTTTCCTCTACATCGAAGGCAAGTTGGTTAAAACCCCTAGCGTGGCTGCAGATACTGCGCTGAATGTGGAACTGGTGAACAATGCTATAGCATTTCTCTTTGAAGAGATTCGTTACGAGTTGGCCGGAGTGGTAGTGGACCATACCAGAAACGTCGGCGTTACGTCAACTATTAAAACTTTTCTATCACTCAACAACAACGCACGTGACGCAATGGAAAACGCAGGTTGGGTGGCACCGACCGCGAACGTGTTAAAAGTGAACGATGACGGTGAATTCAACTTCTGTATTCCACTGAAAATGCTAATGGGATTCGCAGAAGACTATACACGCATCGTGCTGAACGTGAAACAAGAACTTATACTCCTACGCACATCTACCGACATAAACGCTATGGTTTTAGCAAGCGGACAAACGACTGCTAATTGTGTTCTTGAACTGGATAAAGTTTACTGGAAAATGCCTTATGTACATGTAGCTAATGCGTACAGATTACCACTGTTACGACTCATAGACAAAGACCACCCGATAACTATGCCTTTTAGGGCTTGGGAGTTGCACGAGTATCCTGCCTTACCACAGACTAAAAGGCAGAATTGGATTGTCAAGACCTAGAGTCAGCTATAAAAACCACGCTTTGTTATGTTAGCGTTTCAGACAGCAACAAACAATGTACTGACAGCACACGCCGATAAATTCGATCATTGTAAGTGTCCAATGCGAGACTGTTTCTAAACGACAAGTATTATCCTTACGATAATTTAAACTTGGATATTGGAAAAGACCGTTTTGCATTATTGTACAATATGTACGCCAGTTTTCAAAGTTCGTATTACCACCGACTAGACGCCAGCCCACTACTGTCACCAGAATTATTCAAATCAAAAGCCCCGCTGTTTCTAAGCGATTGTAGCAGACAAGACGATTCGCTTAAGTCTTCAGCGGTTGATGTAAGTTTAGAATTTCAAGCGTCAATGAATTTTCCCGCGCAGACTACCGCCTACTGTATGATACTACATGATTCGCTTGTAGAATATACGCCATTGTCCAACACAGTACATAGACGTGTTTAAGTCTTATTTTATACATATTTTGTAAATACTAGTTTTAAATATATATATATATATTTTCATATTTGTAACAATATAATATTGGAGCTGTGTATGTATTTTAATTGTAAAAACTAGTTTAGATATATTTTCATACTTGTAACAATATAATATTGGAGCTGTGTATGTATTTTAATTATAAAAACTAGTTTAGATATATTTTCGTACTTGTAACAATATAATCTTGGAGCTGTGTATGTATTTTTTAATTGTAAAAACTAGTTTAATATATTTTCATACTTGTAACAATATAATCTTGGAGCTGTGTATGTATTTTAATAAATGTATATAGTATACACTTTATTATTATTTGTGACCCACTTCCCTAATGTACATAGATTTTTTACTTACTTGCAACAAACTAGCGAGCGTTGTCCACACACACGTACCCTTAAATAACAGACGTTGTGTATACTGAAGGCTCGTGCGCTTAAATTCCAGCTATACCTAAAATATATCTTCGATTAGAAGTGTAATATAAAAGTACAGTGAGAATAAATTTCAGAAATTGTAACAGACACTGACATAGTAATTTGACCACACACACACACACACACATTCTTATTTTGTACGAGTCATATATTAAATTCAATAAATAATGCACTTGATAATGTTTTAATGTGAATAATTTTACGTTTAAATAAAATCTCTACATACAATAAATTATGTTCACATATTAACGTATTCAAAATGTTTCATGTACACTTACCAAAATAGCGAGCGTTGTCCACACACACGTACCCTTAAATGACAGGCGTTGTGTATACTGAAGGCTCGTACGCTTAAATTCAGCTATACCTAAAATATATCTTCGATTAGAAGTGTAATATATAAAAGTACAGTGAGAATAAATTTCAGAAATTGTTTCAGACACTGACATAGTAATTTGACACACACACACACTTAGCGATGATATAAAATACTATGAGAATTAATTATTAAAATTGTAGCAGACACTAACACATCAAGTACTGTTTTGGAAATTATACGCTTATAACTACAATCTGCCGTTAAATAACATACACTTGATAATGTATTCAAATCTTTTACTCACCTCTTAAAAATGCTGTTGTACACAATGATCGATTTCACAGTGAGTGCGTCGTATCAAGTACACGAAGACTATTACAATGAGAAATTGTGACTGCTCTTCTCCGTGTATATATATATATATATATATATATATATATATATATTACTATAATACTTATAACTATTTACCTCAAGATATATTTTTTCCTTTAGGAACATGTTTCGGGAGATCCTGTTCTCCCATCTTCAGCCTTCGCCATCTTGCTTCTGGTGCAGTATTTGTGTGTTGGCTTCTGGATGTTATTAAGGTGGTTTGTTGGTTTTTGGTCCTTCAATGTTGCATTATTGTGTGTGGTTGTGGTATCTGTTTTCAATAATGCAACATTGAAGGACCAAAGACCAACAAACCACCTTAATAACATCCAGAAGCCAACACACAAATACTGCACCAGAAGCAAGATGGCGAAGGCTGAAGATGGGAGAACAGGATCTCCCGAAACATGTTCCTAAAGGAAAAAATATATCTTGAGGTAAATAGTTATAAGTATTATAGTATTATATACATCAAGAAACGGACTGTAGCAGAAAGTGATTGAAATATATATTGATGTATTATACAACGGTAGTGGGGCGGCTTCTGCGTCCGTTTTGGGAGTAATTACTTTCTAAATCCATAAGTAGCGCGACTTACTGACGGCGCTACGGTTAATTACTATTTTTGGTGTATATAAATTTCTAAATCGCGGTCAATGACCGCCATGTGTCAAAATTAGAAAGTAGGACGCAACGAGGTAGGCGATAAATATATTTCCTGGTGATGACATTTTAGTATCGCTAATTACAACGCTGAATATAAATTTCTAAAACCAGTGTAAAGTCGTGTCAATGATCTCTTGCACTACAATGATCGGTAAACTATATTTTAAGTTTGTGTGGTACACAGGTTGTATCTTGCAATCACGAAAATTATTATTTAAACTGGTAATTGTTTTTACTAAAATCTTACAATGACGAAATATTATTATTTCATATTGTATTTATTTTTATATATCATTGTTTACTATATATATATTTAATTAATGCAAAATGAATTTTTAAAATTACAATGGTCTGTAAACCATATTTAAGTTGTGTACAGTGACACCGTCTACGATTTGAATGAGGGAATTTCTGTCGACGTCTGCAGCTCGAGAGCGAGATAGTTACTTACATTCAAATGTGAGAGCGAGAGAGAGAGAGAGAGAGAGAGAGAGAGAGAGAGAGAGAGAGAGAGAGAGAGAGAGAGAGAGAGAGAGAGAGAGAGAGAGAGAGAGTGAGAGACATACACAACAGTAATCTAGTAAATGTGTATGTGTGTGAGAGAGTTGATAACATGATATCATAGTAAAACCAATGACATAAAGGGAGAGAGCGAGCGAGATAGTTACTTACATTCAAATGTGAGAGAGAGAGATCGAGAGATGTGAGAGAGAGAGAGAGAGAGAGAGAGAGAGAGCGAGCGAGATAGTTACTTACATTCAAATGTGAGAGAGAGAGAGAGAGAGAGCGAGAGATGTGAGAGAGACGTTACATAAACACATAGAGAGAGAGGGAGAGTTGATAACTTGATATCACAGTGAAACCGATGACCTAGAGAGTGCGAACGAGATAGTTACTTACATTCAAATGTGTATGTGTGAGAGAGACAGAGAGAGGGGGAGAGAGAGTTGATAACTTGATATCGTAGTCGACAACAATCATATAGTTTAATGCGTCTGCTCATATAGTTCGAATTTCCCACCACAGAAAAATATTGCCCCGGACCTGATCTATACACTATAATATTACAAAGGTTGGTAACCCTGATTATATAGTTTTAATCTACATTATAACACACACATCAAGTTTGAACCCCCACCCCAACCCACCGCCCACCACCCACGACCAACCTCTGATATGCAAATCAACTTAAAAAAAAAAAAAATTCGCGGATGCTGTGGTGCATTGAACCCACCCCACACCCACCCTTTATATGCAAATCAACTTAATTAAAAAAAAATGAAAAATTAAATAAAAAAAATAAAAAATTATATTCGCGGAAATTCGAGGATGCTGTGGTCCATTGGATGCTGCGGAAGAGCGTGGGAAAAAATCTTGGAGCGCGGGAACGGCGGCATCTCTTTGATCTAGAGCGTGGGAAAGGCGGTATCTCTTTGATTTGGTGGTGGAGGGCGAATAACGGTACTTGCGTCAGGACCAGCATTTTCCCCCTACTAACAGAGTGTGTAACAGGTCCGCGCGCACTCCCTCTGTCGCACTTCAGCGTTTTTTTTTCTTTCGCGTGCCATTGAGAAAGGTGAGTGGCAGGTCTTATTTTCTACATTACACACAGGGCGCACGCTCGCTCGCGTTTATATTTTTTTACCGCAATGTCGTATTGTTTCCTACTTTCTCTTCTTATCGGCTTCGGTAATGGAATCGGTAATTGATCGACCGTTTTTTCTCCTCAATGATTTGTATATGTGTATGATTACTTGTAACATTTGGGATAATATGTACGCCTATGTATATGTAATCGCTATTGTTGGCTTTGTTTCTCCGTTTCAAAACATGCTCGGTACGCGCGCGTGTCCCCCTTATTCGCTATTGTTGAATTTGTTTCTAAACCCGAATTCGGGAGTTTGGACTACCTTAATTTCTTTACAAGTACGTCTTAACATTAGCGCTCTTTTTAGTGAGGGGGAGGGGTACATTTGTATAAATCCCTCATTTTGTTTTAAATAGTTATATGTGGTGTTCTTCGTTTGGAGTTGTGTCAAATTGTATAGGTGTCAACATGTCGGTTGTGTTTTGTATATATTTTTAGTCATTACTTTTTGTATATTTTTGTATTTTTTGTGTATATTATTTTTGTAATAACTACGATTACTTTTCTTAATTATACTGTTTAAAGGCTTACCACCTCTTTACATTGATTAACATTATATTTTTGTATTTTTGTATATAGCCTATAATTTTTTTAATGTCTAAAATTATTTATTATATTTTTATATTTTTCATCTTTTAGTTATAAGAGGTCGGTAATAGGTTTTCCTAACTTTTAACAGGGTAAATTTTGTGTTCGAATGCGCACGTGTACAGAAACAGAATTTTACGTTCCAGTACCCACTTCTTTAGATGTTTTGGTATTTTGTTTTAGCTTTCCATTTCTTACAGCTGGAATCATTTAATTTGTTTATAGTTGCATGAAACTAACTTTTGTGGGGAGCGAGTACTGGTTCTGTTGTCTTAAGGGTATACGATTTGATTGACGGTCATTCGATAATGAAGTTGTACAATTCCCGACGATGCACTTCTTACAGTTTTATATTATATGCACGTTATTTTTCCCTTCCTCGTTCGTTTTCCGGCTACCCACCATTTATACGAGTGACACGTTGTCGACAGGGTCAGTGTTTCTTTGACCGCGGTCGGAGGAACATCTCTCAATGAACTGCGTAGACCGGGTTTGGGTTTTTTTTTATTGTATCTGTTGCTGTTTATTGGTTAATTATTTCCGCGTTGTCGTGCAATTCTATCGATGTTTCCGAATAGATAGATCTTTTGGTATGCCATAGTACACGTTTTGTGATCTCAAAATGCCGTTTATTGGTTAATTATTTTTATTATTTAATATTTATTTGTTAATGACTTAAATGGTGCTACCTGAGTTGTTTATGTTACACAAAATATTCATCATTATTCCTGCATCTCCTAAGGGGAGCATAGGGCATCAATGAACTTCCGCCACCGGACTCTGTTCCGCGCCATCGTCTTGATCTCGGGCCAGGTCTTCCCTCCCTTCTCCATCCCTTCCGCTATTACACTCCTCCTCCATGTGTTCCTTGGTCTGCCTCTTCTCCTGCTACCTTGTGGGTTCCATTCCAGGGCTTGTCTTGCTATGTTGTCTCTATCTCGTCGTAATGTATGCCCAATCCACTTCCATTTCCTACGACGCATCTCAATGTCAATGGGTGTTTGATGGGTTCTTCTCCATAGCTCTTCATTGGAGATAACTTGTGGCCACCATATCCTCAGGATATTCCGCAAACTTCTGTTCACGAATGTTTGGAGTCTGCTAATCAGTTGTTTGTTAGTCTTCCAAATTTCACACCCATAGAGCAGTACCGACTTGACATTTGTATTGAAGATGCGTAGTTTGGTATTGGTGTTAAGTTCCCTTGATTCCCAGATTGGTCTCAGCATTGCAAATGCTCCTTTAGCCTTATTTATTCTATTTCCTATATCCTCTATGGTTCCTCCCTCCGTGGTGACCATACTTCCCAGGTAACAAAACTGTTTGACTTGTTCGATCTCTTGGTTTCCTAAAAATAATAGTGCCTTATTGCGGTTATTATAACGCATCTCCTTGGTTTTCTTTCCATTAATCTTCAATCCCACCTCTGATGCTTCGGTTTTTAAATCGTTCAGCTTTGCTTCCATATCCTTAAAACTGTTGGTTAGCAAGCACAGGTCATCCGCGAAGTCCAAGTCCTCCAACCTATCTGTCAGTCCCCACTGAATTCCTCTTCGGCGATTCATTGCCTTCTTCATCATGAGATCCAGCACCATAATAAATAATATTGGTGACAGCAAACATCCTTGCTTCACTCCTTTATCTACTGGGATGGGCTCGGACAACATCCCCTGGTGTAAAACTTGACTTGTGTAGTTCTCATACATTTCTTGAGTTAACTTAATAATTTTCTTTGGAATCCCAAACTCTTTCATGGCTTTCCACATTTTCTTCCTCATTACACTATCAAACGCCTTTTCAAAGTCTACAAATAGTATATACAGTGACGACTGCGCTCCGTGGATTGTTCTATAATTATACGCAGTGTATTGATCTGGTCCGTACAGGAATAACCTTCTCTAAATCCTGCTTATACTTTCCTCAACCTTGAGTTAACTACATAAAATATTGCTTGTTTTAAATTATTTTGGGCTCATTCGATAATTGGATTGTACAATTCCTAACGATGCACTTCCTACAGTTTTCCGTTTGTATGTCTGTTTTTTGGTATGCACGTTATTTTCCCCCTCCTTGTTCGTTTCCCGGCTAATCACCATTTATACGAATGTCACGGCATCGACAGGGTCAGTGTTTCGTTGACTGCGGTCGGAGCACATCTCTCGCTGACTTTCGTGGACTGGATTCGATTTTTTTTTATTGGATCTGTTGCTGTTTATTGCTTAATTGGTTACGCGTTGTTGTGCAATCCACTTGTTAAAACTGTTCCATCATGTCACCGTGAAACAGTATGGTGTAATACGTATTGTGTAGTTACACTCAATAGTCGAACAAGAGGGGGGGATTGTGTCCGTCTATATAAACGGAGCTAGTTAGCTATACCGTTCAGTCTTGTGTCGATAGTCGCGAGCGACGCTTCGTCCGGAGCCCGAGCCCAACCACCAGCACCGAGACCGAGACCGAGATCGAAATGAACGAGACCGTAATATTTTGCAATAAATTCATACGCACACACACACACACACACACGGTCAAGTACGGGGGGCTATCGGAACAGGAAGTGTGATGTCACGATATACTCTGATGACCGGATCGACGACCTCACGATTGGCTGCTCATGACCTCACTCAACAGCCAGTGACGTCACTGAAACAATGGCGCTACTGAAACAATGGCACCATTGTTTCAGTACCCCCTCTCCCTACGATCACCTGCCCCCCTCCCGGTACAACATGGGGAGAATACTGAAACATGAAGACACGTGTCGATCAACTGACCAGGTCAACGACCTCACGATCAGCAGTTTGTGACGTCACTGAAACAGCATGACCTCACTGAAACGGGAGAGTGATGTCACAAGCAGCTGAACGTGACGTCATCACCCCCTGGTCAGCTGATCGTGACGTCACTGTTTCAGTATCTCCCCAACACACTACTTCTATTTTTAAAAAGATATTACAAAATATATACCACAAAGTTAATAATGCAGACACACATATCACAATTGACATAGATAGTCCTAAGTAATGACACTAAAAGTTATAGGTCAATTTTATTTCTTTATTTAATTACTTGCAGAGTAACAAACTTAGCCAAGTGTTATATCCGTCCTATATTAAACTGTGAATGTAAATCGATTTAATTCTATAGTATTACGCTTGTGAGATAGATAACCTACGTCACACGTGTACATAACGATGTGTACTAGGTCAGTAAGGTTGCGTCCAGAATTTTCTAGGTGACTGTAACTACGCAATAACCTTATTTAAAGAACATATAAGAAAGATGCACACGTAGATATTAACATAAATAAAGGGAGGTGCCAAATTGAATATGTTTTGGCGTATCCAGGAGATACGTAGGAATTGTTTGAAGAATGCAAAGTAATATCCTGGAGTTGACATAAACAACGTGGTAGCGGTGGAAGTGCAGATTACGTTGCAGAAAAAATCTCGAGAGAAAAGAAAGGAGAAAAATAATGACAAATTCTCAAGGGTAAAAAGCGAATCAAGTAGAAGAGAGATTTATGTCAAAGTGGTTAAGACGTCAAGAGAGAAATTTAGTGAACGATGGATGGACAAATGTGACAGACGATCCTAATGAAACAGAAAAATATGTATTTTATTTTACAAGGTATAAATATTTCAGAACAGAATATAAAAGGAACTGGTCGTATATGTAATGGTTCAATAGACTGATGGAAGGAGGAAATGGAGAACGTACGAACAGGAGGTCAAAGGACGTAACTAGCCGCACGTCTAAGGAGGTCAAAGGAGATACAGGCCGTACCTAAAGGGTATATTACAGACGCTTTGTAAAACAATTTGGTGCTCTCGCTACATCACTGCATGAACTAATAGAAAATAAGCAAACATTCAAGTTGTTAAGAAGCCAATTACTGATATCTGATTTTCGAACGGAAGTACGTCGCAGGCACAGAGACAAGTAGTGCTGATCCAGGAGGAGTTTTGTCTCACGTGCAAAATAGTTAAGAATTAGTAATAGCATGTTACAGCAAAGGGCTAACCAAATCAAAGAAGCGTTACAAGGAAAACGTTGCTGGCTATCTTTCGAGATTTGAAGCACTTCCATAAATATCTGTATGGGAAGGAATTTTCACTACTTACCGACTATGCAGCAATGCTCTTGAGGTTTAAAAATCCAAACGGGCAGTTGGTAAGGTGGATCAAAGTCTGCAAAAATACAACTTACAGGTACAACATTGGAGGGAGGCTTATATGGTAATGTAAGCGGCGTATCCCAAAGGCTTTGCTTAGAAGCTGGAAAAGGAAAAAGAGAACATGATTGAACAAATTAAAGTCATTAATGTAGACGTCTAGACGAAACATTTTTCCGACAAGTACAAATGGCTGACAATGATACTGGGCCGATCATTACGGAAAAAGAAGAGAGTCGCGCCCAGATTGGCAAGATATCTTCCACGGTTCTGAAGTGCTAAAGAGTTATTGGGCATAACATGGATCCGGAAGGTTGGGGAACTGATTGCTAAAAATATCTTGGAAAGTGAATATGGATGAGATATGATCACGCAACTGATAGTTTACAGAAATGAAGTACCATATGTTTTGAATGAAATACCGAGGCGCAGTCTTCAAAATATTTAGGCCTAAAGGGATCTACAGGCTTCATCTTCTCCACTTGTAGAAGAGTGGTATCTTACTTATAAAACATATGATAATGTGCAAGCATTAATCAGGGAGTCAAGGGAGGAATTATCCCTTGAGGCGAGAGTTTTTTAACAATTATGTTGTCTACTCAGTATTCAAAAGACCCGGACAACGCCTCTCCATCTGACGTAAATTTTGAGAGTTTCAGTACAACAGTTAACTAGCTGCTGCGTATCAAACGCTGCTGACGAAAACCAACGGACTGGGACCAACGTATACTTTCACTCCTAGTAGCGTGTAGATCAGCAGTACACGACACAACCGGTAAGACTCCAGGAATACTAGTGTTTGGGCGAGAGATTTCTCTTCCCGGGGGGTTAGTGTATGGATCACCTGAGACTCAGCTCCTGTTACCTCAGAATTTTTCTTCCAATTACAGAACCAATTGCGAGAAATAAATTGTTTGATAAGAGGACGGCTGAAGCTAGTGACAATAAAAACGCGGTTTACAATACAAATTAAGACAGTGACAACAAATAATGTAAATTTAGTTACTACTTTCGTTTACCGTATGGGCTTAAAAACAAAACAGCATTTAAAAAAAATGTAACTTCGTTCTTTCTAGTAACTCTTTTTGCTTTCTTGTCCTAATTTAAGTGTTGTTACCCGCATTTACTCTAATTCCACGGTCCATTAGCAATGACAGAGACATACTGAATATTATCAACTTTAATGTGCTGTTACTTGTTCAGGTTCAGTCTTTGAAACTGTATTTTTAATGTGTAAAAATTTTAAATTTCGCTACATTACAGTTACTTTATTTATAGAACGGATTCACTCTAGTGTTATAATGTGTATTATATTTTGATAACATAATATTTTTATTAAAAAATGTTGAATGTTGCATTTTCCCTGAAGATTTACTCGGTAGCTTTTCTTTTATTTACCCCATCTTTAAATTATAAATTTGTGGTTAGTTATAAAATTATGCAACGAAGTCAGGCAGTAAATCTATAAATAATAACACCTTGAATATTCAACACCGATCAGTAGCATACGTGACGTGACATAGCCTATACAATGTACAAACCATAGAATGTTTATTCTTGGCACCGGAAATTATATTTCTGATGTAAGCCTCCTTTAAGCTTAAATGCTTTTCATATCTGGATATGCCATCTGTAGGTTAACGCTGGATGTAGTTGCATTTTTGGTGTTAGATTTACTTCACACCTGCAATTTCCGGTGCACAAAATGACTTCTTTATACGTCACACCAGACGAGTGCGCAATTTTCTGTAAACATATAGTTTATGTTTTCTACGAGATGGTTCTACAGTTTTTTTGGAACATAACACAACAAGAACGAAAATTACCACCATCATCACTACTGCTGCTGCTACTACTACTACTACTACTACTACTACTACTACTACTACTACTAATGCTGCTACTATTACTACTGCTACTACTATTACTACTACTACTACTACTACTACTACTACTACTACTACTACTACTACTACTACTACTTGTGCTGGTGCTTCTGCTGCTGCAACTATGCTGTCAAACACGATTACGAAATTACTTTGTGTATTCATTTCTTTATTTAGATCAATTATTCAATGCAAGCAGATATTATCTGCATTTAATAAGCGTTAATAGTCGCTGTAATGATTAACTCGTAAATCTCTAACTTATCATCGTATCTGACAAAAAACAGAAAATATTCCATTCTAGCTAAAGAAACGTAACATATTTTCGTAATCTGATACATTTGTTTGAGAAGAAAAATTTGTATCTAAGCAATAATGGGAAGTGAATAAATACGGCTTCCAAACGTCATACGTATATTTTTGTATATTCAACCGCGTTATTGTGCGGCCAGAACAGAGTGTACGGTACTCTGTTAGTCAATAGAAAATGACTCATAGTTTTTATTAATAACATTCATTTTATAGAAGTTTTACAGACGTTTCGGTATTTATATTAATTTTAGTAGCGTAATGTACTCAGTAAATAGGCTCACATTCCATTGGTGATAATGAAATAAAGATTATTGACTTAGATCTTATCTTTGTTCTTCCTTCTTTAATTTGCAAAAATGCAATGTCGGAGATACGGTTCCCTTCACTCCTGCACTATTGTCTGCCTTGTCCGTCAAATTCAAAAGGTTATTCTTTTCTGGCAGTCTGTCTACTCCATCTACCTTACAAATCCCATTGTGTCTAGGTTGATATAGATTAAATCTACCTTACGTTCTTGTGTATGGAATTGAGCCCGCTGAACTTCTAGTTTAGTTAGCTACCCGACATAAAATGTCTTTCAGTTATGTTTCTGCTCCACACATATTCACCTTTTCGGTAATTTGATTTTTGATATTTTTCTTTCCATTCAACTGTTTCATCAATGTTTATCTCCATAAAATCCAGGACTGGGAACCATACATTAACATTGGAAGAATGTATTTGTTCGTTATTGGTTTGTCATTATTTTCGTTTTACTCTAGTTCATATTCAACTGATTATTTTCAACTTCTTCACCTAGCGCATTAATTACAGATTCCACTTTTGCCTTGTTATCTGTTATTAATACCACTTCATCGGCGCACCATAGATGAATTTTGTATTCTCCAGTTATATTCTTGTTAATCTATCCAACGAGAATAACGTAAACAGAAGGTACTGGAAAACAGAAAAAGTACAAAGACGACAGCTCCGAAGCCTTCTTATTGAAAGACAGGAACGGCAGAAACACGGTTGCTCAGTTTAGAAGCAACTTGATTGTTAATAGATTGTTGAAGTTAAAACGGCTGCATTTACAATTCACATGGGGCCTTTGGTTTCCACAGTACGCCTTGATATGGTAATGCAGATCTCAAGCTTCAAATCTGTTCTTTTACTATACGGACTACAGTTATAACGATATATTGTGTCTCCTCGAGTTTACACAACAAATGCTTTTTGCATACTCTGCTGATAAAACGATCCTTAGCACAGACGTTATAAATGACTTGGGGCGCATAGAGGCTTCAAGGGACAATATTCTGAGGGTTTGGCCATGCTAGGATATACCTTAGCATGGTTGATATTACAGAGACAGCTAACTATTCAATTATGCAGGTGACGGTGTCCGAAAAAGGAGTCGACAAGTGTGGATAAGAAGAACTCTTGGCATGAAATGCTGATATGGGAGAAGAACAAAACAACAAAATATCAATCTTTGCGACGGTACAGGAACACCAGTGCTTGGGCAAGAGATTCCTCTTCCCGGGGACTATGTGTACAGATCACCTGAGATTCAGCTCCTATAACCGCAGAATTTTTCTTCCCACTTACAAAACCAATTGCGAGAAATGAATTGTTTGATGAGTGGACGGCTGAGGATAGACAGTGACAATGTAAAAGTGGTTTACAGTAAAAATTAAGATAGTGACAATAAATATAAAATGATTTACAACTTTCGTTTATCTTATGGGCTTAAAAACAAAACAGAATTTTCAAAAACTTAACTTCATTCTATCTATCAACTCTTCTTATTTTCTTGTCTTAATTTAAGTGTTGTTGCCAGCATTTATTCTAATTCCACTGTCCATTAACTATGACAATGACATAATGAATATTATCAACTTTAATGTGCTCAAATAAAGGTAGAGGTAATCAGAGGTGATCAAATAATCAACTCTGTTAAAGTCGTTACTCATTGCTGGGTTATTAGGCCGTGGTCAGGAAGTGTGTGAATAGGAAATGAACACGTTACCAGTGATTCTTCCATTCGTATCACTGAAGATGGCCTCCAATGATGAGACCGAAACATCTGTTATAGTTAACAGCATTAGACCACGGCCTAACAGCCCGGCATTGAGTAACAGTTTTAACAGAGTTGATGCCTGACGTGAAAGCCTAAGACATCAAGTAACCAACTGTTGATCATTTTTTGCGATCATTATGAGAAACCCTCTGTCGTTCCTGAGTTGAAAAGAGGACGTAAGAATAGGTGATGTTGAGGGAGATTTGGGTAAAAATAATCACATTTATGAGCAGAAAATAAACTGGCGTACTGGAAATATAGAGAATACAAGAGGTATGAGTCACTTGTTACAGGGTCAGAAAAAGTTGCTGAAGATGTTATTAGACCCTATGAAGAAAATTTAGGGGGGTGAACTGGGGAAAGTAAATAAAATTAAAGAAGAGATTTTCTTCATGACTGACGGAGGAAGTGTTCTGGGAGTGTTACGGAATACTCTATAGCCACAACAAACCTGACAGCAAAATACGATTCTTTATCTTTAGGGCTAAGGAAGTAAGTATATGTAGGAAGGTATAGCGTGCCCCAGACAGTATGCATCAGCTACTTTGTTGTGGATATCTGTTCAAACGACGTTACGTTTTTCATAGCGTCTGCAAACTGTCCTTACTGTTCTGTGCCACTTACCTTGTCTGTGTAAACCGTTTATTATTTTGAGGTGCTGACGGTTTCAAGTATCTTCAGTATACTGTTTCATGTCGTTTAATTTCTAAATATTCACTTCTATTTAGCGTGTTTATTGTGATTTAGTGAAATCAATTAGATAATAATAAAATTGACGAGAGCTAGTGCTAGTTTAAAAATTAGTTAACAGAGTTGGCTGTAAAAAAGTCTTAGGTAGTCAATGTTTATAACATTTATAAGTTCTGTTCATAAAACATGAACAAATTGACAACCCCACAACGGATACACTAATACGTGAACAAACTACTAAGCAATAGGCGTTCCCAAAAGAATACTTAGGAGAATTGTTAAGGAGCGAAACTCTGTTACTTGTACTATTTGTAATACACCAAATAAACAATATGTAAGAAGAAATATTAACACTGATATCGATGAATTTGATAAGTGTGGACTTCGGTGGATTATCAGTGAATTCCACAATAAACGTGACGAATATCCTACATAAAACAATCTTAATCGTAGTTGAAGAAGAACTAAATTTTTAGAAGAGTAAATGGTTATATAAAATAATAATTAAATGTTAGGATTTAAATGAAACAAAGTTTTAATCTATAGTTACAATCTATTTGCTGATAGGAAAATACTAATTGAAAGTTCCAGTGTTAGCGAAATTAGACTAAAATATTTGAAATCATTAAATCATTTTCGTAAAGAAGGTTGTCCTGTTATATACATGGATGAAACATACATCAACGTATGACATACAACGCCTTACCTTTGTATTGATCATTCTCAATTCGGACCATTAAAGCCGGTATCCAAAGACAACATCCGACTCTAGATCATACAGTTGTATAAAAGGCTACATAAAAAAGCCAGCGGTAATTATAATCTTTAAATCGGGTTAAGAGCAATTTTCGTGATAAAACAAATTAACAAAATTATTGCAAATAATTACATGAAAAACGTATTCTAAGTTTACCGGAAAAACTGGTAATCGTATTCGATAATGCGACTTACTGCAATAGGAACGTTAACCCGGCGTCATCTTTCAAGAGTAGAAAATCACAAATGTGGGGTGGGTGTGTGAAAAATACTTACCTTTTAATGAAATCATTTGTAAACAAGAATTACAGAGCATAACGTATTGATTTGCATTTGTTCAGGTATTAGTTTCTTTTGTGTTTTATGTTTGTATATTTGTAAATTTTCCCAAATGTTCATTATGGTGCCTTTGTGTGGTATGTGTTTTATTAGTGTCATGTTGGTTATGTCTGGGAATTCATGTCCAGTGTTTATTGCATGTGTGGCCAAATTAGATTTGTATATTTCTGGTTTTTTGTATCCGTTTAGGTGTTCAAAATATTTTTTTCAGTTGTTTGTTTGTTTGTTCTATGTAACATTTATTGCAATCTTGGCATTCAATTTTGTATATAGCCTACCATTGGTTGTTGTATTAGCTTTGTTGTGTGAGTTAAGTATCTTTAGTTTTTGTAGATAATTTTTGTTAGTTTTGTATGCTATTGTAATGTCTGTGTTTTTAACCAGTTTTGTTAGCTTTGTCTATTTATTATTTATGTATGTGAATGTGGCCCATTTTTATTGTTATTATTTTTGTTTTGTTCATTTTGATTAACTCTTAATTGTTCAGTTTTTATTTTATATTTGATTTTATTTTCTATTTTGTGTACAGTATTTTTATTATATATATTTTCATAAACAATTTGGTATATTATATTATTTTTCTTTGTCTGTTTCTTGTTTGTTTAAGGTTATTTTGTACATTCTGTTAAATAGTGAATAGAATGCTGCCATTTTATGTTGTGGTGGGTGGTCAGAATGGTTAGGTATAATGATGTTAGTGGAAGTTGGTTTTCTGTATATTGCATATTCCAGGTGGTTATGGTATCTTGTGATGGTTATGTCTAAATAGTTGATTTTGTTATGATTTTTTTTTCTTCTATGAATTGTATTTTTGGATGTATGTTATTGATTTGTTTTAATATGTTATCTGCATTTGTATTTTTGTTACTTGATACATATAGCCCATCATCTACATATCTTATCCAAATGCCAATTGGATCAAAGTAATTTATAATCTTTTGTATTTTGGTGTCTATATGTTGTAAGAATATTTCTGCTATTATGCTAGATAATGGAGATCCCATTGCCAATCCTTCTTATTGTTGATAAATTTTACTATTTAATTCAGAGTAATTTTGTTTTAGTATTAGTTGGAGGCTATTTTTTATTTCAGTTATATATTGTGTGTCTTCATTTTGTTCTTTAAGTTTGTTTATTATTATGTCTATTGTTTCATGATTTGGGATGTTGGTGTACATATTTGTGATGTCATATGATGTGAAAAATTTCTTCGCCTTTCTTTACCATACACCTAAACTGGTTATTGTTTTGTTTTATTCATCTTTATTATCATTTTTAAAACATTATTTAGATATCCTCTTCTATCAGACAATTCTATTCAATTAGCATAAAAAACTGCTTTGTTTTTTGGTACACAAAGTTCCTTACTGTATTGTTGTATGAGCTTTTCAATACTAGAAAAGTTTTGGTCAACTTGATTACAAACAGACCAAATTAATGAGTATAACATATATGACACGTCACATATAACATCTGGACATATAACACGTATCATCTCAGGATATGTAGCTCTTTGTATTCATTGATAGGCACATATACTGTTTCTTTTGCTTACGTTGAGAGATTGAGTGATGGGGTACGACTTGCGATTGAATTGATCAGATTTATGAAATTTCAACTCACATCTAAAATCTTTAGCCTTCCTGGTGCGTCGGAGAAAACGGTGCTATATCTATTATATATTTCGATTAATTTTTGTTTTTGTTCCCTACTGATTTCTTCCTTTAACCCTTTCTCTTTAAAATACAGTGTCTCTTGTAGTTTGTCCCGGCATAAATCTGATTCTCTGGTTACAAGTTCTTTTAGTATAAGAGCTGGGGCCTTTAAAAAAAAAGATAAGGTACATGAAATTTCAATAAGTGAAAGAAGGCGGGTAGTTCCTGCTAAAAACAAAAGCAAACGCCACGGACAGCTACCTGGGGGCTTTGGATGGGGCAGGCAGGTTAAAATGCAAATTTTAAGGCCTTGACTGAATGACAAGGTACTTGCTTGAAAATCTGTATATTTGTTGGAAACTGATTGCCAAGGCCATCGTCAAATGCACGGACAGCTAGGTGGGGGCAAAATAGACAACGGACAGCGGTAAAGAGGGTGAAACTTTTCGGAAAATTTAATGATAAGGTACATGTCCGTGCTTTTGCATATTTGCTGCTTATATACTAGATAAAGTGTATGTTAAAGGATGGACACGTAAGTGGAGCTGTTATTTATTTATAAGCCGATAAACTCAGCGACGTGCCCTTAGGACGTCACACGCGGCTGAGCACATTTTTCCCATATTATTGCATAAAATGATCGAGTACACTTCCGTGCTTTTGCATTTGTTAAAATTATATGCTAAACAAAGCTTGTGCAAAAAGACGGACACTTCGCTACGGACAAACGATGATAAAAGCTAAATTAAGTTGCAATTTTGCTTTAACTTATTGCTAAATCGATGTAAAAGTAAGCATACGCACGAAAAATAAATGCGAACAGTTTTTTAAAAGATTTTATCAATATTATAAATTTTATCAATATCAGTACATTAGAATATGTATAAGTATTATTTCATATGCCGTTACATTGGTATTATACAAATTATTGAATATGGATAAATATTAAGTATATAAAGAATAAAAAATTAAATAAATAGAAAAGAATGTACAATTTTTGTTGTGCTCATAATTATTTTTTATTTAAATGCTCATAACAACATTATACAAGAGTAATCATTTTTTTGCATATAGAAAATAATTTATATTACATAAAAAGATGCTTATGAATCAACGTTTTCGGTTTCCCTATCTACATCAGAAGTCACATCCATATCATAATCACTCGAGCTTTCATATTCGCTTTCGTCATTTTCGTCATTACTGTCATTTTCATCTTGATCCAGCAAAACATCTTTGACTGTGGATGGAAATTGTTGTCCCTCAAACCATTTAAAATCATATTTTTTTTCATTTTCAATCCATCCATAGTCTTCTGGATCAAGAATCTGGATCTGGATCTACATACTTTTTTGTGGGCATTTTTCCATAAGTGCGTTATATAATAACGTCTTAGTAGGTGCTGTTTTAATTCAAAGTAACACGGTGGCAAGATAGAAGCGTCAAGATTTCTTAATTGGTTTTTATTAAAAGGCTCGTTGACGTTTTTCATTTTATAATTTCTCATGAATAATTCTAAACGAGCACTGTTAACTGTAGGAGCAAAATCATTTTTTTTTAGTAATATTATACAAATGGCAAACAAATGTCTCTAATTTTTTGAATACAGCATCGATATTTACATCGTTTTAGCCAAGATCCGAGAATGCTTTGCGATAATGTAGTAATTCTTATAAAATATTAATAATAATTTTGATGTATAGAAAGAATGCTTGTGATGCTAATAAATGTTGTCTGAATCTCGGTGTTGAACTCGCCGATGATACAGCTCCACTTTAGATTCACCAATTGGTAATTATTCCCAATTACAAAGAATAAATTAAATATAAATAATCTATGATAATAAAGTGTGATTTGTTGATAATAAAAAATTTTTGTAAGTTATAAAATTTTACTTATATATATTTTTTTTAATTAATTAATTCAATTAAATTAATAAATAATTAATTAATTGTAGGTGCTTTATATACTTCCAATTAAATAGGTATGAATTTGTGGTTCGAAACTATTTGTTTCTATTAATAATTTAATTGTGTAGTTAGATCTGTTGATTCTCTCTGCTGACTTTGCTCTTCTTCTTCCTCTCAAATATTTATTTTATCACTGTAAATTATTTTTTTAGAAGAAAGAATAGCTAACATTCACTATACAAATAAATACAAACTCTTATAACTGAATAATTGTGTTCATTTATTGACATTTAAAATTATGCGCCATTCTGGCTGCGCGTGAACCAGGCATTGGTTGATATCTGCTCAAGTCGGTAGCAAACAATATTGACAAAATATATTTTTTACAAGATTAATTAATTAGGTTTTTTTTTAACTGTCGAAATGGTCAGAGAGGGCAAGGAACAAGATACAATTCTTACAGCTATTTTTAAAATAAATTATTATGGCTGAAAAAACAATATTATTATGTAAATTGTCAATTATTAAAAGTAACATCGAACCATTCGTCGAATGACGCCACTGGCTTCAAGCAGGCTGTGTCCTGGGCTCGTTCGGAAATTAAGTATGGCCGCCGTAACCTCGATTGCTCTGCTATGCACTGCTGATGCTGGTTGATCTTCTCCCTCAGAAATAAATGAGTATTCCCTTCTCTGCAAAGTTGTAGTTGTCCTGGAATATAGTGTAGAGTGTTCTCCCTTCTTCTGCGATGTCGTTTCATGCTGGTTTACTGGTGAAGTGTCCGGTGTTCAAATGTGTTGTATTCGTGTTCTGCTAGTATGGTTTAATATTTCTTCAAAATGGCCGTTGATTTCTTGTGCTCGTGTTAGATAGTGTTATTGCTGTTGTTCTGAATTAGTTAGGTGTTAATTATTATCTGTTAGTGTTCTTTTTATTTAGTTAACCTCTGTTACACTTTTCGAGGCTACACTCACAGTTTTGCACAAAATTATACTTTTTCGGTCTTCTGTTAGTAATTTCTCAACTGGTCATATTAACGATTAACAATTGACTGGCGACTGAAAGTCGTCGTTTTGGGGTAATTTATGAAATGTCTTTTTCCTCTTTCCATTGTTTATTTATAAAAGTACATGTCTCAGATTTGGTTCATCCTCTAAATATACATAACAGGTTTTCCTATTTATTGCTGTAACTCAATTATTTCTTAATTTTACAAAAATCTAACTATTCAGCAATATTCTTAAATTAATTTTACATAATTGGATATATAGCTGGGTGTGTTTTAAGTTCATATAAGCCTAAAATTTACAATTTTTGATAATTATTGTAGGCCTCATATTTTGTACAAATTTAGTATTTAAATGGTTTACAAGTGTTTTTCTGATAATATTTCCATGAAATAATATTAATCACTCCGTGATTATTTTTTGTTGTTAATAATTTTGTTGTTATAACACTTCAATATTGATTAATTTACTTTTTAGTCTGAGTTGATTACCATTATAGGCCTAGTATTATTTATTTCCAAAAGAAGTTAATTTTCTTCCTTTGTCATTCCATTCGTTATTATCTGTATCTGTACTAATTACATTTTCATATTTTTGTGTTGTATGGACTAAATTCTATTCCTTATATTATGTAGTTTGATTGAATTTATTTAATTAAGTTTGACTCTCTGATAGATAGTTTTGGTTTACATTACTGGTCTGTTTTTCTAGAGTGGTGTATTAGCTAATCTGCTTTGTACTTTTCATATGGTTTACAGTTTTAAATAAAATTATAACATTCCTATTTCCTACTTGCCTCTCTGCCTTACAAACTTGAAAATTAGTTAACATGATTTTAAATACAACAAAACATCTTATTATCTACTATTTTTCATATATCACCTAATCATAACAAAAATATCTTATGCATATTATTTTTTCTATATCATTTAACTATAATAGAAACATCTTATTACTAACAATACCTTCAGTCATTAACTGTCCTTTGTTTTTATGTTCTTTTTGTAACAAATTTAATTATACTAAAACATCTTATTACTAATAATACTTTCAGTCATTAACTGTCTTTTGTATTTGTTTTTTCTGGTAACAACTTAACTGTGATAAAAACATCTTATATCTATTAATTTTTATTATACTTAATCGTTAAAACATTTTTATTACTAATACTATTCTCAGTCATTAGACTGTCTTTTATTCTTATGTTTTTTATATTGTATCTCTCTACACTAATGGTAGTCCTTTTAAATAATTTTTATTTCCTACACTATTTTTTTTTATTATAGTGTGTCACTTGTTATTCTCTACACTCACTGTAGTCTCTAACTTTTATTGTATTTATTATGGTATTTCACCTTATATTTCCTACACTAATGGTAGTCTTTTGTTTTTACACTATGGTAGTTTTTGGTTTGTTTCTACACTATTGGTAGTCTTTTGGTTTGTTTTTACTCTGTTCTTAAATTAGGCTTACATTTAGTTTACAATTTATTTTAATTGCATTGTATCCTGTAACTTGAGTTATTTGGTCTGACATTTATCATTGGTTTTAATTTAGTTCAATGGCATGTATTCCTTTATTAACATTGTTTTCACCTTTTTATCTCTTTTTCTTTTCTTTCCTTTTTACTACTTCCCCAATCTACTGGGTATACTGCTGGTTTATTGGGTTTTTACATAGTAGGTTATTTTGACCAATAGTTTTCTTTGTTATTGTTTATTCTTATTAACATTTTATTGACTTAATGTACAGTTTCTTTAGTTTAATCTTTAACCAATTCATTCTTCTCACTCACTATGGACCTTTTCTTCTTTATTTATGTTGCATTAAGTTAAAATTTTAATGTGATAATTTTGTTATGCTACATATGCTCTCCTGTAAAAGTGATTAGTTCAGATCATACTCTTAGTATGGATGAAATAATTACTACTAATTCTTTTTATTTACCATATTTTCTTCGTGATTACATGTTTTCTCTTTATATACCTTCTTTTTCCACCGTTGCTTCCTCTCAGATGATGTGTATCTCCTTCATTAGTTTCTTTCTTCATTAATAAGTAATCCTCAATCTTGTGTATAACATTATCATTTTATATCCTTTCGTATTTGGTGCTTCCTCACCAGTATGTTTACTCCCTAACATTCCCTAACATAATGAATTGGAACAGTTCAAAGTGGCACTTTTGGCTTCAATCCCTGCTGTCCAATACTTCAATTAATTGAGTCCAGAGGTATTATCATCTCTGCTCAAAATATAAGACTGAAGGCATTTTCTACATCCAGTCATAAAAATAAATAATCAGTAAAAGTAGTCTCTTTTGACTAAAATAAACATCCTTAGATTCTTCACTTCATAATATTTTATATCAATTAATACTTTCATACACTTGACTCTTCTTCTCTATTAAAGCTTATTCCATATTATGTGGTTTAGGTATGTGGTATAATATACATTTCGTCGTTTCATCATTTCATCTTGTTTACATAGTAATTAGCACTTATATATATTTTTTCTACCATTTGGTATCCAATGAGTTATTTTATTGCTCATGGCATAACATTAATTAATTTTTTATCACTTATCACTATAACAGTGGTTATTACAACAATATTATCATTAATAGTACCAGGGTTTTTGGTTTCTGGTCTTAATATTTGGTCTCTACTTAGTTGGTCTTTCTTCATTGTTCCATCTTTATCAAATTATTTTCTTTGTGAGTTTGGTTAAGTTGTTTTGATTAAATCATATGATATTCTGGTTTCTTTTCTCTTTTTCATTTGAAATTCTGTATCATTTTTGTCTTAAATTGTCTCATTTACATAATTTATAATAGTGGTCATTGTTAGCATAGTCACTATTATCAAAATACAAACTATAATATGGTTTTTTATAGTTGTGATAGTTTATTGAGGGTTTTTTTTTCTTTATTAACACTGGTTTTTATGAGGATTTGTTACACTCCTTCTTCTAACATTTTAACATTTATTAATATATTGTTCTGGTAACATTAAATTATCCAATTGTTTAACATTGGTTGTTCTTTTTGTTTACTGGAACCTGTTCTTTTTGTTTTGGGTCTCTGGAGAGATTGAGAGAGAGTTTTTACATTTGTACTCCATTTACCTTCAAATTCTTTTATGTAAGAGTTCACTCAAATTATGAGTGTGATTTGTTCTTACTCTTTTAGAATTTTGTATCTCTTTCTTACAAAATCTCTTTTCATATTTAAGAGTTATTTCTCATCATTCGTATGAGTTGTACTTACTATTTTTTAACTTTAGATATTTTTATTCAACTAAATTCTTTCTAATTCATAGTAGTTTTTCTAATATTTTGGTGTAAGTTGTACTTACTGTTGTTTTGAATTTTGAACATTTTTGTTCATCAAATTTTTTTTTTTTATTTCATCATAGTTTTCCGAATAATCGGTGTAAGTTGTACTTACAAATTTTTTGAATTTTGAAATTTTTTATTCATCAAAATTCTTTTCGTTTATTCATAATTCTTCGAATGTTTGGTGTAAGTTGTACTTACAAACTTTTTGAATTTTGAAATTTTTGTTCATCAAAATTCTTTTTTTTTCTTCATAATATTTTGTCGAATAATTGATTTACAATTTTTTATTCATCCAAATTCTTTTTTATTCTATAATAATTATTTCGAATAGTTTGTCGAATAATTGGTGAAAGTTGTCCTTACTATTTTTTGAATTTGGAAATTTTATATTCATTCAAATTCTTTTTTATTCTATAATAATTATTTTGAATAGTTTGTCGAATAATTGGTGTAAGTTGTCCTTACTATTTTTTGAATTTGGAAATTTTTATCTCTCCTCTATATATTTTTTAATTGATAATTGATTATAAGTTCCTTTTACTTTATTTGAAATGATATCCTTTAATACATACGTATTGTTATTATTGTTTTTAATAATCAGGTATGGGCCGGTATACAGCAGTAACAACTTTTTGGTAATGCCTTCCAAAGCACTGGGTAATTCCCTGTTTTTTAATAGTACCTTTTCTCCGACTTCATAGCTTATTATCTTCTTAATCGCCTTTTGGTACTTGTTCTTGCGCCTTTCCTGGTCTTCTGCTAATTTATTGTAGAATCTGATTCGATTGAACTTGTATTCTTGACTCATGGGGAATTCTATTATGTCTTGTATTTCTCTTGGAGGCGGTTTTTCATACATTGCCGTGTATGGCGTGGTACCTATAGCGGGGTGATATGCCAAATTAAGGAATTCTTCAGTAGCTAATAAATATTCTTGCCACTTCCTTTGTTGATTATGGCAATAAGTCCGTAATATTCTTCTGACTTCTTGCAGTACCCTCTCTGCTGGATTACTGCTGGGGTGGTAGACAGATGTCTTGTACGTCTTAATGCCCAACGTATTTAGAGTGTTTTTCCACCTCCTGCCCTTAAATTGCGTTCCATGGTCTGTGATTATGGATGCCGGGCTCCCTATCTCTGGAATGTAATGGTTTGTTATTACTCCTAGAGTCTTCAAAGTGGTGGCTCTGTTCACCGGGTATAGTTTTGTGAATTTTGTGAAGTGATCCATCATGATAATAATGTATTTGTATCGATGGCGTCCGCCACTGCAGGGAAATGGACCACAGATGTCCAGAAAGATCTTTTCCAATTTGGCTTGTGAGGTAATTGGTACCATCATACCCTCTTTTCTCTCATTGTTGGTTTTCACCAATTGACATATCAGACAGGTTTTGAGGTAGTTTCTCGTCTTTCTATTTATATTTTTTATATGGCAATTCTCTTCTATCGCCTTGATCACCTTCATGGCTCCCATGTGACAGTATCGTAGATGATAGTAAAGGATGATATCCTTTTCGATTGTAGTAGGGATCATGATCTTCCATATCTCTTCATCAAGGGATGTTTTGATGAATAATATTTCGTTATGTACACAATAAAACTTGGTTATTGTGTCATCTTGGCTGGAGAGACGAAGTTTAATTTGGTTTAACTTCGGGTTGGACTGCTGGTGTTTGCTGATGTCCTGCACTATCTTTTCTAAATCGGATCTGTCCTTAATAATATTATAGATTTTCAAGATGCTCTCCTTTTCGCCTTCGAACGTTTGTTCTTCCAGATTTACTCTCGACAACACGTCGGCTACTACATTTTTACTTCCAGGAACATACTCCCACTGTATATCGTATTCCTGCAGGGCAAGTACCCATCTGGTCAATCTACCATGGCTTAACTTGCATCTTCTCAGAAATGATATAGATTTGTGATCTGTTCGAACGGTCACTGGATATCCAAGGATATACGTCCGAAACTTCCCACAGGCAAAGACTACACTTAGCAGTTCCTTTTCCGTCACGTTATAGTTCTTTTCACACTGGTTAAGGGTTCTGCTAGCAAAGCTCACTACTAGATGGTTTCCACCTTCGTCTTCTTGGACAGTGTTGAGCCCAAGCTAATGTTACTAGAGTCACAGTTTAGAAAGAAGGGTCGGTTAAAATTCGGATGGTTGAGCATTACTGCTTCTAAGAACTTCTCCTTAATTGATTTGAAGGTTTCGTCTTGTTCTTGACCCCATCGCCATTTATTCTTGGACGATAACTGGTACTGAAACCGGGCCGTCAGTTCGGAATAATTATTTTGGAACTTCCTATAGTAGTTACACAGGCCTAAAAATGATTGTAGTTGCCTTCTGTTTTTTGGTATAGGGAATCGTTGTATGGCGTCTACTTTTTCTGTTGATGGTGTTATTCCTTGACTGTTTAACTGGAAACCCAAGAATTGCACTTCTTTAGCTATAAGCTTGGACTTGTCTAGTTTAAGGGTAACATTATTTTCAGCAAGCTTCTTCAAGACATGCTCCACACGGTAACAGTGTTCTTCCCAATTGGTTGATGTGATTAGGAGATCATCAACATAGACAGTCGTGAATTGGAGTGCCTCTGGTCCGAGTATATGATCCATACAGGCGACAAAAACAGCTACTGAGTTCACCAACCCGAAGGGCAACCTCTTAAACTTAAAGTTGCGCCCTTCGAAGATGAACGCCATGTATTGCCGGCTTGCTGGGTGCAACTCCACCTGCCAATACCCGCACACGGTATCCCACGTAGTAATGAACTTCGTTCCGTGAAATCTCTTCAATATCTCATCAATTTCGCCAGGTGAGGTACGATCGTTAATAATCATTTTGTTTATCTCACGTGCGTCAAGGCAAAGCCTTACCTTCCCATTTTTCTTTTGTATAGCCACAATTGGGCTAGTGTATGGCGATTGACTGCTCTCGATAATATCTTTACTGATCATATTCTGGATCTCTGTGTGTACGGCTTCCTTCAAAGATTGTGCTATGGGATACGACTTTCGATTAAATTCTACCGGTTCTCTGAATCGTACGGAACATTGGTAGTTCCGGATCTTTCCAGGTTCGTCCGAAAATACAGCTCGATATTTTTCATATATATTGACTAATTGATTCAGCTGGTTTTCCTCTAATTGCTCGGTAGTATTGTGGCACTGGAAGTTACGTATCTCCTGAATCTTTTGTGGCCGTAGGTCATCCTCCGAATTCTGATATACTGGCTTGTTATCTGTCGAGTAGTTTGACAAGTAGTTCACCTTATTTTTGTGGTCGAGAAGTTGTCTGGAGTCTAACATCTTGTTGTTAGTTAAATTGGCTACCCAGGTCGAACCTTCAGAAAAGAGTGATACCTTTCCTCGGCACAAGTCGATAACTGCTGAGTTTCTGCGCAATATGTCACATCCTATCATGATGTTGAAAGGTAATCCGGCTGCAACAAGAAATATCATATCCATACTAATGCCCTGACTGTTGACACTTAGGGATACCTGTTTTCTTATGGTTTTGTTCTGTCGGCCGGTAGCTCCTACAAGTACAATATTATTAATAGGTAGTACCGGTAAGTTTTTGTGGCATTCCTGCTGTATCCGGTCCAACTCATTACGATTTATTATAGAGACATTTGCTCCAGTGTCTATAATTATAGGAACAGAAATACCCTCAATTTCTGCAATTATATATATTATTTCATTGTCATTATTATTAATGTTAATTTCATTTTCTTCTAGCAAGTCCTTACGGATATCTTTCAAATAGTTATTGTATATTATTGTAAAATTTTTTCTTTCTTTCTTTGATTTTGTTTCTTGGTCAAACCCAGCAGATTGGAGCAGTAAAGGGTTATTGGAGTTTATTACTGCCTCCGTTCGTTTAAATGTTCCGCATCATTATGGATTAGGCCGTTGGAAGCATCAGCTTGGAGTCCTGAAACTGCTTCGTTTGGTTCAGCACGATCGTCCTGTTGGGCTTCCGTTACAGGTAGTCTTCGTTGATTGTCCAGGCTGGAACTGCGTCTGGGCTCGTACTCTCTGTAACGATTACTTCCCTGACTTCCTTGAAAGGTCTCATAATATCGGCTCCTTCGTTGAGGCTGGTACCTCCTCTGTCCACTGCCTTCCGCTCTGATGTAGTTAATATGGGGTCGATATGTCCTGTAATTATTATTATTACCTCCATTCGGGTAATTCCTGTTATAATTACTAAGATAATTGTTATTAGAGGGGTTGGGGTTTCTCTGACCATTTGGAACATAATTACGGTTATTATTATAATAACCGTTGTTGTTTGGTGGACGGTTATTATTATTATTATTATTATTATTATTATTATTATTATTATTATTGTTGTTGTTGTTGCCCACATTATTATTAATTCGAGGAACATGATTATTATTATTATTGTTATTAAATCTAGGTACATTATTGTTATTACGGGTGTTATGGTTGTATTCGGCATTATTCCGATTTGCGGAATCATAATTATTGTTGTTGCCCACATTCTGCCGATTATTATTATTCGAATTATTGGTGTTACTTCTTGGTTCCGGCCTTTCATATCTCCTGCGACTTTGGCGGTAGTAATCCTCGTGCTCATACATTTCCAAGAGCTCGGTCATTGCTTGTACAGTCTTTATCTGACTGTTTCTTCTAGCTCTTATTATATCTTCCTCATAATGGTATGAGAGCTTGCTGACCAGGCATTCTTCCGGTATTCTGGGCTCTAGATGTTTGGCCACGCACACCTTTCCCAAGAAGTATGCCGTTAGAGTCTGGTTTCCATACGGGTTGTATTTTCCATGACAGATCCCGTCTCTGGCGATGTTTTGTGTCGATTCAGACCAATATTTGGCTTTGAATAGCCTTTTGAATTGCTGGTAGTCGGTCACTTCGTCTCTTATCGCCATCCACCAATTATCTGCTATCTCCTTGAACGATTCGTCAAGTACTTCTTTATTCTCCCTCCAGCGATTGCCTCTGTGTTTGGTGAAGTACTCTTCGATTCTGGCTAGGAACTCCATCGGTTTGTTTTTATAAAATCTGAAGTTAATTCCTTCGCGATTCTCATTGTTAGGACAACTGGTCATGCTTGTCGGTCAACTATGGAACAGGTCTATATCTGTTTGATTCTGTCGCACCTGACTGTTGATACTGGTCACAGCAGCTTCAATGCCGTCACATTTGTCTGTGAATCGGTCCTGCACTCGCTCCCAGTCTTCACGTGTTTCCTTTAGTTTTTTCTCTAAAGTCTTCATATTCGTTTCTTCTTCAATGTTATTAACCTTAGTGTTTATTTCTGTCTTGATACTCTGTACTTCTCGTTCGGTCTGACTCCATCTTTCGTCAGCTCTTGTAATCTTTTGTTCGGTTACCGTTATTTCCTCTTCTACCTTCTTGCTGATTGTTTCATTATTTTCAGCTATCTTTTGCCCCAATTCTTCCTTCAATGCTTCCATCTTTCCATCTAATCGGTTCATATTCTCTTAGTTCGTTTCTCTTAATTCTTCTCTTAATTTTTGACTATTATTTTCCATTTTCTGACTTGTTTCTTCCATCCTCTTGTTGGTTTCTTCCAGTTTTTGGCTTATCTGGGTTAATTCCTCCTTCGACTGTTTATTGTCAGTCTTTATTTCCTCCATTTTCTCCTAAATTTTCTGAATATTTTCTTCCATCTTCTCTTCTATCTTCTTACTGGTATCTCCAATTTTATTACCCAATTCTTCCTTCAATCGTTGGTTATCATTCTTCATTTCCTTATTATTTTCTTCCATCTTCTTACTATTTTCTTCCATTTTCTCCTCCATCTTCTTACAGTTTTCTTCAATTTTCTCCTCCATCTTCTTATAAAATTATAAAATATTAATAATAATTTTGATGTATAGAAAGAATGCTTGTGATGCTAATAAATGTTGTCTGAATCTCGGTGTTGAACTCGCCGATGATACAGCTCCACTTTAGATTCACCAATTGGTAATTATTCCCAATTACAAAGAATAAATTAAATATAAATAATGTATGATAATAAAGTGTGATTTGTTGATAATAAAAAATTTTTGTAAGTTATAAAATTTTACTTATATATATTTTTTTTAATTAATTAATTCAATTAAATTAATAAATAATTAATTAATTGTAGGTGCTTTATATACTTCCAATTAAATAGGTATGAATTTGTGGTTCGAAACTATTTGTTTCTATTAATAATTTAATTGTGTAGTTAGATCTGTTGATTCTCTCTGCTGACTTTGCTCTTCTTCTTCCTCTCAAATATTTATTTTATCACTGTAAATTATTTTTTTAGAAGAAAGAATAGCTAACATTCACTATACAAATAAATACAAACTCTTATAACTGAATAATTGTGTTCATTTATTGACATTTAAAATTATGCGCCATTCTGGCTGCGCGTGAACCAGGCATTGGTTGATATCTGCTCAAGTCGGTAGCGAACAATATTGACAAAATATATTTTTTACAAGATTAATTAATTAGGATTCTTTTAACTGTCGAAATGGTCAGAGAGGGCAAGGAACAAGATACAATTCTTACAGCTATTTTTAAAATAAATTATTATGGCTGAAAAAACAATATTATTATGTAAATTGTCAATTATTAAAAGTAACATCGAACCATTCGTCGAATGACGCCACTGGCTTCAAGCAGGCTGTGTCCTGGGCTCGTTCGGAAATTAAGTATGGCCGCCGTAACCTCGATTGCTCTGCTATGCACTGCTGATGCTGGTTGATCTTCTCCCTCAGAAATAAATGAGTATTCCCTTCTCTGCGAAGTTGTAGTTGTCCTGGAATATAGTGTAGAGTGTTCTCCCTTCTTCTGCGATGTCGTTTCGTGCTGGTTTACTGGTGAAGTGTCCGGTGTTCAAATGTGTTGTATTCGTGTTCTGCTAGTATGGTTTAATATTCCTTCAAAATGGCCGTTGATTTCTTGTGCTCGTGTTAGATAGTGTTATTGCTGTTGTTCTGAATTAGTTAGGTGTTAATTATTATCTGTTAGTGTTCTTTTTATTTAGTTAACCTCTGTTACACTTTTCGAGGCTACACTCACGGTTTTGCACAAAATTATACTTTTTCGGTCTTCTGTTAGTAATTTCTCAACTGGCCATATTAACGATTAACAATAGACTGGCGACTGAAAGTCGTCGTTTTGGGGTAATTTATGAAATGTCTTTTTCCTCTTTCCATTGTTTATTTATAAAAGTACATGTCTCAGATTTGGTTCATCCTCTAAATATACATAACAGGTTTTCCTTTTTATTGCTGTAACTCAATTATTTCTTAATTTTACAAAAATCTAACTATTCAGCAATATTCTTAAATTAATTTTACATAATTGGATATATAGCTGGGTGTGTTTTAAGTTCATATAAGCCTAAAATTTACAATTTTTGATAATTATTGTAGGCCTCATATTTTGTACAAATTTAGTATTTAAATGGTTTACAAGTGTTTTTCTGATAATATTTCCATGAAATAATATTAATCACTCCGTGATTATTTTTTGTTGTTAATAATTTTGTTGTTATAACACTTCAATATTGATTAATTTACTTTTTAGTCTGAGTTGATTACCATTATAGGCCTAGTATTATTTATTTCCAAAAGAAGTTAATTTTCTTCCTTTGTCATTCCATTCGTTATTATTTGTATCTGTACTAATTACATTTTCATATTTTTGTGTTGTATGGACTAAATTCTATTCCTTATATTATGTAGTTTGATTGAATTTATTTAATTAAGTTTGACTCTCTGATAGATAGTTTTGGTTTACATTACTGGTCTGTTTTTCTAGAGTGGTGTATTAGCTAATCTGCTTTGTACTTTTCATATGGTTTACAGTTTTAAATAAAATTATAACATTCCTATTTCCTACTTGCCTCTCTGCCTTACAAACTTGAAAATTAGTTAACATGATTTTAAATACAACAAAACATCTTATTATCTACTATTTTTCATATATCACCTAATCATAACAAAAATATCTTATGCATATTATTTTTTCTATATCATTTAACTATAATAGAAACATCTTATTACTAACAATACCTTCAGTCATTAACTGTCCTTTGTTTTTATGTTCTTTTTGTAACAAATTTAATTATACTAAAACATCTTATTACTAATTATACTTTCAGTCATTAACTGTCTTTTGTATTTGTTTTTTCTGGTAACAACTTAACTGTGATAAAAACATCTTATATCTATTAATTTTTATTATACCTAATCGTTAAAACATTTTTATTACTAATACTATTCTCAGTCATTAGACTGTCTTTTATTCTTATGTTTTTTATATTGTATCTCTCTACACTAATGGTAGTCCTTTTAAATAATTTTTATTTCCTACACTATTTTTTTTTATTATAGTGTGTCACTTGTTATTCTCTACACTCACTGTAGTCTCTAACTTTTATTGTATTTATTATGGTATTTCACCTTATATTTCCTACGCTAATGGTAGTCTTTTGTTTTTACACTATGGTAGTTTTTGGTTTGTTTCTACACTATTGGTAGTCTTTTGGTTTGTTTTTACTCTGTTCTTAAATTAGGCTTACATTTAGTTTACAATTTATTTTAATTGCATTGTATCCTGTAACTTGAGTTATTTGGTCTGACATTTATCATTGGTTTTAATTTAGTTCAATGGCATGTATTCCTTTATTAACATTGTTTTCACCTTTTTATCTCTTTTTCTTTTCTTTCCTTTTTACTACTTCCCCAATCTACTGGGTATACTGCTGGTTTATTGGGTTTTTACATAGTAGGTTATTTTGACCAATAGTTTTCTTTGTTATTGTTTATTCTTATTAACATTTTATTGACTTAATGTACAGTTTCTTTAGTTTAATCTTTAACCAATTCATTCTTCTCACTCACTATGGACCTTTTCTTCTTTATTTATGTTGCATTAAGTTAAAATTTTAATGTGATAATTTTGTAATGCTACAATAATCATCTGACTGTCTCAGTATTGTCAAAAGTCGTTTTTTTCCTTTTCTGTAGAAAGATGGATTATAATCACATCCAGTTATTGCATGAAATCCTGGAAGAGCATTGCATAATGATTCTCCAAGAGTTTCATGTAATTTCCGAATATCGATGTATTCTTTCTTTCCCACAGCACCGTATTCCATCCAGATGTTTGGTTTGCATTTCATATGCCGCATATTGCCTAATATTATGATCAATATGACCGTGTCAGAACATTTGTTCAAAATGTTTGAACCAATATCAATCTGACAAATATAATAAATTATTTTTGTATCTGCTTCTTCGTGAGCGGGGCATGACAAATTTGACTCTACAGTGCAAAGAATTTTGTCATTCTCGACTTTATACGAATAAAATTTCTCAAAATTGAGTAATATTTTCTTAATCCCAATGAATGGGGTAAGTTCAGTATTACGCCAATCTTGAATAATGAAATTCACGAAAGCCTCTTTGAAATTGCTATTTCTTAACTCTTTGATGAAATCAGATGGTCGTGTTTGATTTGCTCCCGATATGTGGAAGTTTCGATCATTGCTTGATCCTTTTCTCAGCGATCGTTCATAGTCCTTAATTGATGGCTGGATATATCTATCAAAAATTATGTGAACTTCAGATCCGCTATTATTAGTAATAATTTGCAATAGTTTTTTAGAAATATTACCAAAAGTTTTTGGATAGTCTTTAATGCAGTGTAAAATGTAAAAACCACCAATAATTACTATGTCCGTTCGCTAAGGAACACTACTTGTCAATTTTAAACATTTCATCATAGCAGATTTCTCGGTTTTACAAATAGTGCCATCTAAGTGACAAAAAGACACAGGAACCGGTGTGATCGGGAAAGTCAGAGCTTTTTCAATGTCGACATTATTATCCGACATTGATATACTGAGCATTCGCCCGAACAGATCTCTCTGTAGCCGTACTTCCTGAACTTTGTTGTTAAAATTAACTTTCTTTTTTTAATTTGAAGAAGCAAAGTTCAAAATTTTATTTTGCTTGATTGGTTCTTCAAATCGAGTATTAGACATTGAACATTCAGTAATAAATTGCTCACGCTTTGCGTTACCAATTTTTTCAACGTTCAAGAGGAAGTCGGCTACGGTATCTGTCGTCGAACGCCCGGTACTGATATTGTATAGCTGATCATCTTCCATATTTTTAAAAGGATTCATAATAGTTTTGATAACTTCTCTTAATCTTTTCAACTGAAGTGAATCTTTAAAGATTTGTTTTTTTTCAAGTCAGATATTATGTCTTTAACCTTCTTTAGACCACTTTCATTTAAAACATGAGATATATTAGAGTGGATCTGAGACTGTGTCGTCTACACCACCGTTGCCGTGCAGATATCGAATTTGTGAAATGTGACACGCCTGTCAATTTCCTCGCAGCATCCGCATTGATGGTCTGTTCGAGCGTTAAGTATATTGGTATTCGTGAAAATTTTTTTTTTTTTTTCGTTTTACTCCAAACATACCATTTTCAAATTCAGCCCATAACTTTAGGTGACTCTCTTCAACTTTGAGTAGATTGTCATGGCATTTGAGCAGCCAGCGGGAATTATAATTTTGATTAAAAACAAAAAATATGTTTCATAATTTAGGTATAATGAATCTGAACAACTTGAAATCCTCAGTGCGTATACTGCGAGAAAACATGAGGTAATAGTTCACGAGTTCAACGTAAGTCACGTGAAATTGCGCTGTTTTTCCATGGTTTCCGTTAAGGGTATCATTTCTGTACTTAAAGTATTTGTTTAAAATCATAGAAAGCTCCGTATTTTTGAAAGTATCAGCTGAAACTTTTTCTACTTGAATTTTTTCAATAAATTCTACAAGTTATCTCCAATTTCTATATTTTCCGCTTCGCAAACTTTCTCAAAATGAAGCATCTGTAGAGTCAGAGCTACCACAGGATGAAGCCGTTTGCATCTGTTAAAATGCTTGCCGCTTATAAATCCATAAACGGAACCACTTGCCAACAGCGAACTTTCAACCATGACATGCGTTAAGCCACATTCATCGATAAACTTACCAGTGACCTTGAATTATGCCATCATAATGTGGAAACCTCCCATATGAATAAACAAGTTATCGAACAATGGCTTCTCGGTCGATTGTATTTGATACGCTACCTTAGCGATTGCAAGATCGTAGGTAACTTGCATGTACGATTGTTGACATTCTCGAGCTATTTGTTGGCATTGACGCATAGTTTTATAGACAACTGCTGTATTTGTAGGTGAAATATCGATAGATGCTAGGTATAGAACTTTTTGTTGTGGGCTTGAATCAACAACAACTTTACTATTAAATCCAACCCACATAGGGGTATTTTGAATATTACAATAATGCGACAAAACCCAAATAAAGTCTAATTTTTTCAAGTGGTCGAAAGTACTAACATGAAAATCACGCAAATGACTATCTAATGGCTGTAAATAATCAAGGGCTTTCGCTTTTTATTGTACGTGACCAATTCTGGAGCTATGGCATCAAACGTTCTTCGTTTTTTTTTAAAGGCGAGAGAGTTGAAAATTTACCGCTTGAAACATTTGCATTGCCTGATTCTGATATATTTAGCTATAAAATTCCGACCGTATCATGCAACGTATCCTTATCACTACAAGTTTCGATAAATCGATCAAGATTATCGTAAGCAACGCCCGTGCATAAATCGGGTAATAATGTGGTATCATCCGGACAAATGTTATTTTTACTACTCATAAAAAACGTTGCTTCTGTTTCAAGTTCTTCGATGGTATTATAACTGCAACAGGGACCTAATTTATTAATTAAATCTACAACTTTCCGGCTGCTAGTTATAGCTTTTAAAGTAACACCTAAAGTAATGTGTTTTGATGTTTCCATTTTACCGTGATGAACTGCGTATACTATGTCTTGCAAAAGTGACTTTACTCGACGTAGACAATCAGAATTTTTTAAGATTTTGTTGAACTTCTGCAGATTAATGAGTATAAAAACTCTAACAGTTCGGAAGGAATTTCGCATTCACCTGTAATCATGTGACTTGCTTCCAATTTCCGCGGTAGGGGATGTTTTTGAATCGATAAAACTTTTTTCCTTAGGAAAAATGCCATACGTTGTACATTTTCAAGTACTTCTAGATCAGAAAATGTATAGTCTGTTATAGTAAAGCCTTCTATCGGAGCAACTAATTTTTTATTGTGCATGGTGATAATTTTTATACTATTGCCGAAGTGTTTTTGCAATTTTACTAATACGTGACTCAACGAAAATACTGTATCTGATATAATATTTCTCTTGAGGTTTTCATTATCTACAACCGCGTTATATTTGTTCTGTCAGAATTTTTAACGAGTAGCAAATTTTTTTTCTATGATATTTTCTTGCACAAACAAACAACGTTCTTTGAAAGCTAAGTCATGAACATCTCGCGCCTCGTGCCAATCAGACAGCGTGGTTTTCTCCGGGCGGCTTTTACTTAAATAGTTGAGCTTGCATGGACTATGATATAAAAGTTGATGATCAGGCAATAGGGATTTCAATTTATCGCTTAAAACAATGTCATCCAAAGCATTTGCATGAGTATGAATCATGTTAATCATTTTCTGGTCGTTAGTTGCCCACAAACGTAATTTTACATTATTTTTTCTTTTAACCGCTTGACTACAAAAAAAGCAAACATTTTGACCAACAGTAGCCTCGCCGTTTACCTCATTGAGGTCAACGGTAACATTGCCGTCATCCATATTGTCATCAAGAACCGATGATTCTGCAGCAGACTCGCCGGTAATACTGCAAGCTGCAGGCTGCTGCGATGCTATTGCTTCTTCCTCTTCATTAGAGTTCGTAGGTTGAAATGCAGATGATACTGCATGCTGCAGGCTGCTAAGATGATGCTTCTTGCTCGGCATTAGAGTTTGTTGGTTGAAGTGCAGATGATCCTGCAGCAGGCTCGTCGATACTGCACGCTGCAGGCTGCTAAGGTGATGCTTCTTGCTCGGCATTAGAGTTTGTAGGTTGAAGTGCAGATGATCCTGCAGCAGGATCGTCGATACTGCATGCTGCAGGCTGCTAAGACGATGCTTCTTGCTCGGCATTTGAGTTTGTTGGTTGAAGCGTAGCTATAATTTTTTTAATTTTTAGAATATTGTTTTTGTAATTTTAAAAACTCAAAATATATGAAGCATGAAAGCCTGTTTTTTACTATAAAAATTTTAATAAAAAAAAGTAATTGAATTATTTTTATTGCAAGCAATCAATTGCTTAGACAAAAACGTTTTCTTTTAAATTAATATTTAGTTGAATAAACAATGCAAAAAACAGTATTTACATTGCTGAAACTTTTGTAAGAAACTTGTAGCTGAACCATAATTTAGTTGGAGATACGGTTCGAGAAAGTTCTATGTATAAATTGAAATACACAATAAGCGTTTTCAAATATACTGACTGAGAGAATGAACGAGCAGGGATTCAAACAATAATCAATTTGTTTCATTATGTAAATAAAAGTTTTAGTTATTTGGTTAGTTTCACGGTAAATTCAATTATAACGATATTCAAGCTTCCCTTTGCAAACCTACATACATTTTTATATATAATTATGGACAGGATCGTATTTTGTAGTAATAATAATAACGATAAGTCACAATATTTATATAATGGTAAGTACTCCTGAAGTCTTATAAAAGTAAACTTGAAAGTTGTTACAATTAAATTTACTGTAAAATTCATTTCATTTGAATACATCTTATTTCTATACATTAGGCATTAAAACAAGAGACAAACTTATTTAACAGTGGCTCAATTCATGGACTTAAAATAATACTCAACCTGTTTTTCTTCAAGTAGTAAATTTTTCACAAGTTTAGAGAATTTGTTTTTTTACACAGCATTTTATATGATTTAGCACTTTTTCATACAACTTTTTTTCATACAAGGAAGATACAAATATCAATATTTTTTATATTTCAATAAAACACGTTTACTTTTTTGCACAATGTGAACAAGTTATTAAGAATTTATAAAGAATTTTTTTTTAATGTTATACATAAAGCAATATATTTAACTATGAAATTAACATTACAGTAGGTATTATTTTTAAAAACAGTGCATACCTGATGTATCTGTGTGAGATGGTCCCGGTTGATCACTGTTGCCGCTTGTCATCGTTTCTGATAACATTTTCCTTTCATAGTCTTCGATAGTTTTTTTGTAAATTGATGTGAAATATTTGTAACAAGTCCGGTGATATCCATGAACGTTGTCAACTTCAGTTGGAAGAATAACGTCCTTGTACTTCAAACTACAAGCAACACGAATCTTTAATTTTTCACAGCATGTCTTCAGTGTTTTTTGATTAAGTAATCTGATATCTACATTCATAGTTTCACAATTAAAAATGCAAAACGGGTCCGTTTCCATCTTGCACTTTTCACTCATGACGTTAGTGCGGTTCCGAACTTGAAAATATATTAATGAGTACTCGTTGTCGTGCCCAAAATGGAATTGACGCTCGTTTGCGGAAAAGCTGGCCCACAGGCTTCTCTTTTGTTGTATTTTCCTTACTTATTGCCCTTTCCTCTGCATTAGTCACGTGCAGAGACGACGTGAAGCAACGATGTTTTTGTTTAGACTACAGATTCATCCAGTTTGTTACCTAAACAGTCGCCTTGTTATTGTCAACACTACAGGTTCAAGCACAAGGTTTTGTCATCGTTTGCCCCTAGCGAGGTGTACATCTTTTTGCACAAGCTTTGTTTAGCATATAATTTTAACAAATGCAAAAGCACGGACGTGTCCTCGATCATTTTATGCAATAATATGGGAAAATGTGCTCAGCAGCGTGTAACGTCTTAAGGGCACGTCACTGAGTTTATCGGCTTATAAATAAGTAACGGTTCCACTTACGTGTCCGTCCTTTAGCATACACTTTATCTAGTATATAAACAGCAAATATGCAAAAGCACGGACATGTACCTTATCATTAAATTTTCCGAAAATTTTCACCCTCTTTATCGCTGTCCGTTGTCTATTTTGCCCCCGCCTAGCTGTCCGTGCATTTGACGATGGCCTTGGCAATCAGTTTCCAACAAATATACAGATTTTCAAGCATGTACCTTGTCATTCAGTCAAAGCCTAAAAATTTGCATTTTTACCTGCCTGCCCCATCCAAAAGCCCTCAGGTAGCTGTCCGTGGTGTTCGCTTTTGTTTTTAATACGAACTACCGCCTACTTTCACTTATTGAAATTTCATATACCTTATCATTTTTTTTTAAAGGCCCCAGCTCTCAGTCTATTTATTTCCTATGGTGATCCTAATTTCATTCCTATCATCACGTGGCACGGTGAATGTGAATCGATAGTGAGTGGCACACTTGCGGTCTGTTATCCTCACTCGACCATTCCCCCTGTGCATGGTACAGTGCTCTTTGGCCCCTGCCCATATCAATGATTGTTGAGTGTCACCGTAGCATTTTACACTCTATGCACACCTTGAAATGTAGCCCTTAAGCTACTAAAACACCATAGGAATCCCTATGCCTCCACTTGTAACATTCAGGATTACTTGACGTTTCACTGTCTTGTTCGGCTGTCCTGTAGATCCAATAATAGTAATATTATTTATAGGTAATGTGGGTATTTCCTACAGTATGGCTTCTTGTATTCTGTCCAGTTCAGCCTTGTCAATTAATGAGACATTGGCTCCTGTATCTATCATCAGCTCAGTATTTACTCCCTGTAGTCCCACTCTAATGTATACTATGTCACTGTTGTGTCTCTCCTTTTCTGTTGTTCTCTCTTCCATCAATTCGTTTCGGATGTTTTTAAGGAAATGATTGCCTATGAGTGTGATTGTCTCTGGCTTAGTTAATTTTTCTTTGATAAGCCTTTTCTTCTCTTGCAGTGATCATACTGGTTATTCTTTGAAAATTGTTTGTCTTGTAACCCCTCTTTCCTTTTATATTTAGAAAACAAACTTCTTTTTATTTCTCCCCCCTTTTTTTATTTTTATATTTATTTATTTTTTTTTTTTTTGAAAGAGAGGCCACTAGTTATTTAGGACTAGGCAAGAGCCTAGAGAAGCCAAAATTGTGCTGGGTCCAGTATGATGGGACTTGCAAATGAAACTCTGATCTCAAGATAACAATAACAGTATTTATTGTGTTCGGCTTTTGTACAATATATGCGCCCTTGAAAAGCAAGATAATTACAAGTATTTTACATTCAAAATAGCTCACTTCCAAAAACCCTCAATCGTTATTATAAGTCCATTAACATATGCATCGCCAAATAGTTGAGTTTGAGTATTAATGGCGCATAAATAATAATAATAATGTGAAATGGCGCACAGTCTCGACCCTCCCAGTAATTACACAAACCCTAACATGATATAAATATATATATATATATATGCATAATCAAGTATAATAATGTAACAATCACATAAGGCACAACACACACATATAATTGACATAGAAACACATTTACATATAAATAGCACATCACATGTTCACCTGGTTAGCAGCGTATATTTTGTCATCATACACCCTCAACCCTCTTGTTCGGATCAAGTATCCGGCCCACCTTAATTTTCAATTAATAAATAACTAAACCCCAAAACCTCAATTAATACATCCCAAAAGAGTAGAGTAGACATGCCCCCAAAATTCTAATCAGATAATAAGTAAATGTAAGTATTCTAAGTAAGTATTGTGGCCTGCGCACAAATACCACGCAGATGTTTAATTATCAATTTCGGATCTCAATAATGATAATGATTATGAGTGCCATCACGAGGTCAACATGGGTGCCCGGTTGCATAATTGCATTTTTCATTTCTTTTATTTTCTTGATAGAATTTATAAAAATAGTGGAACGTGACCACCCATAAATACTCATAACTGATACTGATTAGTCTTGTATTCTTTAACATTAATTAATTGGTATTGTGAGCAATAAAAGGTTAACAGTTACAAAATTTAAACTATGGCAAGATATAAACTGTGACA
The DNA here is from genome assembly GCA_034769895.1 of Magicicada septendecula. NCBI lineage: Eukaryota > Metazoa > Arthropoda > Insecta > Hemiptera > Cicadidae > Magicicada > Magicicada septendecula. Next base: position 165,699,531 of record CM068375.1, read on the forward strand.
ATATTTAACTGGCTATGGCAAAATTTAATGTTTACAAAATTAGCTGAACAGTAGAATTGAATTTCGCAAAACAGAATCTATGTAATGAAGGTACTGAAACATGCTTAAGGTGTTCATAAAAAACTTGAGCTCAGGCATGGTCATGCGTCCGGACGAGATCCAGCAAAATATGACATGATACAGACCTGCAGTGAACGGCCCCAACGGGAGTCGTCCACTTGTTAAAACACCTCCCCGATCTTAATTAATAGACAAAACTCCAACCCAATTAACAAAAATAATTAACCATCAAATTTGCAACTGGCACAGATACATCCACACATGCCTGCTCAACCCAGAATTAATTTAGTGCCGACCCCTTTTACAGAAAACTCAGCTCAACCCGGGTGCTGCATGACCCTGGCCGAGTTTACAATTCTCAGCATGAGACAGACATTAGTATTTATATATGAGGCGTAAGCCTTACTAAAGAAAATTACAAAGTAACATAAAACCCCCATTGTCCGGAACGAAGTGTCCAAACTGGAGCGTCTGCACAAGTGTCTCAAAAGAGTTTATTGGCCACAACATTTTGGTTTAATAAGCTTAAATGTCACCTGATTAGCATCATATGGGTAGAGGGTCCGGTTGAGTGTGTGTCCGTCCATCCCGGCTGACAACTGACGGAAGTGTTTGAATCTATATCATTGGAGGCAGGTGTTCGGCCATCCTCTGGAGCGAGACAGATTCCCGTCTACATCGGAAACCCTGCACAATTATATCTGTGATTACTTACAGGTTTAATAAACCACACTACCACATTTACCAGCAGACATTGCATGGCATGCCCAGTTTACAAACTCCGAAAATTCACTATATATAGAACCCATTGAATCTAATAAATCGCTTCAACCCTTTTAAATATTATAATATATAACGTATCCAAATATAGTCATTCCACATAATAATCATTTCAATTAAATAGTTATTCCCAAGTTTTCATGAAGCACTTAACTCCCCCTGACAGGAATTAGCAAACTTTAACAAGTTCGTGATGTACAATGATTTCAGAAAAATAACTGACTTACGCCTCATTCTGGTCTAGTGAATTGAGTATTATTATTACTACATTATTATAACACATTATTATATTATTACTACTAATATCTGTTAACCAGCTTTAAGATTGAAAGTTACATAAAACGAATTTAACCTGTTGTCCGCCACGTGGTGATAATTACTGCAATATCTATCACAACGCATCTGCGTTAATATTAAGCAAATACAATTTATTTTTATGAATAATTAAGTTACATATGTTAACACACTTACCGGTAGATCGCGTAGACTTCTACTTATTCATAGAAGCAGCTAGAAGACGAAAACTTTACATTGACCCTGTCAGCCTAGTAGAGACGCTGCTATGCGGAACAACAAAATTGGACTGACGAAACCAGCTGCAGGAAAAACGGTATGCAGGATCGGGCATAGAGTGCGCGCGTATCGGTCAGGTGGACGATAAATCATAACGGCAGCAAAGTCCAACAATACGTACGTAATTTCTTACGTAACAGCCGCGTTAATAAATACGTAATTTAGTAGTTCAACTATCAAAAAAAAGAACACCGCCGCGTTTTTCCCAAAACACGGCACAGTCTTAATTAACCATGAGTTTAATTTTTTTCTTCTTTCTTCTTTAATTATTCCAATTCTTTTTTACCCTTCTGTTCTTTTTCTACTACGTCGGAATCGGCTATTGTTTTGATTTCTTTTATTATAATTATTACTATTAATATTATTATTAGTCCTAACATTATTCACACGTTGCCGGTTATCTCTAAAATCAGTCCCTTTTTCGATGGTACGTTCCTTTTTTAGTTTATCCGTGGTCGGTGATCTCAATTGCCCTTATTGTTCGGACTACTATTGTTTTCAGAACGATTTCAGTCCTTGTTAAGTACCTCTCTACTACCTTATACGGTAATGTTTCTAATACAAAATTTTCTTTTGTATTAAATCTTATTTCTATCACTCTATCATCTAGTTTACTAAACAAATATTTTAATGGTATATCTATTATAGATGATACCCTTGACATTTTATTATGCCCTTCTTTTTCTAGTGTATTTAATTTAACTATGGATTTTCTTAAGGTTTTACTCCCTGTATGATTGTGAGTCCCTTTGAAATTTTCCATTAATCTCCTACTATAATTTTTAAAATTCATGATTTCTCTATAGTCGGTAATTGGGAGATTAAGTACATTAATTAGACCATTCTTAATCATCTCAGATTCTTCTCGTGTATTTCTTAGTTCTTTTTTACGTATTTTTCCTATTTTCTTCGTCTTCTTTTCTAGGTGCTTTATATTCTCTTTGTTTCTATCATGTTTATTTTCAGATAACAATGTACTTGTGTCTTTTTTATTTTCTATTTCCTTACTATTATCGTCTATTATTTGGCTTACCCTATTGTCCTTTTGCTCTCTTAAACTTTCAATTTTATTTTCTAAATGTTCATTGGTTCTTTCGAAAGCCTTAACTTATCTATTGTTTCATTAAGTTGATCTAATTTTTCATTAGTTTCTTCCTTTTCTATTTCCTTACTACTATCTTCTATTTTCTGACGTAATAGTTCCATGTTTTTATCGTTTGGTATATTTTCTTCTATCTCCGTTTTGTTATCATTTATTATTTCTTCCTCTTTTATATTCAATGTTTCCATATTTTTATTATTATCTTCTTTTATTGTTTCCCTTAACTGTTTACTATCATTTATTATTTCTTCCCGTATCTTATGGTTACCATCTATCGTCTGTTTCTGATTACTTACTATTTTTCCATTATTTTATGGTCATCTTTTATGATTTGTTTCTGATCATTTATTACTTTCTTGGTACCTTTTAATTCTTCCTCGAATGCTTCCCTTCTTTTACGTTCATCTTCCATTATCTGTTTATGATCATTCCTTTCTTCTTCCCTCCACTGTTCAGTTTGTTTATTGAATGATTCTGTGTTTCATTTTATCCTTTCCTGTAGTGATTCTATTTTCTGTCATCTCATTTGTTTTAAATCCTCTTTATTTTACATGTTCCCGTTCTCAGTTTGTTGTGGCATTTTCGTTTGTTTTTCTTCATTTTCGAATTCTTCCGTTGACTTATTCAATGTTTCCATGTTTTTATCATTATTTTCTTTTATGGTTTCTTTTGCCTTCCATTTTTAAATTATTCTTTCCACCGTTTCAATTGTTGGTTGAATGATTCTGTATTTCGTTCAATTTTTTTTATTTAGTTTTTCACTATCCTCCTTCATTTGTTTTAGGCGTTCCGTTAGGCTACCAAATTTCATTTCTCCTGTGCGCTTGCACAAAATTGCTCGTCATGACATTTTCGTTTGTTTTTCTGTAGTCGCCGCTAGAATCAAACTACTTACAAGAATATCACACAGTAATATGATGTTATTTCTTAATCATAGCCTCACTAGTTTGTGCGCCAATATGTAATGTATAAGGGAAACTCGTATTATCTTTTATTTCAGTTTTTCTATAACTCTTTGTATACGTTGTTCGCCTTACTTGAATCAGAAGTAGTTTTGTTTCTGGGGTGTTATTTTTAAATGAATGAAAATTCGAATAAAAATTCTTGTTCTCTAGTTCTTTGTGGTAGGCGCCAAATTGTTTTGTCAATAAAAACAATTAAAACTGTGTTAAACAAAAAAGAAAGTTAATTACTTAGATTCTGGTTGTATAAGATATCTGAATTTTTATTAATTCAGTTGAATTAATAATTATAAATATTGTTAATTCTTATGCGTTGGACTTATTAAATTCTTGATAAATTTCTTGTCACTGTAACAGTTTTAAATACTTACTTTTAATAGTATTAAATTCGAATTTCATTCCGAATGTCAGTGTTGCTAACCTCTCTTTGTTGATAAAAAAATAACGTTCAACTATATAAAAAATAAGATACCATTACACCAAAGTAAATTAATTAAGCAAGTAAAAATCTTCAATACTGTTCTATTTCTATCAATCTCTTATTTTCTTTATTTTATAACAAATTTAAATAATTTTATAATCATTAAAATTGCTCCGGCTATGTTTTCATATGTTCAGTTGGTTGCATTAACTCCCGTATGTGTCTAATAAAATACACGTTTCATTTATTAATTCTGATTTCTCAGGTTATAAGTTCTTTTGACTACAGAAATGTCAACAAAAATACCTTTTGTGAAATACAAAATAACGTATAAATGCAAATAAATATAAAGTGAATTAACAAAAATTAAAATTAATGTTACAACAGTTCGTATTCAACAACGGTCAGTTTTAGGTTAACCGTACTTGTATGATTATTACACTTCGAATAGTTATATCACAATAAAATAATAGTTTATCCTTGAAAGTAATCTACAATTATCAATTTATTTGCTGCGTGAAAGTTTAGTTGTAATTTATAAATGTGTGGAAAGTATATAAGTGGAGTGTAATTTCTAGTAATTACGAATGTTTTTTACTATTTAACATTAGTTACAATACTTTCTTTTAATTATTATTTCCACTTATTTCTTCCACTTTTAATACTTATTCTTCATTTTAGATATTATATTACTTCGTTCTTCATTTATGTTAGTTAGCTATTATGCTTAACCTCACTCCAGTTCGTTGTAGGATCGGTTTTTTTATATGTTCGAGTTGTATGTAGTCTTAGTGTTAACTCTTCGAAAACCAATAATTAACTAATAACTTTTTATATAAATTTTGGATTGTCAAGATACAAAGTGTAAAATTCCCATTGGTGGAAACCTTGTAACATTGTATTGTCATGGTTTCTGTTTTCGGTCCCAAAATGAACAAATTTCTTAAATTTAATACAATTTTTTTTAAATTAATACAGTTTTCTTATACTAGCGTCAATCTTAAAGATACTAGTACCATTGAACTGCATTTTGGGCATAGATTATTTTGATATCTCATTTGATTAGTTTTTGTCCAGTAGTTCCAAAGTTATGGTACTAGTTTGACAATTTTTATTACTCTTATAAATTTATTTAAAATTAATCCTTTTGTGTACAATTTGCTTTCCTATTATTACAAAATACAATCTGTGATAATAAAATACAGTATAACACTGGTTACTGTTGTTTTTACCTAAAGTTTTTTCCAAATTGCTTAATTTTTCTATAGGCCTAATATATCTTATGTTCATAATACATTTATAATTACAGTTTCCTTCATTTTTGTGAACATTAAACCTTCTTAATACAATTACAACTAATAACATAAGTTAACACAAATCAATGAATTATCAATAACTATTTTAAAACATATTATGACTCTTATTAGCCTTCTTGGTCAAAGCCAGTCTTCAAACCATGATATTCATTGCTTGTCATTCTTATAATTACAGTATTCACAAAGCAACTTTCATCTTTACACACTAAGGCTTCTATTACACTAGGCAACATGTGGCGGGCAACTAGTTGTCCGACCTTGGACAACTAGTTGACGATGGCTAAAAATGGTGCGCAACTCTCGGCCACATGTTGATGACTTTCGAGAAAATGGCGTCAAGGAATGAAGAGCTTCTGCTGCTCGCTTTGTTATTAAAGAAAAGAAGACGCAGAGCTCGGAGAAGACGTATGTACACACATACACCCTATGTTATCAACAAGGATGGATAAAGGATTATACTACACACTGTTCGATGATCTGTGCGCGGACGAAAATAATTTTTTTAACTATTTTCGTATGTCAAAACAATCATTTGATGAATTGTTGGACTTGATCAAAGCAGACATAACTTCGTATTGAATGCGAAATGACAACTGGGCCTGTCGTCTGCCGTCCCGGACATAGTTAAGGTGGTGTCTGTGGCGAAGTGCGCATGCGCGGTAGCGGGAGTGGTGCGCCACATGTTGCCCAGTGTAATAGCTCCCATCTGAAACAATGCCCCACGTCCAGCGTCAGCAACTTCCGAGTGGTCGGGAAGTTGCCGATCTCGTCCACCGTCATCCACTAGTTGTCGACCCATATCAACAAGTGGCTTAGTATAATAGGCTCCCATATAAACAATGTTACTAGACGACCTCGGCAACAAGTTGCCCGCCACATGTTGCCTAGTGTAATAGAGGGCTAACTTTAACACAAAAAACAATGATTATTAGCCTACATCATCCATCATTAATTACACTAATTTATTTACATAGATTTCACCTATTTCTGTTACATAGGCTTTTTACGGTTCTACTCTTAGACAGTACACATTTTCTTCTTTTAACTTGATTTTCACTTCTTTTGTTTACATTAGTTAGTTCACACTACTATTTCTTTAGTTAGTACACTGGTTATTACGTTCAATACCATTAACAATTCTTACATTACCTTATTAGTCTTTTAAGTAATTCATACTTTGTTTTATAGTCTATTCATTTATTATTTCACATCTAGTTTTCTATTTGTTACATTTTTATATTATTTCTACTTTCTTAATTAGGCTAATAGGTATGTTTTTTTTTTTTAACTTCAACCTGGTTTATCATTATATTTTATTATGGGCGAATGAAAAAAGGAGAGGGGAAGAAACATAATGTTACATAATGTCTGTATTTTTATTGTTGAAAAAGTTTTTAGCTGTTTTTATTAGTATTATTGTCTGTTTAAGACATTTTTCTGTTGGGTCTTTATTTAATTGTATGAAATCATTATTGTTGATGAAGTCTTCAGTTTCTCTGATGTAGTCTGTTTTGTTGCCTGGCTTTTGTCTGCTTAATTATGATTAAATTGTTGGTATTTACTTTATTTTCAAATTCATTTAATGTTTTAATATCCTGCTTTTGTTTAAACGTGGGTGTCAAAGTTGTCCACACTTGTCTTGGGACTAACCTGGGGTTTGGTCTTTTTTGGGCTCCTAAACTGTCCTCCTTCTATTTTTCTCCCTCCGTTGCGATACCCGATAACATGCGAGTAGATATTCCAGCTGGAGTAAAATTTTATTTGGAATATTTATTCCTTCAGCCGCTTCTCTTCTCATAAATTGTAAAACATTAAAATTACTTCCTGTGCTTGACTATGAATAACTTTCCTGTCTTTGCTAGTTGAAGGAGAAGTGTCCATTTTAACAAATCTTGTTACTGGGTGATAACACAAATAATTACAATAATATATAATTACAGAATAAAAACTACCAATGGAAATTAACTAAAAAAATTAAATAACTAATAAAAACAAATTACTGTAAAACAAAGATACAAATAATAATAAATTAAGATAATAATAACAAGACTGAGATTAAGATAATGCAAGACTGAGATAGTACGCCACACAGTAAATAACAGTGTACGGATAACTAAAACATCACATGGAACTTGGCACCACCTTCACTTGCATACCGGCTGATTTTCCGTTACCCTCCCACCATTCACAATTTCAAAGTGGACTCGTCCATCCATAAATTGGTTTCTGCACATTGCCTTTAACTTTCAATTTCACTGTACTAAAAATTTCGTTGTAGGTAAGTTTTGATTTTGATTACAACACGACCAGACAGTGGATATTTTGTAAGACGAAACAAACATAAGACACAACAGAAAGAGACAATGTAATAAAAATTTCACAGAGTTATAAAATGTTTAATACTGCCATTATTTTGTAAACAGTGACTTAGCGTGTTGTGTCTGTTGCAATGTTTCTCCAAAGTCGAACCTAGACATCAACAATCATTATATATTTTGGATGTGTACACTTTGTGTACATGTTATCACTCAGAAAAAAAAACATAGTAATATATGATCCACATTGCTCCGGCATCTTAATTTCTTTGAATAAGTAACATCAGTAACAGCCTTGCATGTGAAATGAGTGTGAGTGTGTGTGTGTGTGTGTGTGTGTGTGTGTGTGTGTGTGTGTGTGTGTGTGTGTGTGTGTGTGTGTGTGTGTGTGTGTGTGTGTTTAAAACAGATGTAAACTATCCATAAAGAACAGGAGAGGCAATATTAATGCAACAATTAGAAAGTAATTTAGAGCACATTTATGTAGGTCTACATGCAGTTACAATTATTTAGGTCAGTTCTTCACCCTACTAATCTCTCCATCACTGTTATCACCATTAGCCTACCACTGCTGCTATCCCATCTTATATTAATTCCTAAATGATCTGTTACAGTATCCATTATTTGGTCTGATCTCATGTAGTAATTTTCAATTTTCATGACGACACATCTTGATCTCCAGTCTGCGGGAGAAATACAATAAAATTCCTTTTTCGCTATGTTTATGACACTGTCTACAGAAAAATGCACTTTTTTTCTTTTAACGCTCCTTCATGGTTCCCCAAATCAGTTCCATAGGATTAAAATACAGCTGATAGGGTGGAAGTCGTAAAACGTAATGTCCATGGATTGCCAAAGTAGCATCTATTTTAAAAGTTTTGTATATTGGTTTATTTTGTTTAATTAGTGCATAGAGCTCAGGTTTTAACATATATGGACTACAAGGAATGTCATGGTTCTGTAACCAGTTAATCATGTCTGCCTTTTACTTCCACATTCCTTAAGGAATGGAAGTATGGTGATGGCAAAAAAAATCGTGTTATTGCAGATTCTGATTGTACTACACTCAAAACATGAAAAAAAGTCGTTTTCCGAAAAGTGTCTGTGTGTGTGTGTGTGTGTGTGTGTGTGTGTGTGTGTGTGTGTGTGTGCGTGTGTGTGTGTGTGTGTGTGTGTGTGTGTGTGTGTGTGTGTGTGTGTGTGTGTGTGTGTGTGTAGATTTTTTCTATGGCAAACGATAACTGCCGCAAATTCAAACAGAATCAAATAATGTTTTGCATACAGCCCTGATTTGTAGAGTACTCACGACCTATTGTTTTTGGTGAAGATCGGTTGAGGGAAAGGGGTAGTTTACCTGCAACGGTTTTTTTTTATCAAGGGAAATTTTTTTTTTGGCAAACGATAACAGCCGCAAATTCAAATAGAATTAAATAATGTTTCGTGTACAGCCCTCAATTGTAGAGTTTTCAAGACCTATTGTTTTTTGTGAAGATCGGTTAAGGGAAAGGGGTAGTTTACCTGTAACGTTTTATGTTTTAACAAGGGTATTTCCTATGGCAAACGATAACAGCCGCAAATTCAAACAGAATCAAAAGATTATTTGCATACAGCCCTAAATTGTAGAGTTCTCAAGATCTATTGTTTTTGGTGAAGATCGGCTGAGGGAAAGGGGTAGTTTACCTGTAACGTTTTTTTAACAAGGGTATTTTCTATGGCAAACGATAACAGCCGCAAATTCAAACAGAATCAAATAATGTTTTGCATACAGCCCTGATTTGTAGAGTACTCAAGACCTGTTATTTTTGGTGAAGATCGGTTAAGGGGAAGGGGTAGTTTACCTGCAACGTTTTTTTATCAAGCGTATTTTCTATGGCAAACGATAACAGCCGCAAATTCAAACAGAATCGAATAATGTTTTGCATACGTCCCTAAATTGTAGAGGTCTCAAGGACTTTCGATTTTGGTGAAGATCGGTTAAGGGGAAGGGGTAGTTTACCTGCAACCTTTTACGTTTTAACAAGAGTAAAGTACTTGAAAATTTATTTAAACTTTTTGAAACAATGGTAATTGTTAAAATATCGGTATGGAGAACCATACATGACTTCCATATTCTAAGATTTATTTTTAAAATCATTTACGAAATGAAATATTACCATAGAAACTACTTCTTTCTACTTACTGCTTCAGCCTTAACCACAGTACTGTGGTCACTAACATATACCACCTCACGTTATCGCACTCGATATTCACTGATGATGGAAGTCGACGGCATTGCCGAAACGTCTGGTTTTGTAGAAAACATTGGACTACGGCCAAATATCCCGAGAAGGAATTTTAACAAAAACTACTTCTTTGTTGCCGATAACGTTGTACACATATATATAAAAAATATGCATAAAATTAATGGCTTGTATAAGTTAATGATTGATCTCCATTAAGTAGTGCTCAAGTTTCCAAAGTTTTAATATTATGATGTCCGTAATTAAAACATCAGAGCAGGTTTAGTGTGAATGAGGGTACACTGTGGACAAAAATTTTCAACATTTCCTATTGAGCGTTGCTTAGAGTAAAGCTGCGAATCTACAGTGTATGTTCACAGAACAAACACGCGAAAAAGAAGGAGCCCTCCGAAGTCACTCATGGACCCTCAGCATCTTGCAGAGGATTCATTCCCTAAAGACGAAAAGTCTGTCTATGAATCGTTCCTCTGTAAACACGTGCAGTTACATTGCCCAGCGATCCACAGGAAGCAAATTGATGTCCATTTTTTCGGCTTGCACACGTTATGTTGGTGTGGATTTCGACACTTTCCATTTGAAAAGCGTGCAAATGTAAGAAAATAAACATGAGTGAGGCCAGAAATAACGTGAATTGTGTGTGTGTGTGTGTGTGTGTGTGTGTGTGTGTGTGTGTGTGTGTGTGTGTGTGTGTGTGTGTGTGTGTGTGTGTGTGTGTGTGTGTGTGTGTGTGTGTGTGTTACCTGCCTTTTTATTGCTGTAGGCATAATAAAAAAATGGAAACGTAAACATTACATAACTGAGATATGCTTACCTGCCACGAACGATATATTATTTTATACATGGAGGAGTTCAGTGACATACACACGTACAGAAGTCATCTTCAAAAATACTAGAAGTCGTCCATGCTTTTATGTTGGCAGTGTAACTTACAGGAAGTTTTTTGATGTTTTTAAAACATCTAGGATGCAAACTTTTCCCGATAACTAAAAGTTTCCTTTTTTCGGTTCCCGTCATGTTCGCACAAACAAAAACTGTAACTCTTTGTTTAGAGAGCTTCCCACCAACGCACTTTTCATTTTTAAATTTGAAAGTCTTATCTGGAGTTAATTTATAAAAGATTCCAGCTTCATGTCCATTAAAGATGTCTTCATCTTTATATGATCGTCTAATTTCTGGCCAAGTGTTACGCACCCAATCGCCTGTAACGTTCAGATCTACGCATTTTGCCTCACCACAAATTTTAGCAAAGGAAATCGAGTGTTGGGCCTTAAATCGATCTAGCCATCCGTTGGAGCACGTAAAATGGCTGGCGCCGGCAGTCCTGTTACAGTGCTTATTGCTTGCATACAATGTATGTCTGTAGCCATGGGCTAGCGGGCGCGCGCACATGTATACGTTTATATGAAATTTAGAGTAAAATATCTGAGAAATATTTGACGCAATAACAGAGTAGTACAATATTTAGTGACGTTAAAACCGGGAATTTTTATAATGTTAAAGATATCAGTTTGACCGGACTTATGACAAAATAACGCTACACCCGAGTTGACGTAACAGCCGAGGCCGTAATAACCAAGTTCCACTGTATATATAAAGATATTAACTCAAACATAATTTACATTAAAATGAAAAAATTATAATTTTATTGCCTGGCAACAAAATTATTTTATTTTTAACAATTACCATTGTTTCAAAAAGTTTAAATAAAATTTTCAAGTACTTTACTCTTGTTAAAACGTAAAAGGTTGCAGGTAAACTACCCCTTCCCCTTAACCGATCTTCACCAAAATCTAAAGGCCTTGAGTCCTCTACAATTCACTGATGTATGCAAAAAATTATTTGATTCTGTTTGAATTTGCGGCAGTTATCGTTTGCCATAGAAAATACGCTTGATAAAAAATGTTGCAGGTAAACTACCCCTTCCCCTTAACCGATCTTCACCAAAAACAATAGGTCTTGAGTACTCTACAAATCAGGGCTGCATGCAGAAAATTATTTGATTCTGTTTGAATTTGCGGCTGTTATCGTTTGCCATAGAAAATACCCTTGTTAAAAAAACGTTGTAGGTAAACTACCCCTTTCCCTTAACCGATCTTCACCAAAAACAATAGATCTTGAGAACTCTACAATTTAGGGTTGTATGCAAATAATCTTTTGATTCTGTTTGAATTTGCGGCTGTTATCGTTTGCCATAGGAAATACCCTTGTTAAAACATAAAACGTTACAGGTAAACTACCCCTTTCCCTTAACCGATCTTTACCAAAAACAATAGGTCTTGAGAACTCTACAATTCAGGGCTGTATGCGAAACATTATTTGATTCTGTTTGAATTTTCGGCTGTTATCGTTTGCCAAAAAAAAAAATTTCCTTTGATAAAAAAAACTGTTGCAGGTAAACTACCCCTTTCCCTCAACCGATCTTCACCAAAAACAATAGATCATGAGTACTCTACAAATCAGGGCTGTATGCAAAAAATTATTTGATTCTGTTTGAATTTGCGGCAGTTATTGTTTGCCATAAAAAAAAATCTACAGACAGACACACACACACACACACACAGACACTTTTCGGAAAACGACTTTTTTTCATGTTTTGAGTGTAGTAGAATCAGAATCTGCAATAATCTCGAACACGATTTTTTTTGCCATCACCATACTTCCATTCCTTAAGGAATATGGAAGTAAAATAAAATAATTTTGTTGCCAGGCAATAAAATTAAAATTTTTTCATTTTAATGTAATATAATATTTTTCATTTAATACAGCAATAAAAAGGCAGGTAAGACACAAACACACACACACACAATTCACGTTATTTCTGGCCTCACTCATGTTTATTTTCTTACGTTTGCACGCTTTTTAAATGGAAAGTGCCGAAACCCACACCAACATAACGCGTGCAAGCCAAAATTTTTTTTAAGGAATCACTAAAAGGACGGTGGTTCAAATTGGACGCTGAGGTAGAGTTTACTGTAACCGAATGGTTCCACAAACAGCCGTAAGAATTTTACTAGCAGGGAATCTACAGGTTAGCGCAACAGTGGAACTCATGTCTTAATGTTATTGGAGACTTCTTTTAAAATCGTTGAATAAAAAATGCTTTACGGCTCTATACGTGTTTCTATTTAACAATCCTTGTATTAGTCATACACAATAATACAACTGATTGAACTTCAAATTTTTAAACTTGATTAGTTTCTATATATATGTTTAATGTTACAAATAATTCAAATAACAATCTTGATCATCTGTTAGTTCAGCGGAATAACAGTGACACTTTTAATAACCGCATAAAATAAACACTTAGAAACAACATAGGCGCTTTAACTTAACTGTTTGGACCACAGAAGTGAGGCATGCCTCAACGCTCTATGTGTACAGCGCGGGACAATCCCCCCTCCCCACACTTCCCTATCACACCACTACATTGCTTACATACGATGTATACAAAAAACGCTGAGGCAAGTTCAGGTTGCCTCGTTCGCTTTAAACGAACTATGCCGAATCTCACCTGTCACCATCTAGCGGTCGCTCAATAAAGCACGTTTCGGTTTAATAAATTTGACAGTCGCAGTAACAATGTATAATCTTTACGTTATGTAGTTCATACGTATTTATAATTTTTATTCTACAGAATTTTTTAGGGTAGGCATTGCCTCAATTGCCTCCATGTAACTTCGCCACAGATATATATGTGTACAACGTTATCGGCAACAAAGAAGTAGTTTTTGTTAAAATTCCTTCCCGGGATATTTGGCCGTAGTCCAATGTTTTCTACAAAACCAGACATTTCGGCAATGCCATCGACTTCCATCATCAGTGAAAATCGAGTGCGATAACGTGAGGTGGTATACGTTAGTGACCACAGTACTGTGGTTAAGGCTGAAGCAGTAAGTAGAAACAAGTAGTTTCTATGGTAATATTTCATTTCGAAAATGATTTTAAAAATAAATCTTAGAATATGGAAGTCATGTATGGTTCTCCATACCGATTTTTTTGTTAATGATGTTAGAGGTGGATTTATTTAAACATTTTATTTGCCTCCAGAAATGGTTGAGACTATAAAACAGGTTAATTACCTTCTGTCACGTTTCTTTGAATCCAATTGTGGGATTACTCGAGTTTCGATCACAACTGTGTCATCATCAGATCTTATATACAAATATGGTTAAAACTCCATTTTTCGATGTCTGTACATCACGTCAGATAATAAAAACAACACGCACACGGTATAAAACATTATATAAAATAACACACAATAAATAAAAATATAAAACAAAACGTAATAACACACAAAACATGCGGCCGTCACGAACCTGTACAGGACGCCCCACAGTAAAACTAATCGATACCAGCTTGACCTTCATTCAATTTTATCGATCTGATATAGCCGATTTCTCGTTCTATATGATTGATTCTATTAAACAAAATATTATTTGTATGTACTGATTTTTCATTTAGGACGCGATTGTAATCCTCCTTTATAGCCTTATATATCTCAAACCGTTCGAGAGTGTCTAGTTTTAGTGATTTCTTACATTTATGTAAGATGTCTAAATTCTCACGAATACTCTTTATGTTATGGTCATGTAAGCTTAAATGTTCAGCAAATGTAGATCTTCCTACATTTGACTTGGAGCTTGGGATGTGTTCTTTATAACGTAATTTGAACGAACGACCCGTTTGCCCTATATAGAATTGTGTGCAATCCGAACAATTAAGCCTATATACACCAGTACCGTCAAATACATCGGAAGGGTTATTTTTGTTTGTAAACATAAGTTTTTTCTCAAGCTTATTATTTGCCTATGGAGCCAAAATAATATTTTGCTTTTTTAATTGGTTTTTTAAAGTATGATGTAATATTTTACCATATTCTGTTGCAATATATTTTTTTACTTTTTCGTTAGACACATCAATATTTATTGGTCTATTTTGTTTTTTTTTTAATTATTCTATCTACTATGTGACTTTTATACCCATTGGCTGTCGCTATGTCTTTAATAATGTCTAGTTCATTTTTATAATCTTCCGTAGATAGGGGCAATGCCAGCAATCTATGAATCATACCATTAAAAAAATGCCATTTTATGTGAAAAAAGGTGATTTTTGTTGACATTTCTGTAGACAAAAGAACTTATAACCTGAGAAATCAGAATTAATAAATGCAACGTGTATTTTATTAGACACATACGGGGAGTTAATGCAACCATCTGAACATATAAAAACATAGCCGGAGCAATTTTAATGATTATAAAATTATTTAAATTTGTTATAAAATAAAGAAAATAAGAGATTGATAGAAATAAAACAGTATTGAAGATTTTTAATTGCTTAATTAATTTATTTTGGTGTAATGGTATCTTTATTTTTTATATAGTTGAACGTTATTTTTTTATCAACAAAGAGAGGTTAGCAACACTGACATTCGGAATGAAATTCGAATTTAATACTATTAAAAGTAAGTATTTAAAACTGTTACAGTGACAAGAAATTTATCAAGAATTTAATAAGTAAAATGCATAAGAATTAACAATATTATAATTATTAATTCAACTGAATTAATAAAAATTCAGATATCTTATACAACCAGAATCTAAGTAAATAACTTTTTTTTGTTTAACACAGTTTTAATTGTTTTTATTGATAAAACAATTTGACCTTCCACAAAGAACTAGAGAACAAGAATTTTAATTCGAATTTTCATTCATTTAAAAATAACAACCCAAGAAACAAAACTACTTCTGATTCAAGTAAGGCAAACAACATACACAAAGAGTTATAGAAAAACTGAAATAAAAGATAATACGAGTTTCCCTTATACATTACATATTGGCGCACAAACTAGTGAGGCTATGCTTAAGAAATAACATCATATTACTGTGTGATATTCTTGTAATAGTTTGATTCTAGCGGCGACTACAGAAAAACAAATAAAAATGTCACGACGAGCAATTTTGCGCAAGCGCACAGGAGAAATGAAATTTGATAGCCTAACGGAACGCCTAAAACAAATGAAGGAGGATAGTGAAAAACTAAATAAAAAAAAAATTGAACGAAATACAGAATCATTCAACCAACAATTGAAACGGTGGAAAGAAGAATTTAAAAATGGAAGGCAAAAGAAACCATAAAAGAAAATAACAATAAAAACATGGAAACATTGAATAAGTAATTATGAAGAATTCAAAAATGAAGAAAAACAAACGAAAATGCCACAACAAACTGAGAATGGAAACATGCAAAATAAAGAGGATTTAAAACAAATGAGATGACAGAAAATAGAATCACTACAGGAAAGGATAAAATGAAACACAGAATCATTCAATAAATAAACTGAACAGTGGAGGGAAGAAGAAAGGAATGATCATAAACAGATAATGGAAGATGAACGTAAAAGAATGGAAGCATTCAAGGAAGAATTAGAAAGTACCAATAAATTAAGAGAATGTCATATTAAGGTAGTAGACAATATGAATAAGACAATGGAATTATGCCTAGGAAATAACAATAAAAATATGGAACCATTGAGTAAAAAGATAGAAGAGCAGGAAAGGATAAAACAAAACACAGAATCATTCAATAAACAAACAGAACGGTGGAGGGAAGAAGAAAGGAACGATCGTAAACAGATAATGGAAGATGAACGTAAAAGAAGGAAAGCATTCGAGGAAGAATTAAAAGGTACCAAGAAATTAATAAATCATCAGAAACAAATGATGAAAGATGACCATAAAATAATGGAAAAATAGTAAGTAATCAGAAACAGACGATAGATGGTAACCATAAGATATGGGAAGAAATAATAAATGATAGTAAACAGTTAAGGGAAACAATAAAAGAAGATAATAATAAAAATATGGAAACATTGAATATAAAAGAGGAAGAAATAATAAATGATAACAAAATGGAGATAGAAGAAAATATACCAAACGATAAAAACATGGAACTATTACATCAGAAAATAGAAGATAGTAGTAAGGAAATAGAAAAGGAAGAAACTAATGAAAAATTAGATCAACTTAATGAAACAATAGATAAGACAGAAAACAACAAATTCATAACACTAACATACATCAACAAACAAACTGAAAAAAATTGCTCACAAATTCAAAAAAGCAGGATACAAAATCACTTACAAAACTACTAACAAAACAGAACACACACTATCAAAACACGCACACAAAGCACAAAACAAATTCGATCTACCTGGTGTTTACAAACTAAATTGCTCAAATTGCAACAAATTCTACATAGGCCAGACAGGGCGTAGCTTCAAACAAAGATACATTGAACATACAAAGGCACTCCACTCCACTACAGAATCCACCTTTGCAAACCACCTCATTGAAGCAAACCACACATACAAAAACATTGACAATAACATGAACATTCTACACGTACACACAAAAGGCTGAAAGCTAGACACTCTAGAACAATTGGAAATATGCAAACACACAAAAACAAATAAAAGCGACTTCCTAAACGAACAGACACAATTCAAATTGCACGCATTATTCGAACATATCTCACCCCACACACACAACATCGATCTTTCAAAATTCGATTCCGTCGCCCACAACAGGACGGACAGTGCTACCAGCGCCAACCTCTGAAGAAGCTTTTTAAAAGTGAAAACCGGTTCAGGTTGTAAGGTAAAACTTTATGTTTTTACTCATAAAAAACTTTTTGTTCCGAGTCATTAATGAAATAGTTGTATTTAGTTAAGTAATGGACACATCATGGACAACGAAATCCAAGAACTTATCACCAAGTTATATGACCAAAGTATAGCAGTTCTAGGACTATCTCTGAGGCCAGAGCAGTTAATGTCCTTGTTTCTAATTGTTTGATGATGTCAGATCTGAACTCGACAAAGCCGATGTTGAAACTTTACAATAGATTTGTTTAACAGTAAATAGGTCAAGTTGGTGCCAGTTATTTGTAGAATTTTCAATATGACCTAATGTATTAAGGTCAGGATTTTAGAGGTTGACAGTGTCAGTACAGAAACTGCAAAAATGTTGTCAGATTATAAGTTAAAATGTTAAAGAACTATGATTTAGAACATAAATTGTTTGTTTCTGTTCGGACAACCACAAATGCAAATTTTAGAGTGCGATAACGTGAAAATCGAGTGCGATAACGTGAGGTGGTATACGTTAGTGACCACAGTACTGTGGTTAAGGCTGAAGCAGTAAGTAGAAACAAGTAGTTTCTATGGTAATATTTCATTTCGAAAATGATTTTAAAAATAAATCTTAGAATATGGAAGTCATGTATGGTTCTCCATACCGATTTTTTTGTTAATGATGTTAGAGGTGGATTTATTTAAACATTTTATTTGCCTCCAGAAATGGTTGAGACTATAAAACAGGTTAATTACCTTCTGTCACGTTTCTTTGAATCCAATTGTGGGATTACTCGAGTTTCGATCACAACTGTGTCATCATCAGATCTTATATACAAATATGGTTAAAACTCCATTTTTCGATGTCTGTACATCACGTCAGATAATAAAAACAACACGCACACGGTATAAAACATTATATAAAATAACACACAATAAATAAAAATATAAAACAAAACGTAATAACACACAAAACATGCGGCCGTCACGAACCTGTACAGGACGCCCCACAGTAAAACTAATCGATACCAGCTTGACCTTCATTCAATTTTATCGATCTGATATAGCCGATTTCTCGTTCTATATGATTGATTCTATTAAACAAAATATTATTTGTATGTACTGATTTTTCATTTAGGACGCGATTGTAATCCTCCTTTATAGCCTTATATATCTCAAACCGTTCGAGAGTGTCTAGTTTTAGTGATTTCTTACATTTATGTAAGATGTCTAAATTCTCACGAATACTCTTTATGTTATGGTCATGTAAGCTTAAATGTTCAGCAAATGTAGATCTTCCTACATTTGACTTGGAGCTTGGGATGTGTTCTTTATAACGTAATTTGAACGAACGACCCGTTTGCCCTATATAGAATTGTGTGCAATCCGAACAATTAAGCCTATATACACCAGTACCGTCAAATACATCGGAAGGGTTATTTTTGTTTGTAAACATAAGTTTTTTCTCAAGCTTATTATTTGCCTATGGAGCCAAAATAATATTTTGCTTTTTTAATTGGTTTTTTAAAGTATGATGTAATATTTTACCATATTCTGTTGCAATATATTTTTTTACTTTTTCTTTAGACACATCAATATTTATTGGTCTATTTTGTTTTTTTTTTAATTATTCTATCTACTATGTGACTTTTATACCCATTGGCTGTCGCTATGTCTTTAATAATGTCTAGTTCATTTTTATAATCTTCCGTAGATAGGGGCAATGCCAGCAATCTATGAATCATACCATTAAAAAAATGCCATTTTATGTGAAAAAAGGTGATTTTTGTTGACATTTCTGTAGACAAAAGAACTTATAACCTGAGAAATCAGAATTAATAAATGAAACGTGTATTTTATTAGACACATACAGGGAGTTAATGCAACCATCTGAACATATAAAAACATAGCCGGAGCAATTTTAATGATTATAAAATTATTTAAATTTGTTATAAAATAAAGAAAATAAGAGATTGACAGAAATAAAACAGTATTGAAGATTTTTAATTGCTTAATTAATTTATTTTGGTGTAATGGTATCTTTATTTTTTATATAGTTGAACGTTATTTTTTTATCAACAAAGAGAGGTTAGCAACACTGACATTCGGAATGAAATTCGAATTTAATACTATTAAAAGTAAGTATTTAAAACTGTTACAGTGACAAGAAATTTATCAAGAATTTAATAAGTAAAATGCATAAGAATTAACAATATTTATAATTATTAATTCAACTGAATTAATAAAAATTCAGATATCTTATACAACCAGAATCTAAGTAAATAACTTTTTTTTGTTTAACACAGTTTTAATTGTTTTTATTGATAAAACAATTTGACCTTCCACAAAGAACTAGAGAACAAGAATTTTAATTCGAATTTTCATTCATTTAAAAATAACAACCCAAGAAACAAAACTACTTCTGATTCAAGTAAGGCGAACAACATACACAAAGAGTTATAGAAAAACTGAAATAAAAGATAATACGAGTTTCCCTTATACATTACATATTGGCGCACAAACTAGTGAGGCTATGCTTAAGAAATAACATCATATTACTGTGTGATATTCTTGTAATAGTTTGATTCTAGCGGCGACTGCAGAAAAACAAATAAAAATGTCACGACGAGCAATTTTGCGCAAGCGCACAGGAGAAATGAAATTTGATAGCCTAACGGAACGCCTAAAACAAATGAAGGAGGATAGTGAAAAACTAAATAAAAAAAATTGAACGAAATACAGAATCATTCAACCAACAATTGAAACGGTGGAAAGAATAATTTAAAAATGGAAGGCAAAAGAAACCATAAAAGAAAATAACAATAAAAACATGGAAACATTGAATAAGTAATTATGAAGAATTCAAAAATGAAGAAAAACAAACGAAAATGCCACAACAAACTGAGAACGGAAACATGCAAAATAAAGAGGATTTAAAACAAATGAGATGACAGAAAATAGAATCACTACAGGAAAGGATAAAATGAAACACAGAATCATTCAATAAATAAACTGAACAGTGGAGGGAAGAAGAAAGGAATGATCATAAACAGATAATGGAAGATGAACGTAAAAGAATGGAAGCATTCAAGGAAGAATTAGAAAGTACCAATAAATTAAGAGAATGTCATATTAAGGTAGTAGACAATATGAATAAGACAATGGAATTATGCCTAGGAAATAACAATAAAAATATGGAACCATTGAGTAAAAAGATAGAAGAGCAGGAAAGGATAAAACAAAACACAGAATCATTCAATAAACAAACAGAACGGTGGAGGGAAGAAGAAAGGAACGATCGTAAACAGATAATGGAAGATGAACGTAAAAGAAGGAAAGCATTCGAGGAAGAATTAAAAGGTACCAAGAAATTAATAAATCATCAGAAACAAATGATGAAAGATGACCATAAAATAATGGAAAAATAGTAAGTAATCAGAAACAGACGATAGATGGTAACCATAAGATATGGGAAGAAATAATAAATGATAGTAAACAGTTAAGGGAAACAATAAAAGAAGATAATAATAAAAATATGGAAACATTGAATATAAAAGAGGAAGAAATAATAAATGATAACAAAATGGAGATAGAAGAAAATATACCAAACGATAAAAACATGGAACTATTACATCAGAAAATAGAAGATAGTAGTAAGGAAATAGAAAAGGAAGAAACTAATGAAAAATTAGATCAACTTAATGAAACAATAGATAAGACAGAAAACTACAAATTCATAACACTAACATACATCAACAAACAAACTGAAAAAAATTGCTCACAAATTCAAAAAAGCAGGATACAAAATCGCTTACAAAACTACTAACAAAACAGAACACACACTATCAAAACACGCACACAAAGCACAAAACAAATTCGATCTACCTGGTGTTTACAAACTAAATTGCTCAAATTGCAACAAATTCTACATAGGCCAGACAGGGCGTAGCTTCAAACAAAGATACATTGAACATACAAAGGCACTCCACTCCACTACAGAATCCACCTTTGCAAACCACCTCATTGAAGCAAACCACACATACAAAAACATTGACAATAACATGAACATTCTACACGTACACACAAAAGGCTGAAAGCTAGACACTCTAGAACAATTGGAAATATGCAAACACACAAAAACAAATAAAAGCGACTTCCTAAACGAACAGACACAATTCAAATTGCACGCATTATTCGAACATATCTCACCCCACACACACAACATCGATCTTTCAAAATTCGATTCCGTCGCCCACAACAGGACGGACAGTGCTACCAGCGCCAACCTCTGAAGAAGCTTTTTAAAAGTGAAAACCGGTTCAGGTTGTAAGGTAAAACTTTATGTTTTTACTCATAAAAAACTTTGTGTTCCGAGTCATTAATGAAATAGTTGTATTTAGTTAAGTAATGGACACATCATGGACAACGAAATCCAAGAACTTATCACCAAGTTATATGACCAAAGTATAGCAGTTCTAGGACTATCTCTGAGGCCAGAGCAGTTAATGTCCTTGTTTCTAATTGTTTGATGATGTCAGATCTGAACTCGACAAAGCCGATGTTGAAACTTTACAATAGATTTGTTTAACAGTAAATAGGTCAAGTTGGTGCCAGTTATTTGTAGAATTTTCAATATGACCTAATGTATTAAGGTCAGGATTTTAGAGGTTGACAGTGTCAGTACAGAAACTGCAAAAATGTTGTCAGATTATAAGTTAAAATGTTAAAGAACTATGATTTAGAACATAAATTGTTTGTTTCTGTTCGGACAACCACAAATGCAAATTTTAGAGTGCGATAACGTGAAAATCGAGTGCGATAACGTGAGGTGGTATATGTTAGTGACCACAGTACTGTGGTTAAGGCTGAAGCAGTAAGTAGAAACAAGTAGTTTCTATGG
Organism: Magicicada septendecula; assembly: GCA_034769895.1. NCBI lineage: Eukaryota > Metazoa > Arthropoda > Insecta > Hemiptera > Cicadidae > Magicicada > Magicicada septendecula. The sequence goes on from CM068375.1 coordinate 165,721,830, forward strand.
TAATATTTCATTTCGAAAATGATTTTAAAAATAAATCTTAGAATATGGAAGTCATGTATGGTTCTCCATACCGATTTTTTTGTTAATGATGTTAGAGGTGGATTTATTTAAACATTTTATTTGCCTCCAGAAATGGTTGAGACTATAAAACAGGTTAATTACCTTCTGTCACGTTTCTTTGAATCCAATTGTGGGATTACTCGAGTTTCGATCACAACTGTGTCATCATCAGATCTTATATACAAATATGGTTAAAACTCCATTTTTCGATGTCTGTACATCACGTCAGATAATAAAAACAACACGCACGCGGTATAAAACATTATATAAAGTAACACACAATAAATAAAAATATAAAACAAAACGTAATAACACACAAAACATGCGGCCGTCACGAACCTGTACAGGACGCCCCACAGTAAAACTAATCGATACCAGCTTGACCTTCATTCAATTTTATCGATCTGATATAGCCGATTTCTCGTTCTATATGATTGATTCTATTAAACAAAATATTATTTGTATGTACTGATTTTTCATTTAGGACGCGATTGTAATCCTCCTTTATAGCCTTATATATCTCAAACCGTTCGAGAGTGTCTAGTTTTAGTGATTTCTTACATTTATGTAAGATGTCTAAATTCTCACGAATACTCTTTATGTTATGGTCATGTAAGCTTAAATGTTCAGCAAATGTAGATCTTCCTACATTTGACTTGGAGCTTGGGATGTGTTCTTTATAACGTAATTTGAACGAACGACCCGTTTGCCCTATATAGAATTGTGTGCAATCCGAACAATTAAGCCTATATACACCAGTACCGTCAAATACATCGGAAGGGTTATTTTTGTTTGTAAACATAAGTTTTTTCTCAAGCTTATGGAGCCAAAATAATATTTTGCTTTTTTAATTGGTTTTTTAAAGTATGATGTAATATTTTACCATATTCTGTTGCAATATATTTTTTTACTTTTTCTTTAGACACATCAATATTTATTGGTCTATTTTGTTTTTTTTTTAATTATTCTATCTACTATGTGACTTTTATACCCATTGGCTGTCGCTATGTCTTTAATAATGTCTAGTTCATTTTTATAATCTTCCGTAGATAGGGGCAATGCCAGCAATCTATGAATCATACCATTAAAAAAATGCCATTTTATGTGAAAAAAGGTGATTTTTGTTGACATTTCTGTAGACAAAAGAACTTATAACCTGAGAAATCAGAATTAATAAATGAAACATGTATTTTATTAGACACATACGGGGAGTTAATGCAACCATCTGAACATATAAAAACATAGCCGGAGCAATTTTAATGATTATAAAATTATTTAAATTTGTTATAAAATAAAGAAAATAAGAGATTGATAGAAATAAAACAGTATTGAAGATTTTTAATTGCTTAATTAATTTATTTTGGTGTAATGGTATCTTTATTTTTTATATAGTTGAACGTTATTTTTTTATCAACAAAGAGAGGTTAGCAACACTGACATTCGGAATGAAATTCGAATTTAATACTATTAAAAGTAAGTATTTAAAACTGTTACAGTGACAAGAAATTTATCAAGAATTTAATAAGTAAAACGCATAAGAATTAACAATATTTATAATTATTAATTCAACTGAATTAATAAAAATTCAGATATCTTATACAACCAGAATCTAAGTAAATAACTTTTTTTTGTTTAACACAGTTTTAATTGTTTTTATTGATAAAACAATTTGACCTTCCACAAAGAACTAGAGAACAAGAATTTTAATTCGAATTTTCATTCATTTAAAAATAACAACCCAAGAAACAAAACTACTTCTGATTCAAGTAAGGCGAACAACATACACAAAGAGTTATAGAAAAACTGAAATAAAAGATAATACGAGTTTCCCTTATACATTACATATTGGCGCACAAACTAGTGAGGCTATGCTTAAGAAATAACATCATATTACTGTGTGATATTCTTGTAATAGTTTGATTCTAGCGGCGACTACAGAAAAACAAATAAAAATGTCACGACGAGCAATTTTGTGCAAGCGCACAGGAGAAATGAAATTTGATAGCCTAACGGAACGCCTAAAACAAATGAAGGAGGATAGTGAAAAACTAAATAAAAAAAATTGAACGAAATACAGAATCATTCAACCAACAATTGAAACGGTGGAAAGAATAATTTAAAAATGGAAGGCAAAAGAAACCATAAAAGAAAATAACAATAAAAACATGGAAACATTGAATAAGTAATTATGAAGAATTCAAAAATGAAGAAAACAAACGAAAATGCCACAACAAACTGAGAACGGAAACATGCAAAATAAAGAGGATTTAAAACAAATGAGATGACAGAAAATAGAATCACTACAGGAAAGGATAAAATGAAACACAGAATCATTCAATAAATAAACTGAACAGTGGAGGGAAGAAGAAAGGAATGATCATAAACAGATAATGGAAGATGAACATAAAATAATGGAAGCATTCAAGGAAGAATTAGAAAGTACCAATAAATTAAGAGAATGTCATATTAAGGTAGTAGACAATATGAATAAGACAATGGAATTATGCCTAGGAAATAACAATAAAAATATGGAACCATTGAGTAAAAAGATAGAAGAGCAGGAAAGGATAAAACAAAACACAGAATCATTCAATAAACAAACAGAACGGTGGAGGGAAGAAGAAAGGAACGATCGTAAACAGATAATGGAAGATGAACGTAAAAGAAGGAAAGCATTCGAGGAAGAATTAAAAGGTACCAAGAAATTAATAAATCATCAGAAACAAATGATGAAAGATGACCATAAAATAATGGAAAAATAGTAAGTAATCAGAAACAGACGATAGATGGTAACCATAAGATATGGGAAGAAATAATAAATGATAGTAAACAGTTAAGGGAAACAATAAAAGAAGATAATAATAAAAATATGGAAACATTGAATATAAAAGAGGAAGAAATAATAAATGATAACAAAATGGAGATAGAAGAAAATATACCAAACGATAAAAACATGGAACTATTACATCAGAAAATAGAAGATAGTAGTAAGGAAATAGAAAAGGAAGAAACTAATGAAAAATTAGATCAACTTAATGAAACAATAGATAAGACAGAAAACAACAAATTCATAACACTAACATACATCAACAAACAAACTGAAAAAAATTGCTCACAAATTCAAAAAAGCAGGATACAAAATCGCTTACAAAACTACTAACAAAACAGAACACACACTATCAAAACACGCACACAAAGCACAAAACAAATTCGATCTACCTGGTGTTTACAAACTAAATTGCTCAAATTGCAACAAATTCTACATAGGCCAGACAGGGTGTAGCTTCAAACAAAGATACATTGAACATACAAAGGCACTCCACTCCACTACAGAATCCACCTTTGCAAACCACCTCATTGAAGCAAACCACACATACAAAAACATTGACAATAACATGAACATTCTACACGTACACACAAAAGGCTGAAAGCTAGACACTCTAGAACAATTGGAAATATGCAAACACACAAAAACAAATAAAAGCGACTTCCTAAACGAACAGACACAATTCAAATTGCACGCATTATTCGAACATATCTCACCCCACACACACAACATCGATCTTTCAAAATTCGATTCCGTCGCCCACAACAGGACGGACAGCGCTACCAGCGCCAACCTCTGAAGAAGCTTTTTAAAAGTGAAAACCGGTTCAGGTTGTAAGGTAAAACTTTATGTTTTTACTCATAAAAAACTTTGTGTTCCGAGTCATTAATGAAATAGTTGTATTTAGTTAAGTAATGGACACATCATGGACAACGAAATCCAAGAACTTATCACCAAGTTATATGACCAAAGTATAGCAGTTCTAGGACTATCTCTGAGGCCAGAGCAGTTAATGTCCTTGTTTCTAATTGTTTGATGATGTCAGATCTGAACTCGACAAAGCCGATGTTGAAACTTTACAATAGATTTGTTTAACAGTAAATAGGTCAAGTTGGTGCCAGTTATTTGTAGAATTTTCAATATGACCTAATGTATTAAGGTCAGGATTTTAGAGGTTGACAGTGTCAGTACAGAAACTGCAAAAATGTTGTCAGATTATAAGTTAAAATGTTAAAGAACTATGATTTAGAACATAAATTGTTTGTTTCTGTTCGGACAACCACAAATGCAAATTTTAGAGTGCGATAACGTGAAAATCGAGTGCGATAACGTGAGGTGGTATACGTTAGTGACCACAGTACTGTGGTTAAGGCTGAAGCAGTAAGTAGAAACAAGTAGTTTCTATGGTAATATTTCATTTCGAAAATGATTTTAAAAATAAATCTTAGAATATGGAAGTCATGTATGGTTCTCCATACCGATTTTTTTGTTAATGATGTTAGAGGTGGATTTATTTAAACATTTTATTTGCCTCCAGAAATGGTTGAGACTATAAAACAGGTTAATTACCTTCTGTCACGTTTCTTTGAATCCAATTGTGGGATTACTCGAGTTTCGATCACAACTGTGTCATCATCAGATCTTATATACAAATATGGTTAAAACTCCATTTTTCGATGTCTGTACATCACGTCAGATAATAAAAACAACACGCACACGGTATAAAACATTATATAAAATAACACACAATAAATAAAAATATAAAACAAAACGTAATAACACACAAAACATGCGGCCGTCACGAACCTGTACAGGACGCCCCACAGTAAAACTAATCGATACCAGCTTGACCTTCATTCAATTTTATCGATCTGATATAGCCGATTTCTCGTTCTATATGATTGATTCTATTAAACAAAATATTATTTGTATGTACTGATTTTTCATTTAGGACGCGATTGTAATCCTCCTTTATAGCCTTATATATCTCAAACCGTTCGAGAGTGTCTAGTTTTAGTGATTTCTTACATTTATGTAAGATGTCTAAATTCTCACGAATACTCTTTATGTTATGGTCATGTAAGCTTAAATGTTCAGCAAATGTAGATCTTCCTACATTTGACTTGGAGCTTGGGATGTGTTCTTTATAACGTAATTTGAACGAACGACCCGTTTGCCCTATATAGAATTGTGTGCAATCCGAACAATTAAGCCTATATACACCAGTACCGTCAAATACATCGGAAGGGTTATTTTTGTTTGTAAACATAAGTTTTTTCTCAAGCTTATTATTTGCCTATGGAGCCAAAATAATATTTTGCTTTTTTAATTGGTTTTTTAAAGTATGATGTAATATTTTACCATATTCTGTTGCAATATATTTTTTTACTTTTTCTTTAGACACATCAATATTTATTGGTCTATTTTGTTTTTTTTTTTAATTATTCTATCTACTATGTGACTTTTATACCCATTGGCTGTCGCTATGTCTTTAATAATGTCTAGTTCATTTTTATAATCTTCCGTAGATAGGGGCAATGCCAGCAATCTATGAATCATACCATTAAAAAAATGCCATTTTATGTGAAAAAAGGTGATTTTTGTTGACATTTCTGTAGACAAAAGAACTTATAACCTGAGAAATCAGAATTAATAAATGAAACGTGTATTTTATTAGACACATACGGGGAGTTAATGCAACCATCTGAACATATAAAAACATAGCCGGAGCAATTTTAATGATTATAAAATTATTTAAATTTGTTATAAAATAAAGAAAATAAGAGATTGATAGAAATAAAACAGTATTGAAGATTTTTAATTGCTTAATTAATTTATTTTGGTGTAATGGTATCTTTATTTTTTATATAGTTGAACGTTATTTTTTTATCAACAAAGAGAGGTTAGCAACACTGACATTCGGAATGAAATTCGAATTTAATACTATTAAAAGTAAGTATTTAAAACTGTTACAGTGACAAGAAATTTATCAAGAATTTAATAAGTAAAACGCATAAGAATTAACAATATTTATAATTATTAATTCAACTGAATTAATAAAAATTCAGATATCTTATACAACCAGAATCTAAGTAAATAACTTTTTTTTGTTTAACACAGTTTTAATTGTTTTTATTGATAAAACAATTTGACCTTCCACAAAGAACTAGAGAACAAGAATTTTAATTCGAATTTTCATTCATTTAAAAATAGCAACCCAAGAAACAAAACTACTTCTGATTCAAGTAAGGCGAACAACATACACAAAGAGTTATAGAAAAACTGAAATAAAAGATAATACGAGTTTCCCTTATACATTACATATTGGCGCACAAACTAGTGAGGCTATGCTTAAGAAATAACATCATATTACTGTGTGATATTCTTGTAATAGTTTGATTCTAGCGGCGACTACAGAAAAACAAATAAAAATGTCACGGCGAGCAATTTTGCGCAAGCGCACAGGAGAAATGAAATTTGATAGCCTAACGGAACGCCTAAAACAAATGAAGGAAGATAGTGAAAAACTAAATAAAAAAAATTGAACGAAATACAGAATCATTCAACCAACAATTGAAACGGTGGAAAGAATAATTTAAAAATGGAAGGCAAAAGAAACCATAAAAGAAAATAACAATAAAAACATGGAAACATTGAATAAGTAATTATGAAGAATTCAAAAATGAAGAAAAACAAACGAAAATGCCACAACAAACTGAGAACGGAAACATGCAAAATAAAGAGGATTTAAAACAAATGAGATGACAGAAAATAGAATCACTACAGGAAAGGATAAAATGAAACACAGAATCATTCAATAAATAAACTGAACAGTGGAGGGAAGAAGAAAGGAATGATCATAAACAGATAATGGAAGATGAACGTAAAAGAATGGAAGCATTCAAGGAAGAATTAGAAAGTACCAATAAATTAAGAGAATGTCATATTAAGGTAGTAGACAATATGAATAAGACAATGGAATTATGCCTAGGAAATAACAATAAAAATATGGAACCATTGAGTAAAAAGATAGAAGAGCAGGAAAGGATAAAACAAAACACAGAATCATTCAATAAACAAACAGAACGGTGGAGGGAAGAAGAAAGGAACGATCGTAAACAGATAATGGAAGGTGAACGTAAAAGAAGGAAAGCATTCGAGGAAGAATTAAAAGGTACCAAGAAATTAATAAATCATCAGAAACAAATGATGAAAGATGACCATAAAATAATGGAAAAATAGTAAGTAATCAGAAACAGACGATAGATGGTAACCATAAGATATGGGAAGAAATAATAAATGATAGTAAACAGTTAAGGGAAACAATAAAAGTAGATAATAATAAAAATATGGAAACATTGAATATAAAAGAGGAAGAAATAATAAATGATAACAAAATGGAGATAGAAGAAAATATACCAAACGAAAAAACATGGAACTATTACATCAGAAAATAGAAGATAGTAGTAAGGAAATAGAAAAGGAAGAAACTAATGAAAAATTAGATCAACTTAATGAAACAATAGATAAGACAGAAAACAACAAATTCATAACACTAACATACATCAACAAACAAACTGAAAAAAATTGCTCACAAATTCAAAAAAGCAGGATACAAAATCGCTTACAAAACTACTAACAAAACAGAACACACACTATCAAAACACGCACACAAAGCACAAAACAAATTCGATCTACCTGGTGTTTACAAACTAAATTGCTCAAATTGCAACAAATTCTACATAGGCCAGACAGGGCGTAGCTTCAAACAAAGATACATTGAACATACAAAGGCACTCCACTCCACTACAGAATCCACCTTTGCAAACCACCTCATTGAAGCAAACCACACATACAAAAACATTGACAATAACATGAACATTCTACACGTACACACAAAAGGCTGAAAGCTAGACACTCTAGAACAATTGGAAATATGCAAACACACAAAAACAAATAAAAGCGACTTCCTAAACGAACAGACACAATTCAAATTGCACGCATTATTCGAACATATCTCACCCCACACACACAACATCGATCTTTCAAAATTCGATTCCGTCGCCCACAACAGGACGGACAGCGCTACCAGCGCCAACCTCTGAAGAAGCTTTTTAAAAGTGAAAACCGGTTCAGGTTGTAAGGTAAAACTTTATGTTTTTACTCATAAAAAACTTTGTGTTCCGAGTCATTAATGAAATAGTTGTATTTAGTTAAGTAATGGACACATCATGGACAACGAAATCCAAGAACTTATCACCAAGTTATATGACCAAAGTATAGCAGTTCTAGGACTATCTCTGAGGCCAGAGCAGTTAATGTCCTTGTTTCTAATTGTTTGATGATGTCAGATCTGAACTCGACAAAGCCGATGTTGAAACTTTACAATAGATTTGTTTAACAGTAAATAGGTCAAGTTGGTGCCAGTTATTTGTAGAATTTTCAATATGACCTAATGTATTAAGGTCAGGATTTTAGAGGTTGACAGTGTCAGTACAGAAACTGCAAAAATGTTGTCAGATTATAAGTTAAAATGTTAAAGAACTATGATTTAGAACATAAATTGTTTGTTTCTGTTCGGACAACCACAAATGCAAATTTTAGAGGGGAACAAAAAAAATGTTCACAAAAGAGTTTAAAACAAGTTTGGTAAGAGAATATTAGGCATAGGATGTGCACCATATATGGAACTTCAAAAAAAAGACTAATTTCATTTTCTGCCTTCCAGGTACTTCTGCTACAACTCAAATAGTCTTTTCTGTACTGAAACATGTGGGGTTCTGAGAAAGTACAGGTGATAGTAGACTAGGTGAAAGCTTGACTGTTTCTTAAAATTAGTTCTGAACTTGAATGCAGTGACTTACATACAAAAAATATAATAAAGGAAGATAAGACTCTTTGATGAAAGTGCACTTTTTGCAAAAATATGACTGGTCCAAGAAAAGTACTGAGGTTGATTGTTATATAAACTTTATTTAAATTTAAAATATGTCTCTATAAATCTTTTAGTTATTTGCTTTTATTATAATGATCAATGATTTATATTAATAATACTATTATACCAAGAGTAATAAAAATTATAATACAATTTTACACTGTAGAGTTTGTAATTTTAAGTACCTAAGGACGAAAATTTGTCCGCAAAAAATATCACTCCCATGCTAGGAATCTAACCCAGTATGCTAGCGCCTGTTTTATTGTAGTAAGCCGTAGACAATAATAACTGTGCATTAAGGGAGATGAAACAATGGAAGGTGCGATATGTATGATGCAGTGAAATATTTCGATAAATTGTTAACTGATAATGGAGAGGCAATGCTGGAAACTGGGGATTGAAGAAGATTAGAGAAGACTTTGGACAGACAAGCAATTTTACAATTACTTCAGGTTACGGAATGTAATCAGGTAATACAATAATGATAGGCCCACAAACGCCCCAGACTAATTGAGAAATATAGAAAGGAAAATATTGTAGGAATAAGAAGAACTAGGAAATTGATGAAATAGATTCACAACCAACCTAGAATACATAATGCCATTTTACGGAACTGAGGAAAACTGACTAGGTGACAAGATGCACTTAGTCCCACAGAATGCTATAATGGAGGCCAAAAGACATACAGAGAACGCGATACTCTCCTTTTGCAAGGCGCAGCATGACGTGGTATAGCAGACTGGACCAAGTTTTGCTCTGCAGAGAAGTCCCTGGGGGAGCACTTGCTTAGCAGAAGGCAGGCAAGAGATAACGACAATTCCTCGCGCGCTTGTGTAGTATTTTATAATAGATATATGTATACAGTAACATGACAGAAACTGTATTCCGATATTACAAAAAAAATTATATAAAAGAATACATTATAGTGTGTGTACGTAGGATACACCACGTAATATATCATCATCATCATCACTCCAAGGACTAGGCCTTAGACCTGTTCCGGCACCCATCTCCTGCTCGGTCTACCGACACCTCTCTTCCCAGTAGAGTGGTAACCCAAGACAACCACTGGTAGACGGATATCAGGCATGCGGTTCAAGTGTTCACACCATCTCCTTCTGTGGATACAATGTTTAAATCGCATCTAATATCCTCCTTCCTTCTCCGATCCAAGAGAGAACAACCTTGCGTCCCTCTTAGAAATTCCCTCACACTATGTAATATATGAGGCAATAAATAGAACCCTCCAATACTTATTTATACTGTATCCTTACTTTGTTCTCAGAAATGTGGCCAACCCAGTAAAATGGTTATTAATAGTTTTACAGGTTTTTGATTATTCATTCACAACTGGTGTTTTTTAATAATGGCTTTTAGAAGAGAGTACATAATTATAATAAACAGAATGAATGTGTAAACTTATTGACCATGAATGTAAGTGTTACCCATAGATTACCATAAAACTTAGGCATTAGGTTTTGCTGGCCAATATCGTGATGTGTAAGAAATTAAAAGTTCCACTACGGTACTGAATACAATTATTTAGAACTGTGATTTTCAAAATCCGTCAAAAATCAATGGAAACTCGATTATAACTAAACTTATTTAATCACATATTTGGTTGTATTCTGTGGCTAAATAAATCTTGTTTGCATTATATGACATTTCGCTCGACTTTGATTTCATGCGTTTGCTAAACATTTTGCGTCTGGGAGAAATGGGACTATACCTTCTGTTTGTGCACACGTTGTTGTTATATGCAGTGAGATGTAATAATTTTATACTGTAACGCAGAAGCAATTAGACGACTGTTTAGCTAGATCTGACTGTAGACATTGTTCGATTATTTATTCATATAATTACGTGTCAGATTATACTGAAAGACTTTTAGTTTCTATGTTGGAAGATATGGTGTTTGTATGTTAGTGTCGTATTATGTGATTTGTATGGCACTGAATTTGAATTTTAGTTTGCGTATTTACATATTCATCAATTAAATATTGTTACCGTGCTTTCGAAAAGTTTATTACCTGCAGCGGTGTATTGAATAGTTTATGTTAGTGAAACTAAATTATAGCAGCCGTAGTATACTTACGAAGGTCTAAGGTAATTTAGTTATTTAAAGACAACTGGACGTTAGGTTAAGGTGGAAACGGTCATTGATGGGTGTGAAGTATAATTACGGATAAAATTCATTTGTAATATAATGCGGACTCATTATCAAAAATTAATTTGGTACCATTAATTTCAATTTGGATGTGGTTCTTCGTTGTGTTGATGACATTATCCACAAGCTAGAAGAATTACTGGATTGTACGTTAAAATATCTTCCGTTACAGTAAAAAATTACCAAGGTTTCCTGTTTACTTTTTATTTCCGTTTTAATGCCTGAATTAATAATTCCCAACTTTAACATCAGCATCTATAAATGTAAGACTTTTTTCAGGCCTGCATATGCTGTAAACACAACAATGTCTAGACTAAGCTTGGAGGTTGGTAGATCTAAAGGTACCATTAATTTAATGTATGTGGATTTAACCAGTATAAGAGTGCGTTACAAATGTACTGAAAGTAATGGCATAGTCAAATATTGTTATACAACGTACAGGACAAGTTCAAGACTAAATGTAATATTGTTATAGCTTGCATAACCCAGACCTGGGCAAACATAACCTTACCTTGCCTGCATGACTGACTAATATCATAAGGTGACTAATAACTAAAAATATGAAATAATGAAACATACAGATATTCAACAGAATACGGAAAATTGCTGTTAGTGGCATTTATGGAAAGTATAAGTAGGTGAATATATTTTTAGGCATGTGAATATAAGTAAATATGTGATGATTTCTCAAAACTATGCTTTTGTGATAATCTAACGGATATGACAGAACAATAGTCAGTAAACTCCTACACAAAACAAACAACAGACAAAGACAGAAAACAACAAATTCATAACACTAACATACATCAACAAACAAACTGAAAAAATTGCCCACAAATTCAGAAAAGCAGGATACAGAATCGCTTACAAAACTACTAACAAAACAGAACACACACTATCAAAACGCACGCACAAAGCACAAAACAAATTCGATCTATACCCGGTGTATACAAGCTAAATTGCACAATAAAAAGGCCAGACAGGACGTAGCTTCAAACAGAGATACATTGAACACACAAAGGCACTCCACACCACTACAGAATCCACCTTTGCAAACCACCTCATTGAAGCAAACCACACATATAAAAACATCGACAATAACATGAACATTCTACACGTACACACAAAAGGCCGAAAACTAGACACTCTAGAACAATTAGAAATATACAAACACACAAAAACAAATAAAAACGACATCCTAAATGAACAGACACAATTCAAATCGCACGCATTATTCGAACACATCTCACCACACGCACACACAACATCGATCTTTCGAAAATCTATCCCGTCGCCAACAACAAGACGGACAGCGCTACCTACGGCAGCCTCTGAAGAAGCCTTTTAAAGGTGAAAGCCGGTTTAGGCTGTAAGGTAAATCTTTACGATTTTACTTATAAAAAACTTAGTGTTCCGAGTCGTTATTACAATAGTGATATTTAGTTTGTGATAATGTTTTCACAATGATTCAATGCACATTAAAAAGTTAATTGTAGTTACTCAGGTTAACGACAATTTGAAATGACAAATGAATTTATTACAGTTCTTACAAATGAAAACAAGAAAATTATGATGCTCACTATATTATTATTGAAACGATTTATTATATAATTTGTATTGAACTGAACTAAAGCAAATAAAACTTTTTGTAGATTTCCAAAACAAAATGAAACTTTCAGATTCTGAACACTTTGTTTAGACATTATTGTCAGTATATGTTTTATGTGCAAACCAGCGAGAGGTATCCTGCTTAGTATAAACCTTCCCCAACTAGGCCGTTCCGATCCGGCGTTAAATTGTAGGTCCCATATACCTGTGAGAGACTCAGTACCACACGCACCACGGGTATATGCGGGGAGGGTACAAACCAGTTGTAAGACTGAAGGACTACGAATGTTTTATGTATGTAATAAATACCCATTTTTACTTAAGTCAGTGTGTTTAATGTAAAGGCAGTGCAGTTCAGCTTGAACAGTAACAGTAACGGAGCCATGTTATGTTGCACATGAAATAGCTTTGTGGCGGAGGTGGCATAAAGTAGTTTTATAGTTTCTTGTAAGAAATTTATTTTCAAAACGGATTGTATATAATATTTCTGGTTTGGTCAGTACTGTATTGTATTAAGCCAATACATGACATTAGATATTACAGTAGAAGCCCGATATAGCGCAGTTGTCGGGTGACATACTTTCCTCCGCGTTATAGGCGTAACCGCGGTATATCGGAAGGTGACCTGTACAGTGACAAATGATGGGGAGGGAGGACTGGGAAAAAGGCTACAGCATAATGCACTACTATATACTGTACGTAAATTACGTCACCAAATGTAGAAATAAAAAATAAGAAAACTGTATTTTAATCCAATACATATTTTAATCTATTTTAATCCAATGGAATATAAAATACACTATACATTGCTCACTCCACCTACTGTAGGCCTAATTGTTGGTCTTAAAAAAGTCCATAATTGTTGTTTGACGGGATAATGCACAGCGTTTCTTTTCCGCGTATTGTTTTATAAACGCGAGGTGCAGCAGATGAACATTATTAGATTCACTTTGCCTCTCCATCCACGAAATTACTTTGTTTATGTGTATTATCACTTCCCTAACATTTGGAATAACTTCTTTCACTTCCACCCCATTTTCATTTCCATCATCGTCATTGTCTTCTTTTTCTTCGTAATTTGCATTTCGGACTGCATCGATGATATCTTTATCTCCTATACATTCTGTAACAGGCTCACCATTGTCAACTTCTGCCCAGTCATTCAAGTCATCTAGAGTGAAGTTGCAATGCAGAGCACTACTCGCAGACTGTACATCACTATTAGTGAATCCGGCAACAGAGCAATTTCCATCGGCGATGTTTTGTTCAAAGGAACATTTCTTCCAGCAATTCTGAATCGTAGCCGTACTAATACTTTCCCATGCAAGACCTATTGAATACGCAACTGTTTTCAGGTTTATTGACTTAAGGTAAATTTCCATTTCCTCATCAGAATTCACTATAGCACTCAGAAGTTCACGGCGGTAATGCGCTTTAAATGCTTTTATGATGTCTTAATCTAATGGCTGGATCAGTGCTGTAGTGTTTTTCGGCAAGAACATGACTCCGATTTTCCCATCTCTTAACTGTAGCATATCAGCAGGTGGATGTGCTGGACAGTGGTCAAGCTTTTTCTTCGAGGTTGAGTGACCGCAGGTGGCTTCTCACAGATGGAACAATTTCTTCATGGAACCATTTACCGAAAATATCACTTGTCATCCAAGCATTTTTTGTATTACGATATGTGATGGGTAATGACGTCATGTTAACATGTTGAAAGGATCTAGGATTTTGGCTTTTCCCTATACAGAGATGTTTAACTTTGTGGCTGCCTGATTTATTTGTGGCAAACAGGAGGGTAACTCTATCCTTATTTATTTTTAATCCAGATTTATTTATTGAATTATTCACATCCAGAGTTCTGGTAGGAAGCATTCGAAAATACAGAGCAGTTTCATCACAGTTATACACTTGGGTCATTTAAATCATTATCGATCATTACTTTGTTTAATGCCTGAGGAAAAAGTGCTGCAGCTTCACTGTCACATGATCGTGCTTCCCCTTCAGTGCTTATCTCGCTTATACCATGACGAGATTTCCATCGCAAAAACCACCCATCAGATGCATTAAAGTCACTGTTGCCATGTAATTTCACTATGGAATTTCACAGCTTGAGCTCTAATAACTGGTCCTGACAGTGGCACACCTTCACTTCGTTTTATTAAAAACCACCTGTACAGACACTCATCTAGTTCACTATCCTTACCTACTTTAGTCTTTTTTCTTTGCAACCCCACTTCACTTTCAACTGTGTTCACAAAACTTTTAAGTTTATCTTCTTCCTTCATCCACCCCCTAATTGTTCCTTCTGGGATGCCACACTCACGTGATAAACTTGCCTTTGACTCTCCGTTCTTCACACGATCAATTATTTTGAGTTTATCACTCACAGAATATGCTTTTCTTTTCTGCGACATCACAAAACTCTACACTATGCGAATTTATGACAAATAATATCAGAGTATGATCTTATACTGTACTGTAATATGAGGGAGAGAAGGGATTTAGTTGGCTGCTTGCCTTGGCATGAATTCTTAGAAACGTAGAGACTGTAAATAGCTCGGGCAATTGTTTATGTCTACAGGTACACTTGAACTGGCAATTCTGGCTGTTGTTTACAACGCCGTTTCCAACAACAAGCCTTTGTTTACAATAAACGCAACGCATTCCAATGTTGTGGTTACGGAAGTCACGATAAACAATTCATAATTTACTCACTCTCTACAAGTAAGAATTTTCGCTAATAACGGGCGACATACTCTTCACCGCGTTATATCCGAATCCGCGGTGTATCGGACCGCGCTATATCGGGCTTCTACTGTATTAAAATACACAAAGTAAACTAAAAATCTGTTACATAAATGTGTATGTTAACCAACTACTGAATTTTATTATTTGGCCATGCAGAGCCATTTATTATAAACAAACAGTTCAGCATAAACATTGAGCCACGTTATACCGCTGAGCCCCAAAAACGTGACACACAAAATACACTAGAAATAACTAAAATACTACTACTGCTAATATCTACTTGCTTACTAAAAAGTGTATTTAAAACAGCCATAATATCTACATAAATATCAAAGGGAGGGGTGTGAGTGCATTAAATAAATCTTAACGTCAGCAATCAGTGAGCAGAGAGGGCCACAGCCCGTTTATTTGAATCTAAAATGAGCCTTGAAATTTTGCAATCATAAGTCAGTCAGTGAAAATTTAATAAGTGAATTAATTATAATTGATTAATTCAAATACCAAAAGGTTATATACTGTTTAAATAGTTTACTGAAATCTGACAGTTGCTTAAGTTAAAGGCATGGTTAATCAACTAACAAGAACTAAATAATATCATAACTCAATGCCAGTTTATAACAGGCAACACACAATATGCAAGCTATGAATGGTTCGTGAAAGTTTTTTGTATTATTTTATACCACAAAGTACTTGACTTAAGATATTAGTTCACATCACTGAACCTAAGGTGAGAAATTTAATTTACTCTTTCTTTTGTTTATTTGCACAGTAACTCCTGCAGAGTGTCATTAATCATTACAGTTACTTGGTAGTTTGTAGTGCTCCGTTTGCGACCTGCCGCAGCTCGTCGGGACGTCAGCGTGTTTTTTCAGTTCATGTAGTGGACTGATGTTGCGTCCATTCCAGAAGATCTTAAAAAAAGGAAAATGCTGCAAAACGGGTTGATGTTCGGATTCCTTACTCCCATAGGTCGAACCAAGCTATAAACTGAAAGTTCCAAACCTTTTAGTACACCTTAGCCAGTCACACAGTTTAACTAGCACGCACACATTCATTCATACAATGAATTACAAGTTCACAAAATTTTACAAAATTACAGTCACAATACAAAATTACAACTTCAAATCATACATAATAAGTACTGACATCTCTCTGGTTTTTCCTTTTAATCAACTGACTGAATTTTTAGTTTTTTTTTTTGCTCGAGGCTAATTACTACAACAAGATACATCATGGTTGGTTAACAGTTTTTTTTTTTACAGAATATACAAGTTTTGTTTTTACAAAAGGTAGCCTAATAAACGAAAATAATTCATTACCAGTATTGATTTATGATGACTGAATAATTATAAATACCTTGGTGATCGAGGCTTCCAGTTTAAAGGATCCGAATGTGTGGCTCTGCTCACTGACTAGCGTGGCGTGCAACTGGCATGATTCAACCGAAGTGAGGGCTGCGTCAGTGAAAGCAATGCGACGCGACGTCAGAGAAACTGACCAATCAACAGATAATTGTCTTTGGTCGCGCAACTTTTTAAACTTCCCAAATTAAATTTCGTTGTATAGGTGGTCGTTGCAGCCATTCGCCGATAATGCCGAATAATTGCAACAACATAATATGATTGCAAGGTGGATATCCCTATTTTCACTATGTTAAATTTTGAAAATTGAGATGCATTTTTCAAAGAAATAAAATATAATTTTGTTTTTAATCCTACAATATCTTTCATATAACATCAGTATTGACACTTGGGAATGCACAAGAAATTCAGATTTGGTGCTCTTTCACTTTGCCATTCATAGCTGATGTTAAGATGTCCTTCCCATACCAACAAATAAATGTTGCCAATTCTTATCAGCTTACACAAATCTCTCTTTTCAGTGATATAACACATCACGTTTTGGATCTGTTAACTGTTTTTGTATGTGGTTTGTTTTAGTAATGTGTTATTAGGCTGTCAGAAATTATATCAGTGACATGAATATCATTAATGTTACCCTTCATGTTACTGGAAAACTCTTCAAAGTGGTTTCAGCGGATCATGAATTCAATCAGTCCCAGTTCTCCTTTTTATATGCAGTTTACAAACTATGAAATATTGTTCCATTGTCCATTATGGTATTTCAAGTCATTAAAAATTATAATTTCTACACGATTTCTAATATTATTTGTCAAAGATT
Organism: Magicicada septendecula; assembly: GCA_034769895.1. NCBI lineage: Eukaryota > Metazoa > Arthropoda > Insecta > Hemiptera > Cicadidae > Magicicada > Magicicada septendecula. Next base: position 165,739,359 of record CM068375.1, read on the forward strand.
TTCTGTTTAAGACCAGATTAAATTTACTGTACCCTGAAAGCTATAAATAAGATGAAACGCGTCTTCAGACTAGATAAAGCAGAACAAATATATCAACTTTTTAAATCTGTCAAACGCTTCAAACTTCCATTGTAAACAACAGTTTGCTAGTAGTATTGCAGTGTATTCCCACAGCTGTCAATTTGGAAGTTGTGTGAAACAGAGTATACTGTATAACTTCTGCAAACATTTTGACTCTGAGGTTTCATACAAATTTTAGAATTCAATTGATAAGCAATTGTTTTTTCCTTCTCAAAATAATTCCAAAATTACGTCAAAAGTCTTATAATTTCTTATAATTACCACTCTTGGTTTCAATGATATTTTACACATACATTTATAATTATTCTTTCAGCATTTTGTGTCTTACTTTCTTATTATAATAAGGTTCTTAACAACATAATACTTTATCTACTAATAATTGTCTTACTTATTTCTTATGGTTAGTGTACTTTCTTTATTATTGTTTTATTCATGGTTAGTTATTATATTTGCTTTACTCATTTGTGCCTTTTATCATTAATTTGTCTTTTCTCATCTTATTGTCTTTATCTGGCCAATCTCTGGGGTTGGGTCATAGTCATTTGTTTGTCAGTCTAGTCTATTCATTTATTTATTATTCTTGTTTACAATTCTCCTTTTTTCTTTCTTAATTCCCTTTTATATTTTTTCATTATTATTCATTAAATTATTTTACCTTTTATCGTTTATCTAATACTTGTGGATACCCTATAGGGTCAGATTTCTGCAAAGTTATATGATGCCCTTCCACCAAAATTGATCATTTTATAAAACGTGATTCTAAGTTTAATGAAATTATCAGTTGTATTGTATCTTCTCTTTCTTAAATTCTACTGCTTCATGTTAATTTTCAAGTTCAACCCTTTACCTTTTACTTCTTTTAATTCTGAACCTTTTCTTCATTATTTTTTCTTACTACGAACTGGCTTATTGATTTTTTATTATAAATTATTCCCTGTAAATCTTATTTTCCCTAACTATCCCTATTTTGTAGCTGAAATCGATTCGGATGGGCTCTATTGGCTAACCTAATTCCGTCGTTCAAAACTACACTTTTTCTGAGGTCAGGGGAACATCATCCCTACTCAGTTAAATGATTGCTGGACCTATTCAACAGTCAATCTTAATTAATGATTCTTCAATACAGTCATCTTGTGACTAATAATAATATTAATAATATTTGTTGGGAATTTTTTATTTTTTTATTTCAGTATTGCTCAGTTCGAGTCATATTTATTTCTCACCTCTCTCTGTTGATATAAATCGATAATACTTGAAGCGTTGATATTTATTGATACAATTAACATTTTTATTCCTTTTTAATTCCTCCTTGATTCATCTCATTTTTTATTATACCTTTTAGAATATTTATTTTATTTACTTAATTCTTGATCATTTGGTTTGTTTATTTTATCTCATAAGTTTCCTAAATAGTAGTGGAAGTTGACCTTACATATATATTTCGTCATTTTATCACTGATCTCAGATGTTTCCTAAATGGTAGTGTAAGTTGATCTTACATTTTTTTCTTTATTATCATTTCGTTTGTTTATCTTATCTCATATATTTTCTAGATTGTAGTGTAAGTTGATCTTACATATTTTTTTGAATTTTGTACATTTCTTTCTCTTCATCTACTACTCTTCTTTGATTCACTTTTATTTGTAAACTTATTTGTTTGCTTTTTTATATCTTTTTTATTTAATTTGCTTTGGTCATTTAGTCACCTTTGGTTTTTTTCAGTCATTGATGGTTGTCATAATATTTCTTAATTGATGCCTGATTGTATACACCCTTTATTTTCTTAGTGGTGGGGTGAGCAATCTCATATGTGTTGTTGCCCTTGTCTCTTGTTATAGTATAAGGTCCCACGTATAATATTAGTAACTTCTTCGTAATTCCTTCGATTGTGATGGGTAATTCTCTGTTTTTGATTAAGACCTTTTCTCCTATATTGTACTTGATTGTCTTTTGCTGGTTCTTGGAATATTTATCCTTTTGTTGTTCTATCTTTTCGGCTATCCTATTATAAAATTTTCTTTTCTCGAATTGATATTCTGGGTTTATGGGAAATTCAACCATGTCATTTATCTCTCTAGGCGGTTGTCGCTCGAACATCATTGTGTATGGTGTGGCTTCAATGAAGTTGTGGTATGCTATGTTTATAAACTCCTCTGCGGATTTTGTGTAATTGTGCCATTCTCTTTGTTTATCATGACAGTAGGTCCTTAGGATTCGACCCACCTCTCTAAGTACTCTCTCTGCTGGGTTACTGCTGGGGTGATAAACGGATGTTTTGTATGTTTTGATACCATGTTCCCAGAGTTTATTTTTCCATTGATTTCCCTTAAATTGGGTTCCGTGATCTGTGATTATTGCCATAGGTTTCCCTAATTCACGTATAAATTTGGTTATGATTATTTCAATAATTTTCTTAGTTGTTGCACGGTTAATTGAGTATAGTTTTGTATATTTTGTGAAGTGATCGAATATGATTACTATGAATCAGAATCTGTGTCTTCCTCCACTGCGGGGAAACGGTCCACATATGTCAAGGAATACTTTTTCTAATTTTTGATTTGATATAATTGGTATCATTATACCCTCTTTTTTCGCATTGTTACACTTCACCATCTGGCAAATATTACATCTCTGGATTGTTTTACTATCTTGTGGGTGATGTAGATTTAGTCTTCATTGACTGCCAGCTTGTTTTCATTTGTTTCAGGTGTTAACAAGATCAATTTATGATCATCTGACAAATGGAAGAGATCAAATTTGAGGACAAGGTATAAAGTTTAAAAATAAAAATATATTTTTTGCTGTTTAATGTATGTATTAAATTGATACACGTGTTATATACACGTATCGTATACACACATTTATTTCTTATATTAATAGTAGTTTATTTATCATATTGATTTGTAATTAATTGCTGTACAGAATATGATTTATACATGTATTATTTTGTGTAGGGTTCGCATTGACAATATGCATTTTCCATAACCTCCTAACTTTCAAGCAATTCTCTTCCCCCCTCATCCAATTTAGCCTTGTAGTCTGTTTGTTAGTTGCAAAGTAGCTTTAAAACTTTTTTTGTGATCTGCCAGTCCCCTGTCTTTGTGTTGACCAATTATGTCAACATACTCATACTATTATATCATCACTCATTCTCTTGTGTTGTCCACTCTGGTAGTCCTGTCCTCTGCAAGTCTTCCTGGTATTCTCCTGAACTCCATACTTGTAACATCTCATTTCGCTGTTTTGACTTGTATTGTCTCACTCCCAGTTTCTGCAGAATACATCAGTATTAGATGTATTATATGTCTTATGTTATACCTTGTATATATTATTAGTATTATATGTCTAAAAGTCAACATTAGACATGTAATTGATGTACATATTCAGACTTTTGTGTTTTGTCTCAAATGTTTGTTAGCCAGATAGTAAGAGCCAGGCACACAACTGACTATTCTATGGGTGATCATGACTTGCATTTGAATTTTTTATCTGACCGCTCCTGTGCCAAGTGGGTGGAGTCCAAAATTCACCATTTATTGCCCACTTTTAATGTTGTAACCGGTAGCTATACAATTGCTTCCTTCAGATTTTATGTACACGACCTACCCATTCGTGAGGAGTGAGGTTAACCCTTCTTACTAAGCCACTGCTCTTAAGATTAGTTATAAACAAGTCAGTCAAGGACACGGTAGGCATGCTGCTTTTAACTGTATAATTAACAAACTATTAATGTAGAAAGTGTGTTATTAAGTTTACACTACAGTAGACAGTAGATAATTAATTACATTTGACGTAATTAAATTGTTATCTTACTTTAACATCATTAAATTCATATCACCTCATCATAACTATTAATCTTTAATGCAACAATATATGATGGAAGTCCGTTTGAAACATGGCTTTTTGTAGATAAGATCATTTATCCTTTCATATATCTTAAACAGGTATATCATAGGGCAATTTGAAAAGTTCATGGCCTAATAATAAAAGACTTACCAGTTTTTTTTCGTTTTGGAATCACTTCATATTTTAGCATAGTCTCCATGTAGTTGAACACATTTGGTTTAGTGATGCTCCAGTGCTTTAATCTCATTCAGAAGTTTGATTGTTCTAGATCCTCTAATAACCGTTTACTGCCACTTTCAGTCATCTCCAGAAAAATCCCTCCCTCCCCAGCAAATTTCTGAGTTATGGGAATTATTAAAATTAAATAGAGCTAAATCAGGCAAGTGAGTGTGATGTTGCAACAGATTGTATTTCAGCTCATCGAATTTTTGCCTTAAAAACAATGCTTGTCTGAGGTCTTCCATTATCCTACTACAAAATTATCTGTTTATATACTAAACCTGGCCCTTTTTTCAAGTATTTTCATTTATTTGGTCTAAAAGGTTAGAATATCACTCTTTATTTTTTGGCACATCCATGATCTTAACAACATTCTCTTAGCCACTCAGAAAATCAAGTCATACCTTACCAACAGACAAAATTGACTTTCCTTTTTTTTTGTTTACATGACTGTAATTAACAATACTGCAGATGAACATGTTGCTGTACAGCTGTCTATGAGGCAAATGTGGTGTCATCTGATGGGTCTGACATGTTTCTCAGATTCTTCATATCTTCTTCTTCTTTGACTCTTCCTGAACCATCTTCTTTATCTGTGAGAGCTTACAGCGTCCCACAACCGAACAGTCAACCTGGGTACTCTAGTCTCTGCCTTCCTCTGCAGTACTTCCCACTCACTGGGCGCCAATCAGCAAAGGCATTACTGGGTCTCAACCAATAGTGACCCACCACACTGTCTCATCTTCACAAAACTCTCCATTCACCCATTGTTTCCAGAACCTGTTCATTTTTGTTTTCTAATTACTTTGTCCATCCAGTATATTTTTAATATTCTCCTACAGCAGCAGTTTTCAAATGCTGTGGTTGTGTCTTTCACTTTTCCCTATTGTCTAGGTTTCACATGCAGCTTCTATAATAGCATGCTGCAAACATATAATTTGAGGAATTTCTTCTTAATTTAGAATCCAGTATTTGACAGTAGCAAATTTGTTTCTCCATTTGGCATGTGCTCTGAAACTGATTCCTGTCAGTTATCTTTACCAGTTTTAATATTTACCTATTTTTGTTCCTGACTCTCCTCTTCCCCCTAATAATTTTTTATAATATTCAATAGTGTTCTCAGTTTACCTTGTTTTCTGTGAATAGAAACCATACCATCAGTAACTCTTAACTCTTATACTCTCCATGAAATGTTATTACGGTCTTGAACATCTTTATGGTTTCCTTTACAGCCTCTTATAAAGCATTCTCGTACAATGGTAATGAATTTGTATAAAAGTAAATTTGAATTCCTTGTTATTTGTGGGATGTTTTAACGGTCAGTGTAAAGAAAGAAGCAGATCCAGAAGAGGCTGAGACTGAACAGGTAATGTGCATAACCATTATTTAGCCTATAGCTAATGTGTGAGGTTGTTCCATGTCATGTACTACTAGTGATTTGGATCACATTCGTTTGTAGATATGTAATTAAAAATCAACAGAATACACAAACTGTATCATAGTGTTGTATACATATAAACTACATGAGATTAAGTAAGTAAAATCACACACTCGTGCGAGCGCGTGCGCGTACACGCCATGTAGGTACAGAGTATGGATATTTGTTGCAAAAATTGATAGGTAATTCTATATATTTCATATTTAGTATTGATCACGTCTTTATATAGTACTCTATAAATCACCGAGATGACATAGTAAATTTTATAATTGTTCAATTTGCAGGATGTATTTCCAGTTATAAATTCTGTCCTAAAAGGAGAACTGCATGTGAAAGAAGAAATCATCAAAGAAGAGAATGAACAGTTTGTTGATCAGGTATTATACATAGTTATACATTTGTTTATAGTAACAAGCATTTATTGTTATAATGAACAGCATTGTTGTATCATGGCACATCCATGATAATCTCTTAACAACATTCTCTTCGCCACTCAGAAAATCAAGTCATACCTTACCTACAGACAAAATTGACTTTCCTTTTTTTTTGTTTTCATGACTGTAATTAAGAATACTGCAGATGAACATGTTGCTTTACAGCTGTTCATGAGGCAAATGTGGTGTCATCTGATGTTGTTAATGCATTGTACCTTGTACTTGCTCACGCGCAATCTGCCCAGCGCACTTACGTCACCGTAGCGGTGCTGCACGTGGCCACGCCGCTACGATTAATCAGTCATCACTCAATCTTTGAACAGTGCGTTTGCACCCTTACTTTCTTGCCAGCTGCGGCAACCTAAATTTTCTATGTCTTTCTTATTTGATCTCGTTTCAATGCTACACATTATGTAGCCTGACAACTTACGCCACATCTTATATTTTGGCTATGAACCAAGACGTAATTGCATGGGCCTGCGCTTCTGAATGATATTCAATAAACGTTACTTAATCTAAATTTACAGTCCACTAATTCATGCAAAACACTTTCTGACTTCCTACCAGCTTCCTTAAGCTTGCAACACTAACTCAAGATAAATTCAAGAGCATTAAGCACGCATCATATGGTCCTCCGCTACCGGATTTCATATTTTTGGTCCAACGCGACCGTATTTCTTGGTCCACAAGCGACCGCCATTCTCTGTCCACAAGTGACAACATTTTCAGCTCGCGAGCGACCGCACTTTCGTCCAGCGACAGCATTCTCGTCCAGCGACAACATATGGTCCTCCGACCCCGGATATGTATTTCACGGACGTGACTAAATCCATGGACAATTCGTCTCATGGTTTAGTGCATTAAGCAGGCCTATCAGCATTTCGTTTTCTTCAATTTAAATTCAACAATTCGTTAATTAGCACCTACATCTGGGAATCGTATCACACGACATTGGGGACGTCATATTTCGCCAACCGGAACATTGGAATCATCATTGCAGCACATGAGCATCTAGCACGTGGCATTCAGCATGTGGGAAAATCCAGAGCAGCCTATCTAGACAGGATTCCACCACATTGGACATCACCGGACAGGCAGCGACCATGTCTACATTATCCATGCTTGGGTACCTGACACGACTACGAAGGTTCCGACAAGCTTTCGATGCCTTCTAGAACATGCCGATAAGTACCATTTCAACTGACTGAACTCATGTTTTATATTAGTTTTAACTTGCATAATTCGCATATTTTTCTCAATGCCATTAAATTAAACAAATTAGTATTGAAATAATAATATGATTTAATAATTTAAAATATTTTTCAATAATTTGAATATGAACTTATAATTTTTTGCGAACTCAATTAATATTCTCTTTACTTGTAAGTCATATCTTTTCAAACAGCACTCATGTCATTAATGATTACTGCTATATTGTTTGTAATGCCTAATTCAGGATTTTGTTGTCACATAAATTTAGTTAAGATGTGTTAAGTAAGTATTTCCGTGTCGTTGCGTGACTTTATAATTTGGACTTCCTGCCTGGTCTAGCTCATCTCGTTGCATTAACTTGGCCTTTGTAGCATCATTTAAATTCTTTTTTTTTTATTTTTCATACCCAATCATGGCGGATATGAAGGCGCTGATCAAGAAATGTGGCACGATCAAGGCCTTTATATCGTGCATAAATACTTATGCCGACAATTTCGATCATGATACGCATGACAATCATGCATTAAAAATAAAGCTTCGCCACCTTATGGAGCTATCGGCTAAATATGATGAGATCCAAACACAAATCGAGTCTGAGGACTCCGATTTTCCTTCCGCGAGCGATAGGGTTCAGACCGAAGACGACTTATGAAGCATAGAATGCAAGCTGCAAAATTTAATAGACCATGCCGGAAATGAGCAGGAAGGCAGCAAGTCCATCTGAGGCAGTTACATTCAGCGCGCCTCCCATTCAGTTGCAACCTATTAAGCTACCCTGTTTCTCTGGTGATATAATCGAGTGGCAACACTTTTACAACATGTTTTTGGAGCTAGTTCTTGTCCGAACGGACCTGACTGGCATCCAAAAGCTTCACTATTTGCACTTATCATTAAAAGACGAGGTGCTGAATGTCATAAAATCGCTTCCTATCACGCACGAAAATTACACGGTGGCCATTGAGTTGTTAAGGGCCCGCTATGACAGTAAATTAATTGTAACCACTTATCACGCAGCAAACGTCCTGGGCATGAGACACATTCAACGTGAGTCCGTGCTCAGCATTTCTAAATTTATAGATGAGCTCACCGCCAACATAAATGCGCTGAACTCATTAAAACTTTCTGTAAATACGTTCGAGCTTATTTTTGTGCATTTTCTATCCCAAAAACTTGACGAGCATACGTGCAGGTTGTGGAAGGAAACCTTAGGCGAAAAACAACTTCCTATTTATGATAATTTCATTAAGTTTTTAAATTCAAGACGTCAGCTGTTACAAAACATAAATGCACCGACTGGTTCGTCTGGCTTTAGACAGGTTAGTGATAATGCTTCTTATCGCAAATCAACTAAGCGCGCGGAGTTCACTGGGTCACTAGTGCACACTCAACCAAACAATAAATCTTGTCAGCTGTGTCATAGTAATCACAAACTACTTGAATGCCCGCAATTTATTGCCCTACAGCCTATACAACGTAGGGAAGTGTTAATACGTAATAAACTATGCCTGAATTGTACTCGCTCAGGCCATAACAGCTCGTGTTGTCCTTCCAAATTTTCATGCAAGGCATGTGCGAAAAGGCACCACACTATGCTCCATGCTTCGGTAAATCAGTCTAGCAACAGGAACAATAAGCAATGTTCCCTGAAGCTACAGACGAATAAATCAATTTTATTGTCCACCCCCGTATGCACTACTACCGATCATCACGGTAAAAGGCGCCTGGTGAGAATCCTGCTGGATTCAGGGTCGCAAGCTAATTTTTGTACTATGGGTTTCACCCGCCGCATGGGCCTAAAACTAAACAAATCCGAGCTGACTATCACGGGTATAAATAACTCATCATGTCAGGCCAATTTTAGCACGCGCGTGCGCTTAAACTCACGTTATAAGGACTTCTCCTTAAATGTCCACTGCGCTGTTCTGCCCCGAATCACAAACAATCTTCCAACCGAATCCTTTGACATCACTTCCTTGAAAATTCCTAGAGGGATATTTTTAGCTGACTCGCAATTTAATAATTCGTCACAAATTGACATATTACTTGGGGCACAATACTTTTTACAGTTAATTGAGCCGACTAAATTCGTTCGAAGTCCACATTTTCCGACAATCCAAGAAACTAAGCTAGGGTTTATACTCGCAGGGAATCTACCCTTCAACGTAGACATGACCAAACCGGTCTCTTCATTCATTGCTCTCGACGACAATAATGCTATCTCATCGCAACTCAAGGCCTTCTGGCAGTTGGAGGATGTTTCATGCCGTACTCCTTCAGATGCGGATTCGGAGTGTGAAAATCACTTCCTCGCAAACACCTATCGTAATGATAGTGGTAGGTTCGTTGTATCGCTACCCCGCACTACAGAATGCCTCGGAGATTCCCTCACCGGAGCGGTTCGTAGGTTTCAAACCCTTGAACTCAAGTTTAGGCAAAACCAGTCTTTGCACAGGGATTATATTGGCTTATGCAAGAATATTTAAATCTCGGCCATATGTCTCCGCTTGATTCATATGACTTGTCAGTTGACAAATCAAACATTTTTTATCTACCTCACCATGCCGTCTTTAAAACTACAAGCACCATCACTAAACTTCGCGTTGTTTTTGATGGTTCGGCCAAGGCGTCCAACGATTTGTCGTTAAACGACACCCTTATGGTTGGCCCCACGATCCAGCAGGATCTTTTCACCATTATGGCCAAATTTAGAACCCATCGTTATGCTTTCATTGCTGACATAGAAAAAAATGTATCGCCAAATTTTGGTCTCCCCGCGTGATTCCAATTTATAAAGAATTGTTTGGCGTGACGCTCCCCACAAGGAACTCAAACATCATGCTTTAAGAACAGTCACGTACGGGACTGCCAGTGCATCATTTCTTGCAACGAGATGTTTAAAACAAATCGCCCAGGAAAATAGTACTCAGTACCCCCTGGCCTGTTCAGTCATTGCTAACGACTTTTACGTCGATGACCTCCTTACCGGTTCCAATAGCTCACCCGTTCTAATCCAATTGAATACCGACATTTCTGAGTTGTTAAGCCGCTACGGCTTCACTCTTCACAAATGGTCGTCTAACGACCGGAATATAACATCTTTGTACACTAACTCGTCCCTGGACTTTAACAAGGACAAAACAGTCCGCACTTTGGGCATTCAGTGGGACGTTCTAGCGGACAGCTTCGTATACAATATACAAAGAAATTTTAAAATTGATCATTTCAATAAAAGAAAGGTGTTATCTGTCATCGCTGGTATCTATGACCCATTGGGTTTAATTGGGCCTATCACGTTTTGGTGCAAGCACTTTATGCAAACACTTTGGTCTTCGGGTACAAACTGGGACGACCCGCTTTCTGACTCCTTATCTATTAAATGGACTGAGCTCTACGCTCAATTAATTTCAGACACTCATTTTAGAATCCCGAAGGCTGTAAAGGATTCAGGTAATTCGTCAATCATCTCATTCCAACTACACGGGTTCGCCGACGCGTCTGTAAAAGGTTACGCATGCTGTATCTATGCGCGCACGGTATATTCCTATAACAGTATTTCGTCTCACTTATTGTGCTCTAAATCAAGAGTTGCCCCTTTAAGGCAGATTTCCTTACCTCGTCTCGAGCTGTGCGCCTGTTTGTTATTATCGCAGTTGGTTTCCAAGGTTGTCCATGCCGTGGCCTACAAGTTTAGCGAGTTATATTTTTATTCTGATTCGACGATTGCCCTACACTGTATTCATCAAAGGCCGTCCAGGTGGAAGGTATTTTTTAGCGAACCATGTTTCGGAAATTCGCAGCTCTCTAGTCTGGGCAATTGGTATCATGTCTTGTCGCATGATAATCCCACGGACATTTTATCCCACGGTTGTTTACCCTGTTTGTTACACACTCACCAGCAATGGTGGCATGGTCCTTATTGGCTACTAAAGAAGCCTTCGGATTGGCCTGTCCGTCCCTTTGATTCCAATTCCGCTTACGCTCATCTGGAGTTGGACAAGGAAGAACGTAAACAGGCCCTACTTGTGTTGGCTACTGCCTCACACTTTTCAAACTATGTTGAAAATTACTCCTCTCTCTCTAGGCTTCTACGCGTTTTTGCTTACTGCTTGCGTTTTATTCGTAACGCTAAGTCTCCCGCTTCCAATAGAAGCATCTCCTTTTTGTCTGCGCATGAGTTAAACAGCGCGCTCTTGGTTTTTATTCGCCAAGCCCAGTTTTCGCATTTCAATGTTGAAATTAAAGAATTACAGGCACATCGCCCTGTACCTACTGATAGTAAAACATTCTCACTTAATCCTTTTCTTGATAACGCTGGTATATTACGTGTAGGCGGTCGCCTTCAGCAGTCTCAGCTAAGTTACAATAACAAGCATCAAATCATACTACATCTGCAGGCTCATCTTACTTGATTAATTATTGAATATGAACATATTCGACTACTCCACGCTGGAGTACAACTTACGCAGTGTTCGCTGCGCCAAAGGTATTGGATTATAAACGACAAGTTGTACATACGCTCGGTCATTCACAAATGTATCACATGTTTTCGCTTTCACGCATCTGGTTCTAGCCAACTGTTAGGTCAATTACCCGCGCCTAGGGTCACCCCCTCCAAGCCATTTTCACAATGCGCCGTAGACTATGCCGGTCCTATGTTGTTACGCCAGGGCGGGCAGAGGTCCAAATCCTTTACTAAGGCCTATATTTCTCTGTTCATCTGCTTGTCCACCAAGGCTATTCACCTTGAATTGGTTTCAGATTTGTTGGCAGACGCCTTTTTGGCCGCCTTGAAACGTTTCATATCCCGGAGGGGCATCCCCGAACAAATATTCTCCGATAACGGTTCTAACTTCCGTCGGGCTGGCACTATATTGCACCAGCTATACAAGCTCTTCCAGCTGGACGAATTTCAAAGGGCCGCTCAGGACTTCGCCAGTCCACGCGGAATTAGGTGGTCGTTCATACCTCCCTCAGCCCTCCATTTTGGTGGTCTGTGGGAGAGTGGCGTCAAGAGTGTTAAGTTCCATTTGCGGCGCGTCATAGGCAATACGATCCTGAACTTCGAAGAGTTCTCCACTGTCTTTACCCAAGTTGAAGCCTGTTTGAACTCGCGTCCCTTGTTTTCCATTTCAAATGACGCCGGGGATCCCGAGCCGTTGACTCCAGCTCACTTTTTGGTTGGCTCCCCCCTTACCGCTCTTCCGGAACCCGATTATTCGGATACAAATATGGGTCGCTTGGGGAGATGGCAGCTTTTGCAAGGGTTTACTCGTTCCATTTGGAAGAGTTGGTCCAGAGACTATCTGCACCAGCTGCAGCAGCGAAACAAGTGGAAAAAGCAGTCTAAAAATTTATCGGTAGGACAATTGGTCCTTATCCTGGATGACAATACTCCACCATTGCTGTGGAAGCGCGGTATTGTCACTCAGACATATCTAGGGCAGGATTCGTTAGTACATGTCACGGACGTCTGTACTGCTAACAGCATTCTGCGTAGACCTATTCATAAGCTGTGCCCACTTCCGGTGGCATCAGACTGATTGCACCTCGGTGTTTCATGCCCGGGACATTGCTGGTCGAGCACATGCTCTACCATGCACATTTTACTGACTACAATGTTGTTTATGTAACTTATATTATGTAACTTATGTAATGTATACCATTTATGCACTTGTATTTATTGTATCATTTAATGGACGCCATGTAGCGGTGCATTGGTGAACATTTAAACGTTTTTCTTTTCTTAGTGTGATATCAATTATGGTGAACGGTGTGGTGCATTGTATATTATTGTAGCAATTGTTTGGGTATTTTCATTGTATTATTATACTAAATTTTTTTGGTATTTTCATTGTATTATTATACTAAATTTTTTGGGGCATTTTTATTGTATATTATTATCGAGATTTGTGGCATATTTCTATTGTATATTGTCATAGTGAATTTTCCAGGTATATTGCCATGTATTATTGTTATTATTATTATGGTTTATCGCATATTCAAGCCTTTGGATTATTGTTACATATTACTTATGGAGCATTGATTAATGATGTATTTAATTATATTAATGATGTACTTGTTTATATTATATTTGTATTTTTGCCAATATTCATGTATACTTGTATGTGCTAAATAACTTGTTCTTTTTTTTTCTTACTGCAAACTATGTCATAATCGCCGATTTTGAGGCGGGCAGTATGTTAATGCATTGTACCTTGTACTTGCTCACGCGCAATCTGCCCAGCGCACTTACGTCACCGTAGCAGTGCTGCACGTGGCCACGCCGCTACGATTAATCAGTCATCACTCAATCTTTGAACAGTGCGTTTGCACCCTTACTTTCTCGCCAGCCGCGGCAACCTAAATTTTCTATGTCTTTCTTATTTGATCTCGTTTCAATGCTACACATTATGTAGCCTGACAACTTACGCCACATCTTATATTTTGGCTATGGACCAAGATGTAATTGCGTGGGCCTGCGCTTCTGAATGATATTCAATAAACGTTACTTAATCTAAATTTACAGTCCACTAATTCATGCAAAACACTTTCTGACTTCTTACCAGCTTCCTTAAGCTTGCAACACTAACTCAAGATAAATTCAAGAGCGTTAAGCATACAACAGATGTGTCTGACATGTTTCTCAGACTCTTCGTATCTTCTTCTTCTTTGACTCTTCCTGAACCATCTTCTTTATCTGTGAGAGCTTACAGCGTCCCACAACCGAACAGTCAACCTGGGTACTCTAGTCTCTGCCTTCCTCTGCAGTACTTCCCACTCACTGGGCGCCAATCAGCAAAGGCATTACTGGGTCTCAACCAATAGTGACCCACCACACTGTCTCATCTTCACAAAACTCTCCATTCACCCATTGTTTCCAGAACCTGTTCATTTTTGTTTTCTAATTACTTTGTCCATCCAGTATATTTTTAATATTCTCCTACAGCAGCAGTTTTCAAATGCTGTGGTTGTGTCTTTCACTTTTCCCTATTGTCTAGGTTTCACATGCAGCTTCTATAATAGCATGCTGCAAACATATAATTTGAAGAATTTCTTCTTAATTTAGAATCCAGTATTTGACAGTAGCAAATTTGTTCCTCCATTTGGCCTGTGCTCTGACACTGATTCCTCTCAGTTATCTTTACCAGTTTTAATATTTACCTATTTTTGTTCCTGATTCTCCTCTTCCCCCTAATAATTTTTTATAATATTCAGTAGTGTTCTCAATTTACCTATATTTTCTATGAATAGAAACCATACCATCAGTAACTCTTAACTCTTAACATCAGTAACTCTTAACTCATATGCTCTCCATGAAATGTTATTACAGTCTTGAACATCTTTATGGTTTCCTGTACAGCCTCTTATAAAGCATTCTCATATAATGGTAATGAATTTGTATAAAAGTAATTTTTAATTCCTTGTTATTTGTAGGATGTTTTAACGGTCAGTGTAAAGAAAGAAGCAGATCCAGAAGAGGCTGAGACTGAACAGGTAATGTGCATAACCATTATTTAGCCCATAGCTAATGTGTTAGGTTGTTCCGTGTCATGTACCACTAGAGATTTGGATCACATTCGTTTGTAGATATGTAATTAAAAATCAACAGAATACACAAACTGTATCATAGTGTTGTATACATATAAACTACATGAGATTAAGTAAGTAAAATCGCACACTTATGCGAGTGTGTGCGCGTACACACACCATGTAGGTACAGAGTGTGGATATTTATTGCAAAAATTGATAGGTGATTCTCTATATTTCATATTTAGTATTGATCACCTCTTTATATAGTACTTTATAAATCACCGAGAAGACAAAGTAAATTTTATATTTGTTCAATTTGCAGGATGTATTTGCAGTTATAAATTCTGTCCTAAAAGGAGAACTGCATGAGAAAGAAGAAATCATCAAAGAAGAGAATGAACAGTTTGTTGATCAGGTATTATACATAGTTATAAATTTGTTTATAGTAACAAGCATTTATTGTTATAATGAACAGCATTGTTGTTGTTTGTAAACTTATCGGTTAAAACTGTTGGAGACCATTTGGTGTCCCATGGAAGTCATTTTTATGTGCACTTTCAGTCCATACGATTTAGCCATAACATGTACCAGTACCATATGGCAGGAAATTTGAATTTTATGATGTCAGGGGTGAGTACGATGTGACCATGGTGGGGGTAGAATGTGACTGAAGTAGGGATATCACATGGCCATGGTGGGAATACCGTGTGACAGGCACCATGTGGGGGTACCACAGCACTGGTGCAAAGTGTAGTGATTGGTCGGCCATGTTTAATATATGTCACGTCATCATATAGCAAAATCATTTATGATTGGTGTGTTTGAATGGCGGTAGTCGGTGTGGCCAACATGTGATAAGGGAGAAGAAAATTCCCTCCAGAAGGGAAATAGGTTAAAGGATGTGTGAGGGAAATTTTAGCATTGCCACTACCACCAATGTGTCTACGTAATGGCAGGAATGAATTTATGTTCCCTTAACAAGTGTATCCAGCGTGTCCGTGGCCATCTTGTCCTCTGCTTGTCTTGAATTAATAGGGCGATGTCGTGTGAGGCATAAAATTGTCTAACTTAATGTATACGTGTGTATGAAAGAAAATAAAGTGGCCAGTTCCTGGCTTCTTCTTGTCTTGTTTTTTCCACGTTCATAAATAAGGTTAACGTTAATGCACGTTTGTGTGTTGTGTTAAGTAAAACACTGTGTCTTGACTGCTCTTCTTGTCTTTGTTGTCGCAGGTTTTTTTCATTGTTCAAAAGTAAGGTTAACCTTCACACAAATGATTAATGATTGTTGAGGAAATAAAATGTGTATATGGGCGTGTTGTCTGTCTGTGTAGAGATAAAATGTGTGTGGGTCAGGTAGCCTTTGCGTAAAAGCACCTTGATGTATGTGTATGTATGTGTGCACATAGATTTTGTGTATTGTTGTAACCTAATGAAAACAATCATTCTCCTCGCTCACAGTGCAAAACAGTATGTGTGAAATAAAACACGACATCAATCATGTGTATAAGTATAATTACACCATCAAAAATGGTACAATAAATATACACAGTTATGCATTACATAATACAATAATACACACACACATGCGCGCAAGCGCGCACGCACGCATAAAGTACCTATAGAATTGTCAGATGATTTTAACATCAGCAGTGAATCTATAACAGACCTCAAAGTACGGAATTAGAGAGTTACAAATGAAACCGCTGTAGAATGAATAAATAGAAAATCACTAGGTCTTATATAACAGCTGTATACTATCTTTTATAACTTCTGTATACTATCGCCCTTATAACTTCGGGAGCTTGGTTAATTGACGTCGGTCAATTAAACAGGCTGCCATAATATTCACAAAATGTTATATATTTAATTAAAAAATACAACGTAACAAAACACTTAACTGGAACCTGTGAATTAAGGAATATTAGATTTGTGTTGCCAAATTAATTCACGCATATTTACGTCCATGACATCTCTTTATTTACATGGTAATTAGCATAAAAGAAAATGAGTTACTGTCTTATTATTAAAAAATCAAATAGGTTTGTGATTTGTATTGTAAAACATATATATATACTTAACCTACTTTTTGTTTACTCTATTTCGTTCAACTGATTAGTTAACTATAAAAATAATAATAACTGCATAACGATAAATAATAATGCATAATTAATCAACTTGGTTATTATTTATAAAACTTTGGTAATTCATACCCTCGGATCCGAGATATATCCTTTCTTTATATTAAAGTTAAACAATTTACTTTTGCTGCCATTTGAAGAATGGGCTTATTAATATTATCATGTTATAGTCATTAAAGCTAAATACATCATATTGTTTATTACAAAGTTACAGTGGTAATTTAATTCGGCCAGTCTTTTGTATAATTATATTAATTTTATTTTGGTGTCAATTGTCTTTCATATTTTTATTAAGTAATTTCTGAACTACAGAGTTTGACTTCTGTGTCACCTGTATGTAGCATCCTCGGCGAATCGGGGTTGTCTGTAGTAAACGGTGGCTATGCGGCTTCTGGTCTATCTTGCAGGTCTGAAGAAGGTGTAATAATGGAAGGTGTTGTTGTCTCTCTCTTTTTGCAAGGTTGATCAGATTCTGGTGCTGGCGGTGGTGAGAAACTTTCACTTGAACTCACTTACTTCGGTTTTCCCGCACTTTTACTTTATAGTTAAACTGTTACATATACTGTGATCTCTATCACGTTGACGTGATATTAAATCAAGTGCAGAGATGTCATAAACACACACTTAAAACGTATCAAAGATGTTAAACATATTGAAATTACTGATAATTATTGCTATCAGCTTTACTAAGCATTAGCTTAAAGAAACTAAGAGAGTGAACAACATATTCTTTCATTCTCTATAATTTTGTAGTTACTGCCTATATTTTCAACTGTACTGTTCTCGCTGCGGAGTCTGATTTACAACTAATTTTGGGGGCGCACCGCTGGCTTAGCGAAGTGCGTGTCCGCACGTGTTGTTATTTACCTGCGCGAGAAATAGTTCTTAATTTATTAATTATTATTTTTACTTATTTTAAATGCTGGTTTATTATGTCTCTATAATTTATTACTCGCTGAAGAAACAGGAGGTGGTTTACATATTTATTTATTTAACATTGTTTAGTTTTCTATTTATTTCATAGGGAGAGAAATTATGTAGTTTCATTTAGGATTATATTATTTTTACCTTTTTTTTTATTTTGTGCTATTTAACCCTATTAAATCGTCACATTCTCCTCCACTTAAAGAAGACACTGGGTCGGTGACCGATGTGTATTCAACGGGGAAATGGCTAAGAATTACAATGGGAATTTGGTACGAGCTTCCGTGTGAAACCCCCTTTCTCTCGTTTCGTGATGCACTCAAGTGATAGTCGAATCATTATCAATTCAATATATATATATATTTTTTTTTTTTAGATTCAATACTATACTATCTCTAAAATTTATCTTAATTCTACTACTTAATACTATTACTTTATACTACTACCGGTTTTTTCGTTTAGCTTTTTCTAACTCGTTTAGTGGAGTTATTCTACACAGAGTATGTTTTTCATACTTACTGTGTTTCCTTTCCTTTTTTAATTGTTCATCGACAATTTTATTTTAGTACTGTATTTTTCTGTGGTAATGTTACCTTTATTTGTCAGTTGACTTTACATATCGCTTTTATTTATTTTTGGTGAATAGGGTCTAAGGTTGATCAGGCCTCATTCTTATTCATGCCTGACGATTTTGTAATTAAGTATGGTTTACGGTGACTTAATTACAATATAGGAAATATACTTCGTAGTACATTTATTGTTTTGTACTTCATTTCTTTCTTTGCTCACTAGCAGAACAATTTCCGTGATAATATTTTATCTGGGAAACATGACTTCTTCGTACATAATTATCCATAGTGGGGTCATACAGTGCTACGGTTACAGGCGTTAAATATTTGTGAATCCTGTAAGGGCCACACCATCGGTAAGATAGCTTGGAGGTGGTCTTATCAACTGCACTACTCGTTGGATGAGTTTGGTACATCACTAAGTCTCTGACTGGATACTTAATTTCTTTACTATCACGCTCGTGATATTTTCGCGATTTTCTTAAGTTTACTCTCAGATTTGCGCGAGCTTCATTCCATATTTTTTTTTTATTTTTAACACTGATTTCGCGAGGTAGCAATTCATGTATTTTCCACTTTGTGGATAATGGGTGATTTGGTTTATATTTGTACAACAAATCAAAGGGTGTAGATTTATGTCCTTCGTGATATGCTGAGTTGAAAGCAAATTGGATCCAGGATAGGTTCTGGTCCCATGATGTCTGGTCGTTTGCATGATAGGCTATTATAGTGGATTTTAATTTTTGCAAATACCTTTCAGCGATATTACCTTGTGGACGGTACTCTGTAACAGTCATATGGTCTATGCCTAGTCTGAAACACATGTCCTTGAATACTTTGGACTTAAACTGGGGTCCGTTATCTGACACTAGGTGTACTGGTGTACCAAAGTCTTTAAATAATCTCTCTTGTAAAATTTTCACTGTGGTTGATGCTAATGCTCGTTGCATAGGATACATCCAGACGAATTTGGTAAATGAATCTACGCAAATGAGTAGCATGGTGTTACCGGATTTTGAACGTGGATAAGGGCCAGAAAAGTCTATGTAAATTTTTGAAAAGAGTGTCGTGGGAGTCTCTGAGAT
Source organism: Magicicada septendecula (assembly GCA_034769895.1). Lineage (NCBI taxonomy): Eukaryota > Metazoa > Arthropoda > Insecta > Hemiptera > Cicadidae > Magicicada > Magicicada septendecula. The sequence goes on from CM068375.1 coordinate 165,758,838, forward strand.
TAATTTACCAATGTGGCTGTTTCTCGCGGGTTTGCTGAGTGCACACAATTTACACTCTTTTACGAACTTAGCTATCTCGCTGTTCATATTTCCCCAATGATATTCTTTTCTAATACGATGTATGGTTTTATTAATACCCATATGAGCTCCAACGGTGGATGCGTGGTAGTATTGCATAAGCATTGGTTTAATAAAGTCCGGGGCAATTATTCTCAAGGATTTTCTATTTGCTAGTTTATAACATAATACTCTCTTACTCAATATATATTTATCTGAAGTATTTCCTTTATTGATCTGTTCTATTATTTTACTTAAGGAAGGATCTTGTTGTTGATACTGGGCTATGTCAGTAAATGCCAGTGGGAATTCAGTTATTAGGGTATTTATTATTGATGTTTCACCTCTTTATTATGTTCGGATTCCTTACTCGGCTGCTGGAACATACGGGATAGTGTATCGGCTACTACATTTTGGGTGCCACGAATGTGTTGTACTTTAAACTTGTAACAATTTAATCTCAATACCCATCTTCCGATACGACCTAACTGTTTAGGGTGATTTAATAACCATGATAAAGCTTGATTATCTGTTGTCGAATGCTGTTTGATGTTGAGGGGTTCATTCAAATTTTACTCCTTTTTTTCTTAACGCATTTAAGGGTGCTGCTATATCAGCTAGGTTTGGAATATACTTGTGGAAGTAATTTATCATTCCCAAAAATCGAGCTATTCCTTTCGTATCACATGGTGGTAAAAATTCTCTGATTGCATGGGTGCGTTCTGGGTCTATGCTTACTTTTCCGTCGGCAGATACTATGTGACCTAAAAATGAGAATTGGTTAATGGCAAAATTTACTTTACATGGGTTTACGGTTAATCCGGCTTTCTTTAGTCGGGATAAGATTTCGCGTAAATGATGAAGATGTTGTTCTATGGATTCGCTGTAAATTACTATGTCATCTAGGTAGTGGTATACAAATTTAAATTTTACGTCGTGGAATATTTTTTCTAACAATCGACTACAAACAGAACTTCCTTGGGAGATTCCAAAGGGTACTCTTGTAAATTGGTACAGGTTGAATGGGACTGCTAAGGCGGTTAGATGTTTGGATTCTTCCGATAATGGTATTTGGTGGAATGCTTGATTGAGATCCATTATGGAGAAAAATTTAGCTTTTGTAAAATAGTGGAAGGCGCTGTGGATGTCGGGGAGCGGTATGGACTCGAATTCTATCTTTTTATTTAATTGTCTATAGTCAATGACTAATCTGTTTATCAGTGCCTTTGGGTACTAAGAACGCGGGTGATGAATACGGTGAAGTGGAAGGTTCTATAACTTGTTGTTCTAACAATTTATTGATTTTATTTCTCATGATTTCCATTTTTGGAGGAGATAACTTATATGGATGCAGTCGGATTACTTTATTATCATTCAGGTTGATCTTGTACTCTATTAGATTCGTTAAACCTAACTTTGGGATTAGAACAGTGGAAAATTCTTAGATTGTAACCAATTCTACATCGGCCAGACGGGAAGATCTTTTTATTCCAGATTTTCAGAACATGTAAAAGCCCTCACCACAAATTACATACATTCCACATTTGCCACACATTTACAAAATGAAAACCATAGTTACACAAACATAGAACACAACATGGAAATATTACACTACTTACCAAAAAAAAAGTAGAAAATTAAACACAGCTGAACAATTTGAAATATACAGATATCACGCACTACAACCAAACAACATATTAAATGAACAGTTACATTACAGATCACATACACTATTTGATACATTGATCCAAACACAAAATTTGAACCTCAGCGCCAATTCCCTCCCACCATCAATTCCTACCACACACACCTATAGTCCATAATTGTTATTCTGTAACAATGACATTCAGTATTTACTCACACTGAGGAAGAGGCACATCACCTTGAAACGTTTGTGAAAGTGATAACTAAAGTAAGTTCATTTGTGAAAGTTTTTATATATAATATTTGGAAAATTCTTTTATTAGATTTTGTATTTTTTGTTTATCTCTACTCTCTAAATGATCTAGTGCAGATTCGTGGTGTACTACATGCATTGCGGATGTTTCTGTACCTTTACTGTTATTTACTTCGAAGTCAAAATTATATTTTTGGGTACGGTCGAATCTAAAATAATATACGTCTTATCGTACATGTCAAGAATTATACCTGTTTTACTGATGAAGTCCGCTCCTAATATTAAGTTTGGTCCTAATTCTTCAGATACTAATACTGGAAAATACTATGTTAATTTTTTAAATTTTAGTTTGATAGTAACGCTGAGTTTTATTGTTAATTTTTGGTTATTAGCGGTAGCGCATTTCATATTCACCGGTTGACTACGTTTAACAAGGTGGTGTTTGGCTAATGTTTCGGCTAACTGTTGGCTAATTAAGCTCCATGTTGATCCGGAATCAATTAATCCTAGTGTTTTCATAATGCCAAGGTCTACTTGTACATTGTATATGTTAGGTGTATATATGGTAATTGACACACACTGGATTTACATGTAGTAATTGAGTTGCATCTATTAACAAATCTTTCTACGTAGGGGTCTAATTTTTTTTTTAATTTTTTTGGTTTTGTACTTCTCGATTTTACCTACTCTTACGACGCGGCAGGAAACACAGGATTTCTGCACTCCCTGCCTTACATGTTTTTTTGAATGGGAGGTTTTTTGGTAGTGCTGTTTCTGTTTACAGTACCTACTAATGTGACCTAGTTTATCACAGTTATAGCATCTTTTTTTCTACTCACTGTGTCGCTCATATTCGGTTGGGATTTCAGTTGATAATTTTGTGCAGGTTGGTAGTGTGAAGGTTTCAGAGTTCTAAAGTGTCGACTATCACGGTGTATTCTCGGTTCTGATACCAGGGGTGGTGTTTCGTTTCTGCGTTGTGTCTGAGGAATTAAAGCACGTCTGTTTTGGTCCAAGTACCATATGTTTGATGAGTGGATACAGCATTGTTCTAATTCTGCAAAAGTTTTGGGTCTGTTGATCAGTACTAATCGCGATCTCTCTTCTGGGGATAATCCTACCAGAATCGTTTCTGCTAACTGTGGTTCACTCAAATTTACCTTTAGTAATAATGAAGATTCTCTTATTTCTGAAATATGGTGCGCGAGTCTCGTGCGCTCCTTGTACTCAAAGTACTGTGTTCCGTTTCATTTCTTCATAAATTCCCGTTGGAATAAAATGTCTTATTAAGGCAGAATGTAGTTGGTCTACGGAATGCTGAAAATTCATTGACTCCTGTACTTGGTCTTTTAATGGTGGTTTACATTTAGTCATAATGACTTGCAATATTTGGGTATCGGTCAGTTGCTGTAAGTCTTTTATTTGTAAAAGGTGTTTTATGAATGCTAACAGTTTGGTAATACTTAATCCATCGGTATATTGGATTTCTGATAAAATCTTTTTTACGGGATGAGTTATCTTTCCGTATAGGTTAGCACTAAAGTTCACGTGAGATGGTATTCTCGAGTGTCTTGACACTGAATTAGTTATTGCAGAGGGTGGTAACACACTCGTTTAATCATTATTATATGTGAGACTACGCTGGGCATTTGGAGGTGAGGATTCCGGTGTTGGTGTGGTATTCACATTTCTATATAGTGTCTGATTTGCATTCGGTTCTACACTTGATACTTGTGGAAATTCGAAAGTCACGGTAGTGGGTCTCTGTTCTATGGTGGGTGATTGAGATGTTGTGATATTTAATCTAGAAAGAGATGCTTCTATTTCCTCCATTTTAAATGAGTCTGATTTACGACGTAGGTTTCTTATTATCGTTGGTAATTGCTGCGATGCTTCGTCTGCAAATTTTTGCACGTCACGGGGTGTTACAGTAGCTCCGGGCCAGTTTAGTAAATTATTTATGCGACGGGTTAAATGCTCTATCCATTGCGTGGCATGCAAAATTATGGCGGGTGATTTTTCGTCGTGGAGGGTTTGCGATATTGACGTCAATTCCCTATATTTTGCATAACACATTTCTACTTCGCTTTCAAGTTCTATTTCATTTAATCTATCTAACTGGGTAGGTATATTTTGCTTGTTTTCGCGTAACGTTTTGCATAATTCTGCGACCGTTACGTTTGCATAAGGTAAACCGCGTAAAAGTGCTTCAAAGCATAATTCGTCTTTTAATAAAAAATCCGGGTTAAATTGAGACATTGTCTTAATATGCTAATTGTAGTAATCTACGTATACTAATCAACATCAGTTTGATTATATTAATTATATAACTGAATATGACTATCTTTAGTTTTGTGGAATCAAATACCTTTCAAATTACAGAGAGAATAATAGCTGAGGGAATCTCACACAGAGTTCTACAGGACGTGAAATGAAATATTATGACTACTGTTGTTAGGCGATAACATTCCTATGCAAGGGGAGATATTACGCGTTTGTATTCGACTATTGTCTAGATCAACGGTTGGTTTAATCACAGTTGTTGCACATACGCTTATAACAATGACCTAGTTTATACAGTTCCTAACACGTTAGTAGATTTCCTGTTTGTTCTTGCTCTCACGCGTATTTTGGGGTGACAGTCTGTGCACGCTTCAACATGGGTTTACAGAATTAAATTATCATTACATATATTATTTTTCTTAATAATAATTGCAAATCTTTTGTACTAATATATTATTGCTATTCTTGTTTTATTTACTCTTTTACTACTTTACTTTCGTATTAATATCCATTTCTTATTATTCTTTCTTATAATTTTTATTTTTATTATTAAACTTTTTATATATGGCCTTTTTTTTAAATTTCTTTATTGCAGTAACTCCAGTTAGTCTTTTATTTATTAGCATAGCAGAGTGGTGCATCTTATAACGGCTGTATACTATCTTTTATAACTTCTGTATACTATCGCCCTTATAACTTCGGGAGCTTGGTTATTTGACATCGGTCAATTAAACAGGCTGCCATAATATTCACAAAATGTTATATATTTAATTAAAAAATACAACGTAACAAAAGACTTAACTGGAACCTGTGAATTAAGGAATATTAGATTCGTGTTGCCAAATTAATTCACGCATATTTACGTCCATGACATCTCTTTATTTACATGGTAATTAGCATAAAAGAAAATGAGTTACTGTCTTATTATTAAAAAATCAAATAGGTTTGTGATTTGTATTGTAAAACATACATACATATATATATATATATATATATATTTATTACTATAATACTTATAACTATTTTACCTCAAGATGTATTTTTTCTTTAGGGACATGTTTCGGGAGATCCTGTTCTCCCATCTTCAACCTTCGCCATCTTGCTTCTGGTGCATTGAAGTATATGAAGAAGAAAGTGATTGAAATATATATATATATATATACTTAACCTACTTTTCGTTTACTCTATTTCGTTCAACTGATTAGTTAACTATAAAAATAATAATAACTGCATAACGATAAATAATAATGCATAATTAATCAACTTGGTTAATTATTTATAAAACTTTGGTAATTCATACCCTCGGATCCGAGATATATTCTTTCTTTATATTAAAGTTAAACAATTTACTTTTGCTGCCATTTGAAGAATGGGCTTATTAATATTAGCATGTTATAGTCATTAAAGCTAAATACATCATATTGTTTATTACAAAGTTACAATGGTAATTTAATTCGGCCAGTCTTTTGTATAATTATATTAATTTTAATTTGGTGTCAATTGTCTTTCATATTTTTATTAAGTAATTTCTGAACTACAGAAGTTTGACTTCTGTGTCACCTGTATGTAGCATTCTCGGCGAATCGGGGTTGTCTGTAGTAAACGGTGGCTATGCGGCTTCTGGTCTATCTTGCAGGTCTGAAGAAGGTGTAATAATGGAAGGTGTTGTTGTCTCTCTCTTTTTGCAAGGTTGATCAGATTCTGGTGCTGGCGGTGGTGAGAAACTTTCACTTGAACTCACTTACTTCGGTTTTCCCGCACCTTTACCTTGTCGTTAAACTGTTACATATACTGTGATCTTTATCACGTTGATGTGATATTAAATCAACTGCAGAGATGTCATAAACACACACTTTAAACGTATGAAAGATGTTAAACATATTGAAATTACTGATAATTATTGCTATCAGCTTTACTAACCATTAGCTTAAAGAAACTAAGAGAGTGAACGACATATTCTTTCATTCTCTATAATTTTGTAGTTACTGCCTACATTTTCAACTGTACTGTTCTCGCTGCGGAGTCTGATTTACAACTAATTTTGGGGGCGCACCGCTGGCTTAGCGAAGTGCGTGTCCACGCGTGTTATTTACCTGCGCGAGAAATAGTTCTTAATTTATTAATTATTATTTTTACTTATTTTAAATTGCTGGTTTATTATGTCTCTAATTTATTACTCGCTGAAGAAACAGGAGGTGGTTTACATATTTATTTGTTTAACATTATTTAGTTTTCTACTTATTTCATATTTATTTCATAGGGAGAGAAATTATGTAGTTTCATTTAGGATTATATTATTTTTACCTCTTTTTTTATTTTGTGCTATTTAACCCTATTAAATCGTCACACTTACCTTATAGAAAAACAAATGTAAAACTTCATGTTCACACGATATTGAATGATGTAGTAAGTGTGGAACCGAGCTAATAAATACTGTCTGCACTGCTCCATTTCTCGAAAACAAATGACCATATAGCAGATCACATGATCACTTCCTCCTCCACTGCACCGTAACAAGTGCACAACAAGAAACAGGTGTTCCAAACAATCTGCAGGAAAATCAACGTATTTTTAGAAACAAGGTAGATCGAGATGCAAAATTAAAGTTTTACAAAGTTATGGGAGTCCCTGTACTATGTAAAGGGACACACCCTATGTATGTGAATTATGGGCAACAACGAAAAGACAAGATGGTAAAATACAGACCTCAGAAATGGCATTCTCAAGAGGAGTTTAAAAGTGTCTAAACTTGACCTTATAAGAAATAAGACCATAAGAGAAGAGTTAAAAGTTTTTAACTTGAATGAAAACTTAAAAGATTCCAAACAACAGTGGAAAGATCACTTAGAAAGAATGACAGATTCCAGACTGACCAAACAAGTCTGGAAATTCAAGCCTATAGGACACAGGTTTGTGGGTAGACCCAGGAAGAGATGGCTGGAGGATTTTTAAGATGGAACAGGCAGCACCTTGCCTATGCCATGTTGTGAAGATGATGATGGTGTATCAAGAATGTCAGTAAATCAGTGCTTTTTCTATGCTAACAGTTTAACTCATATTTTAACACATCCCTGTTACGGATTATTTCCAAGTTAAGGCTATGCAGAACCTTGTTGTGACTGGCTTTGAATGTTTTTTTTTTAAATTGAGTTTACAGCATGTGTGCGTACCGTCATGCTTGCTTTAAGGTCCAAATGTACCTTATACATTTATAAATACCTTATAAATGTATAAGGTACCATATAAATATACCGTCACGCTTGCTATAACAGACAAATGTACACATATCTTTGGTCTAATATTATGTCTTCACTCTCAGTGATTATATAATTTACATTAAATAAGTTGTCTCCATAATTCTGCAACTGCCCTATAGGAGTCCCATTACAGCAAGTAGGTTCACACTTGTTAACTCCATACTTCTTCATAGCACTGTTCAGATTCAGACATCTGACCAAAATTTCTTTACCGTACCTAGAGAAATATATTTAATATTTTTAATATTCTTTACCTCAAGATGTATTTTCCTGTGTTTGGAACATGTTTCGGGAATCATATTTTTCCCATCCTCAGCCTTGTTGTTGTTATGCTTTCCTGTTGGTTTTTGGTATTTTATACTGGTATTATTGTGTGTGATTGTTGTGTATATACAGTAAGGCCTTGATAATCCGGAACTTGATAGTCAGGAATCCTCGATAGTCCGGCACTTTTTATCAACAGCAACCGGTTTGAAAATATCGCAGTGTTTGACTAAATTGCTGACACTAATTCTGGTGGCGTTTTTGGTCTCTCAGATGTTTCAGTAGAATGATGTAATTTGGCATATTCAGCTGTAATCTTATTTATATCAAAATTATTAAACCACCACAAAACTTCCACTTACCTTGAATTCTTTATTTGGCCAGATGTAACGGTACAGAATTGTGTGCTACCCCAGTTTCAATTTTATTTCATATCAATTCAGTTTTAATTTTCCATTGTCAGTATTAACCTGTGAGGTGCCCCAGTAACCAGCAACACAATGTTAGTATAAACAAGGATGTCTAGACGTATTGCGTAACTGCCCCAGCAGCAGTCCTTGTGAAACACAGTATACAGGTTGTCACCAATGCATGAACATCAGTCAGCAGTAAAGAGTAGTTGAAAGTTCGTTAATTGAAAGTAGTGGCCTCGGGAGTGCAAGATAGGCCTAAAGCAAAAGGGCCTATCTAATAATAACATAAAAAGTGTTCCCATGCAATTTATGGCAGCACGGTCACATAGTTAAAAACATTAAGTGCCCGGGCGAAACTTAAAAGCCGGCTATGTCAAAAATATATAAACATATACATTGCAGCGCTTAAAGAGTTTTTAAGTAATGAGGTGACGTAAATAACGACATAATAAGTTCAACGAAAACAGTTACGGGAGTGCGGTATGCGGAAGCCAGTGGCAAACACGAGTGTCGGACCAACCATATGAACTCGCAGCTGATGGGTAACTGTACTGAACATAATTTATTAACAAAAACAGAAACATTGTAATCAAAGCTTAAAAATAATTTAATAGTTCTGAATTAAAAGATTTTATTAATGAGATCTCAGTAAGGGAATTAAAATAGTATAAGAGAGAGAGTGACGTAAAGTGCTGGTTACTGAATTAAAGTTATTGTTAAGTACTGTCATATTAGTCTATATTGAATGATTAAATGCCCATGTATTCTTGTTTTATTATGAAAATTGTAGTGAAAAGTCCAAGTAAAAGGAAATAGTTGAGTTCAATAAAAGAAAGCAAATTTAGTAGACTCCTAAAAAATGGGTGTTAGTGTGATTATTGAGTAACTGAAACCCAGATAACTTTTTTCTGCAGCTGATTTTCGTCTGTACGACCTTGGAGGGGTAACCCTAAGGTAAGATAAGAGCTTTATTATTTGCATATAAATTCATAGTGTTTCACAGATCATCTAGTGGTGGAAACCCTTTTTTGTATAGCGAATGTACCCGCACAGAAAATGAAGTTTGGTTGTTGAAATGATTATGGGGTCATTCCATGTCAAACCAACAAGGCACTCAAATTGACTATCTCAGATTTCTTTGAAACGTTGGTTAACTATACTCTTTAACATCCTGAATTCAAATATAATTTTTAAAAAATTCTATCTCATACAGTTTTTTAGTTATAATTTTTTGAAAATTGTAAAATATCGCTTTTTTTTTACATGCGCTCAGCGCTAAAAAATGTTCTAATTCCAGTTCTATAAGTCCTAGATAGTTGTGTAATAGCTCATTTTAAAGAGGATTTAATGGGCTTTAATTTGATATTAAACTTCAACACTTTTTGGTAAAAAAATGTTTTTTGAAAAACTCCAAAAAATGTTTTTGAAATTTTTTTTAAGTGTTTTAAAAATTTTGAAAATAATATATATTTTTTATGGTGACTTAGTGAATACATCATAAAAATTTCAAAGTGGGACCATGATGGGATCAGCAGTTATGACGATAATGCATCACAATAGTTCAGTATTTTAATGCGTTATTAATGCATATTAACAATACAAAATATTAAATAAATAAATACAATTGCATTGCATACATTCTAATTTTAATAAAAACATTGATAAATAAAATGCATTATTTAAAATTATTGTACCTAAGCTAGGATACAGAACATAAAGAAAACAAAATAACTAATTTTTATTTAAACAATACCAAAATGATACTTTTATGAACAGAGCCTAGTGTTTCAAAAAGTCTCAGAAATAAACAGTTTTCTGTAGATTTAACCTTGCCTCGTACAGCTATTTATTTCTTCCTTTTGATCTGGAATGGAGCTTTTTACTTGCTTTTATACTTTCAAACTCTGTCAGATGATAAACTCTTCCAGTTTGTGTTGTAGGGTCAACTTTAGTTAGTACCTCAGTTTTATTCACAATTAGATTTCTGGTGACCTAGAATACTTAAAGGATGGAGAAGGTCCATGAGGTTCTAGAAAACTTATTTTCACTTCCTCATCTGCAATTCCTAAAACACATCCTAACCACCATTCGTTATTATACTCACATGTCACAAAACCAACTACGTCACTTAACTCCAAATCACCGTCAACATCATTTTCTGAAACTAGTACCTCTTCTTTTACGTCATCTGAAAAGGAATAAGTTTTAACCAAAACTCTGGTTTCATTTTTTGGTCTGTAGCTGTGAAACCGTTGAGTTCCTTTCACTGTTTTGGCTTCTTCAAATCTTGTTTTCAAAAATGTATTTTCCTGTTCATATTCTTCTTGTGTTGAATAAATCAAATCAATACTTTTAATATTGTCTTTAGCCCAGTCATACAGTTGGTGAAGAGTCATAATCTGTTCGTTGTATACCATACGAAGACTTGCTTGCACGGCTAAATGCTTAACCGAACCTCCTACACCGCCACATGCATTTTTCCCATGTGAAGATGCAAAAAAGTTCCATTCTGCTTCAATGGAAAAGTCTGCAGTATGATGACAGAGGTTAAGGAAATTTGATTTATTTTTATATTGGGATGCTGCTCCATCTGAAAAATAATGAATCTTTTCTAGTTTTTGCGGTAGTTTCTGCTTCAAGAAAGTTATCATGAGCTGTTGGAACAAATATACAGCAACTGTATCATGAGCCATGCAATCAGAAATGATAACTAAGCTCAAGTGCTGTAACTTGTTATCTTCCATGTAGTAAATTACAAAAGGTGTATCGTTGCTTGAGCATTGTTCCAGTGAAATCCTTGAGCAGGGTCTTGAAGGACAAAAGAATAATTTTCAGCAAAATCACACAAAACAGTGCATTGATTTAGAGGTAGATTCTCTTTCATATGTCTCAGATAAGACGATTGTTTGGTAGCAATAAAAGAATTTTTCAGTAGTTTGGGCAAACTATCAAACAAACAGTCCAAGAAATCTTCAGTGGGTTTGGTTATGGTTTCAAGGACAGACTTATTATCAATCCGCATCCACTGTTTGTATGTCACATTATCGATGCTGTTTTGTTCAAACGAAACTTCAAATAGAGACTTCAAATTATTAACACCTGGACAGTTTATACATTGATTGAAATAACACTTGTCTGTAGGAATTTCACAAACCATTTTACTACAGTAGTTAAGTCTTTATAAGTTTTGATTGGTATTTCTCCATTTAGCAACTCTACTACTGGTAGTTTACATTGAGCCATCATTAACTTTGCATTTTGGTGTATAGTGCATACGCAAACTGAATGCATCCCAGCAGATCCAACAAGAACACAATGCTTTGGGCGAAGTTCACAGAATTTAGAAAAGCCTATTTTCTGTCCAGGATAACGTTCTTTGAAGAGTACAAAAGATTCCCTTAATGTATTTAAAATTAGAAAATTTTGAACATGGACTCGTTTGTCATTTACTCTAACAGAAACAAAGTCTTTCTTACCTGGCATCTGCTGACTCACCTCGTCAGACTCATAAAACCTTTGAACTAAATCTACTGTCTCTGAGCTTAACGTCTTGCCAGGTTTTGGATTGGGAGAAGACATTATACCTTTTTCTTTTACAAGATATTTAGCTTTTCTAGCAATAACATTTGTCACTCCAAATTCAGTTTCTATTTCTTTCAAGGTCCAGCTTTTTGGAAGTGTAGTTAAAATTTGCATTTGTAAACTTTTGTTTGTTGTACTATTGAATTTTGCTTTTAGTTGGTTAATTATTTCACTATCATTTTTATTGGGCTCAACTGGATTTTCCGGGCTCAAACCAAGTATTTTGGCCCTAAAAGCTTCTGTGACCTTTTTTAATTTTTTCTCTGGATATTTCTTTTCACTTAGACGGTATTTTTTAACGGGAGTTTCATCAATCAGACTGAGACTTTTATTTAAAGTTTCCATAGCTTCAGCCTTTTCTGGGGTTGAAAGTTGAATTCCGTCTTCTCTTTCGTGAACATCATCTAAACAGTCTTCTGCTTCTAGGCTAAGTACACATATCTTAAGAACAGATTTACGGCAACCATCACATAATTTATCACCATCAACTATTTGTTTATGACGTTTTAAAATATTATTGTTTACAGTTCTTAAATTTTTTGTGATAGTCCTGGCCGTTTAAATGGATTGCAGCAGTATACAGACATTATATTAATTTTTGAAGTACTGGCCTCTGCCATTTTAGGTCTTAAAACTTAGTTGAAAATTTTTTTTAAATTATCATAAAAGGGTCACTTTAAAAATATGTAACATTTTAAAATATGTTTAATAAGAAATACTACACTTTTCCTTAGTTTTCTTTGTAGACAACTTAGATTAATGAAATGATTGTTTTAACACACTTTAAATGCACTGAAAATACCAAAACACACTTTTCACTAAGTTGAAAAATATTATAAACAAAAGGAAAATGTCAAAAATTACATCAACACAAAATCAAATACTAATGTTATACTTGTTCACTCTCTGAAAGCAACATGAAGACTGTAAGCTACCTGTGGAGTCATGAGCCACAGCCAGCTAGTCCTGTTGGGACATGAAAGCTACAGGTCTGCACAAGCATCATATATGTAGATTGTTGCTACATTGTGATCTGCTGTTCTGAGTACTGTTATTACAGTATATCATTGAGTTAGACTATAATGTATGGTATTTACAGTGTATTAATAAATAATTTTAAATAATGCATTTTATTTATCAATGTTTTTATTAAAATTAGAATGTATGCAATGCAGTTGTATTTATTTATTTAATATTTTGTATTGTTAATATGCATCAGCAAAATTCTAAAAAAATATATTAACTTACTAAAAAAATAGATAAAAAAAGGCTAGTTATTTAACTACTAGATCTGCTAAGTTAACACAAGTTTTGGTCATTTAAATCCCAATCTTTCCTGGGACAAGCCCATATGCCAAAACGCATTAAAATACTGAACTATTGTGATGCATTTTCGTCATAACTGCTGATCCCATCATGGTCCCACTTTGAAATTTTTATGATGTATTCACTAAGTCACCATAAAAAATATATATTATTTTCAAAATTTTTAAAAAACACTCAAAAAAATTTTTAAAACATTTTTTGGAGTTTTTCAAAAAACATTTTTTTACAAAAAATTGAAGTTTAATGTCAAATTAAAGCCCGTTAAATCCTCTTTAAAATGAGCTATTACACAACTCTCTAGGACTTATAGAACTGGAATTAGAACATTTTTTAGCGCTGAGCGCATGTAAAAAAAGCGATATTTTACAATTTTCAAAAAATTATAACTCAAAAACTGTAAGATAAAATTTTTAAAAATTATATTTGAATTCAGAATGTTAAAGAGTATAGTTACCCAAAGTTTCAACAAAATCTGAGATAGTCAATTTGAAAACTATTTTTTTTTTTTTGATTCATATGGAATGCTAACATATATAGCAAGTTGAAATAAAATATTATTTTATTATACCTTAATATGATATTCTTGGTTATACTTCCATTTACATAAGATATCTTCCACTCTCTCCTCTACATACTTCTGTATAATGACGTTTCAACATACTGTAATGGTCCATTAAAGGACATTATCAAAGAACATATTAAAAGGAAAAACACATCTTGAAATACAGCTTAACGTATACTACATCTATATACTAAGGCAACCCAGCCCTTGCTCACTCACTCTTTCATACCCTTTTCCCCCCTTTTTGATTTAGCGTTTTTTTTTATTAAATTTTCATAATTGTATTTGTTGAAATTATATGTTTACTTTCCTGATTGTGTCCTACACGTGGTGGCAACACTCCCGAATTTTGTTCTGATCACTGTAAGTCGAATTAAGTTCTCACTTTAAAATTTGTGCACTGAAGATGGTTAGAAGTTTCACAATTTGAATGTTACTTTAGATCATTTGTAGTTTAATCACATTATTTTAGCACTTTTAGTAATTTTTCAGCTCGAAAGCCTACTTATTGAACCAGCCGGTTTCACGAGGTGACGCTAAGTGGCTCCAGTCGATTGAAAGTTATTTATTGTTTATTTACACTTTTTCTGCCGGTCTATCTACATTATTTAAAGTATTTTAGGCGAACCGCGCACCCACGCAACTGCGCGGTTTTGAGTTTGGGAGCCGACTGACGCCGAATTCGTTGTTTTCAAGATGGCCAAAACGTCCTCCTGCTCGTCAACTTGCGTTCTCATTGGACGATGATAATTACTGTAGACTCGCGCTCGCCGACATGCGAAATTGTACGTGATGTTCACTCTGTGCGAACGGGCATCCGCGCGCGCTAACACATTCCAAAGCACCTGGATTAGTCGTATGTGGTCCGGCTTACAGGACAAACTGACAACTGGGTGTTCCAAAAGCACACACTGCTTGTTAAACTGAAACTCTGTCTGTGCGATTCACCGTTATTATCATGATAAAATAATAAAATAAATTCCCTTAATTCTGTGCCGTTACAATACCCTCCCAATGGTAGGTTTTCTGACGAAACAGAAAAACTCTCATTGCTAAAACCTAAGAGGACCAGCGAGGATATGGTGCCAACAACCCCCCTTAATTCCTTAATAAATCATGGGTAATCTACCCCATTAGCTCGGTGACTATGGCTGTACCTGAATGACTCTACTGGACTTCTCTGTTCGAGATCCCAACACCATAAAGTCCGACAAGCACTCACCACAGTATCACCTAACTCTGTAACATTTCATAAAAATCAATAACTAGCTTTATACCAAACCAGATCCTCAACTGATATATCTCCCTCTTAGCCGTACTGGGTTGCCTTTAGCAAAGTGCTGGGTGCGTACATATGTGCTTTCTTATCTTAAAAATAATACACCTTAACTGAAATAAACATTTCTTATTTCACAAAACCCTAACCTCAAAATAAGCATCATTACTTTTAAGTTAACAGGACCTGCAATTTGTTAGCATTATGCTTTTTATTTTAATTTCCATTAATTAAATATTTTAACTGTTTATCTGGACTTACCACTTCAAATCAAAAATAAATTCTTTAAATTTCATTCATTTATTAAAATAAATCTAAGCTCATTACCAAAGTTCACATTTTAATTTAATTTACATCATCTCTTTCAATTAATTATTTTAATTGCATTATTCAAAACCAGTCAGTGAATTTTAACCTCATTTTGTATTGATATACTTCGTCATTTCTTCCATGACCTTTACATCAAGCTTTCAAATTTACTTTCAAAATTTTCCGCCTTTAAATGAATTTAATTTTCATTATAAATCTTTATAATCATATGCTGACAATTATTGTAAAATAAGCAACTTATTACTATCATCAACTCAATTACAATTACACTTGGTTACAAAAAAATAATAGAAACACTATGAATCAGCTGATACATTACCAACATAATGTAACCTCATATCGAGAACATGAAAACAAAATACAATCTTCACTTTGAAGAAATTTTTTTTGTTTTTTTTTTTCAATATTAAATGAATTTAGTTTTCAGAAATATATCTATTTTGACAATTAATAAAAAGAAACAAAATTATTATTACCATAAATCCAACGGAAACTATAAATTGATTTACACAAAATATACTATACATATTATAACACCTGCATCAGCTGATGTTCTACCAACATGTTGACATAACCTTACTCTAGGTACACTGAATACAAATAAAACAAATACACAAAAAATCTACAATTTAAGTCATCAAATGTTCTTGTTAACTATAAAATTATTACAGTAGTGAGTACAATACTTCAAAACATCAATTCTCGTAATTGAATGTATATCAGTAATCATTGAATCACAAAGCATATAGTAACCATTTCAATAACAGTGAGTCACAACAATAAACCTCTTTAATCAGAGCCAAGCAAACTTGATTGCACCGTGATTACGGTTTAGTAATTCTTTTAACTGACTACTCAGTTACCTCTCCTTCTTCTACATCATTTTATTATATTCCCCCCCCAACACAGTTACAATTAGGTAAATCACCTGCCGGGTAAACCGGATCAGGTATTTACCTTGTGCATAGATGCTATATCTATGCCCCTGGCTTGTAACGGCCAGCTCCTTTTCCACACACACTATTTTTTCCTGATGGTGGACTGTAGCGCCCGTTGGCATCCACAAGAACTGAAGTTTAATTAGGGCGTATATGCTGCCTACACCATTCTTGTTTCAGCATTATAAAACATTCGGCATTACTGATGTCAGAGGACACCAGTAATCCTACTAAAATTTACGTATATGCCCTTAACACGGCACTATTACCCCCTTCGATGATAGCCGCTGTTCCATAGTTCTGGTGATTCCCCTAATTTACCCCCCTGTTAATTTCTAGAGTCACCAATTTTGAAAATAATAAGTATGGCTAGGGTACAATATGCCTAACCACACTTGCTACCAATAATCCAAATCCACGGTCAGGGTTCGGTGACGCCGTGACCGCCCGAAAATTGGGAATCACATGTAAAATACATAGTATATGTTTAAAATTCCTACACAGTAACATAGTAAACATAATACAACATAAACATTCATAACGAACAAAAACCTCATTCAGTTAAAATAAACATCTCATTTGCATCTGAATAAACTTTACAAACATTTCAACTTTAATTTCAGTTTAACCTTTTATTCCCCAACCTTTGATTATTTATCATTTATTGTACCATTACATTCTCAAAAAAATTCAAATTTATTATCAACATTCATCTTACATAACATTTCAAATTCAAATTTTACCAAAAATTCCAAAATTCTTCCAAACTCATTATGTCATTATAAGACTCTTTTACTTTACTTCCATGTCATTATAACATTCCTACTATCATATGGTTAATTATAAACTCCAAACTATACACATTCATTGCATCAAATATAACGCACATAACCCTATGTACCTTCTAATACAGCATAATAACCATATGACTCAACAACTACACACATTTTACCTTTACTCATTTACTATTTCTTATAAAGTTCAAATCTTACAAAAATCATTTAAATTCATTATCAAAATCTATTTATACAACATTAATTAATCTCCAATTTATTTAATTCAATCTTTTTCAAAAACACCAAGTTACTTTAATCACCTTACTTCAAAATAATTACAATTCATTTGCATTATAAACTTCATAATTACTCACGTTATTTATTTAGTCTGGTATACCATCATTATTATTAAAATCAATTCCTACTGCATACATACATTGTTTACATGAAATACATAGTACAACATAACCTACTTACACAAACACAATTAACCTCACTATAAATTTATCTACAATTTTTCGTCATATTATTTTATTGTTTACCACACCTCATTACATAAGTTAGCCAAGTAATTACCATAAACTAAAATAATTAAATGTTCATTCACTTTCTCTAACCACCATCATCGAACATCAGTCTTATTTTCACATAACAACTCTCATCTTTACTTACACTCATTACATTATTATTATTTATATAATAACTCTTCAATACTTCAAATTGTTCCTTTGTACCCACATAATAATCTACTGGACTGTCCCATTTTATTATCAAATCATATAACCTGTCTACTTCATTAATTCTGGTCTCATTACCGTCGGTGTTATTATCTGTCACCCTTGAGCATTTTTACCTCTCCTTATTTTCAGAATCATCTATTATTAATATCCCCCGTCTATGTACAGGTAAGCATTCAATATAATTATCAACGTTATTATCATTTATTTCTGTACCATTCCCACAACAAGGTAAGTCTACAATATTACTAATTCTCTCTCTTTATTTTCTCTAATAGTTCTTCGTAACTTCTAATAACATCAAATAATATTATCTCTCTCTCTCTCTCTCTCTCTCTCTCTCTCTCTCTCTCTCTCTCTCTCTCTCTCTCTCTCTCAATGTGAATAATTCTACCCCTCTCTCACAATACCTCTCATGATAACACCATTTCACTTTTTCTCTCTCAACCCACACAAAAGGCAACACAACGTTATCATGACACATCTTGGCTCTTCCCGGGAACTCATGGTACACAAAAGGAGACCTACTTAGAGACACCTCGTCTCTCACATACCTACTGGAGGAAACACTGTCCTCATAAAACATTTGTGAAAATTCTGTTTCACAATATACCCGGGGGAAATTTGCCTTTTGCCCACCTAACCTCTCATCAATCACTATCTTATCACTACTTTCTATTTCCACTAAAACTTCATCGTCACTATTATTATTCACTTTACTCTCCAACACATTTTTAATTATTTCGCTGTTATTCTCACTTACCTTTTCAACTACTACTATATTCTCATCACCACTACTTGTTAACTCATTTTTATAGCTAACACCTCGTTAATTATTTCTTCGTTATTTTTGTTCTCGTTACACTCACCTGTAATTATACCATTTTCTACCACCACTACACTCTCATCTGATTTGACACCCATGTCGTCTATTACTTCATTATTTCCGTTTATACTGCACTCACCTGTATTTATTCTCCACACTCCCATACACTTAATACTTTGTTCTAATTCGTTGAACTTAGTTTCAAATATCTCATTGGTTTTATAAAAATGTTTATTAATTTCCTTTATTTCATTTCCAATCTCATTAAAATTGCTTTCGTTTGTATCAAAATGATTATTTATCTTATCGAACTTTTCATCAAAATTACTCTTAAATTCATTAAATCTACTTTCACTTTTAACGTCTTGCTCTTTGAATTTTTCATTAAAATCATTACTTCTTACCATATTCTCAGACATTGTTTTCACAAGGTTAAATATATCATCTATTGAATACGCTTTTTCTTTTATTTTAGTCGCTACGGGCATGGATTTCGCTTCTGCGTTATTTATTATAATGGATTCGATTACGTTATTTTCAGTTACTGATTTAATGCTCGAATCAGCTGTTTGAATTGACTGACCTTCTAATTCGCTTCCACTCAGTGACGGGTTCATTGACCCAAAACCACTTTCACTCATAGCTGAGTCTATTAAATTGATTTCTTTTTCGTTCTCAGACATTTTTTCTTGTTATTATTTACTTGCTTACTGATTAATTATTAAACCTTACTTATAATCAGACATGCACTATTTATAACCCCTCGGAAACTTTACCTCGACACAACCTTATTACACATATGTTACGTAAATTTTTACATAATTTATTCTCAATTTCCGCCAACCATATTCTATTCTCTGTGCTTTGAAATAGGCCAATTTGGGATAAATATAATATTTATCCCAAATCCTGGTCATGCTGCACCATTGTAATCTTATTTATTTCAAAATTATTAAACCACCACAAAACTCCACTTACCTTGAATTCTTTATTTGGCCAGATCATCTAGTGGTGGAAACACTTTTTCGTATAGCGAATTTACCTGCACAGAAAATGAAGTTTGGTTGTTGAAATGATTATGCTAACACATGTATAGCAAGTTGAAATAAAATATTATTTTATTATACCTTAATATGGCATTCTTGGTTATACTCCCATTTACATAAGATATCTTCCACTCTCTCCTCTACATACTTCTTTATAATGACGTTTCAATATACTGTAATGGTCCATTAAAGGACATTATCAAAGAACATATTAAAAGGAAAAACACATCTTGAAATACAGCTTTTAACGTATACTACATCTATATACTAAGGCAACCCAGCCCTTGCTCACTCACTCTTTCATACCCTTTTTCCCCCCTTTTTGATTTAGCGTTTTTTTATTAAATTTTCGTAATTGTATTTGTTGAAATTATACGTTTACTTTCCTGATTGTGTCCTACACGTGGTGGCAACACTCCCGAATTTTGTTCTGATCACTGTAAGTCGAATTAAGTTCTCACTTTAAAATTTGTGCACTGAAGATGGTTAGAAGTTTCACAATTTGAATGTTACTTTAGATCATTTGTAGTTTAATCACATTATTTTAGCACTTTTAATAATTTTTCAGCTAGAAAGCCTACTTATTGAACCGGCCGGTTCCACGAGGATACGCTAAGTGGCTCCGGGCGATTGAAAGTTATTTATGGTGTATTTACACTTTTTCTGCCGGTCTGTCTACATTATTTAAAGTATTTTAGGCGAACCGCGCACCCACGCAACTGCGCGGTTTTGAGTTTGGGAGCCGACTGACGCCGAATTCGACGTTTTCAAGGTGGCCAAAACGTCCTCCTGCTCGTCAGCTTGAGTTCTCATTAGACGATGATAATTACTGTAGACTCGCGCTCGCCGACCCGCGAAATTGTACATGACGTTCACTCTGTGCAAATGGGTATCCGCACGCGCTGACACATTCCAAAGCACCTGGATTTGTCATATGTGGTCTGGCGTACAGTACAAACTGACAACTGGGTGTTCCAAAAGTACACACTGCTTGTTAAACTGAAACTCTGTCTTTGCGATTCCCCGTTATTATCATGATAAAATAATAAAATAAATTCCCTTGATTCTGTACCGTTACACAGCCACACTGGAATGCATTTTTAATGTCTCTGCTGCTATTGGCACAATCGTGTTTCTTCGAAAATGCTCAGTTGTCCTTGACACAATTGGGAACTCTCGGCAGAGTTTGTGAGCTGACTACTGTATGGGTCATTGGCACCATTTCGTATTGGTTAGTCTGAGTGTCTGCTTCTTGTGTTTACACAGTGCGTGCCGTACCGTATTTGAGTTACAGTATTAGTGAACTCCGCTACAGTTACATTGTTTTGTTTTTGTTCAGTGGAGTTCAGTTTTAAGTTGTTGCTGCACAGTTTTGATCACAATGTTTTCTGAACACTAAAACCAGAATCCAGTGATTCTAATTAAAGAAAACATGTGACTCTAACAAAAACTTGACATTATAAATAGGTTAGAAAAGGGAGAAAACAGGAACATAATTATGGAAGAATTTAATATTGGATCCTCAACCTTATATGATATAAAAAAACCAGTAACTTCAAAAATGTTTAGCTCAAGCAGATACAAAAAAGCTACTGACAATTGTCAAACATTAAAAAAGCCTAAGCTTGACCAGTTGGATAATGCATTGTACACCTGGTTCTCAGCAAAACGTTCTGAAGGAAAACTTATAAAAGGTCCAATGGTAATTGAAAAGCGAAACAGATTAGCAGTGATTTGAACGTAAAAGAAGGAGACTGTAAATTTTCACAAGGTTGGTTGCACAACTTTAAAACTCATCATGGGATATGCAAATTAGATTTTTTAGGGGAGTCTAAATCTGCTGATGAGGCTGCAGCAAATGAATTTAAAGTTACTTTTGGATGGACGCTCAGCTCTTTAAAAATTGGTTTTTTGAACAGTTTGTTCTTGGAGTTAAACAAAACTTCAAAAAACTTGGTTTGCCTGAAAACACAGGGTGTTCTGTTAGTAGATAATTGTAGAGCCCATCCTCCTGCTAGTGAGTTAAAGTAAGCAAATATAACAGTGAAATACCTCCCTCCAAAAGTTACCCCTTTGATTCAGCCTAAGGATTAAGGAATAATTCAGAACTTTAAGTGCAAATACAGGGTTTCATTTGTTCAAGGACTCAAACTCAGACTGTAGTGTAAAAGACTTTCAATTAACTTTAACATGAAAGATGCTATTTTTGCAGCTGCTGTTGCTTGGCAAGAGGTAAAAAATGATATGTTAATAAAAGCATGGAGAAATTTATGGCCAGCTGTGATGAACAATCCCCTTAGTGAACATAATGAACTAGATGATCTAGACGATCCAGAAAGTCAGTTGCTGGAGACTGTTAAAAATGTTGCAGAAGGCTGTTCATCATTGTCAAAAATGTCTGATGATGAAGTGTTTGACTGGCTAGATGTTGACAAGGACGAACCTACTGTGGAGGAGATAAATGATGAAACGATCATTCAAAGTCTGTTACATCCTCAAACAGTTCAAGAAGTGGTAAGTGATGAGGAAGAAGAGGGTAGTGCATCAAATATCGTTACTTGGCGTGAGGCAACCGACGTGATACACTGTGATATTATTAATTAATACATTTAAATTATAAAAATATTTATCTCCCACTTACCTTCAAATCTTCTAGCCCAGAGTTACGTCACACGAACGTTGAAATGCAAGTGAGGTTTCAGGGTTATTTGAAAAATGTACTCTAGCATTTATGAAGAGAAACAATTAAAATTTTATTCCATTTTTAATTTAATTCAAACCTTTTAACATTTAATTTAATTCTTTTAAATTTTACTCATAGTTCATTTCATTGAGAAATCATTTCTGTTGACTTAAACTTCTTTATCTCAACATCATTTACTATTAATTTCTTTTTTATTTAAAACGTAAACACTACCTTGAATCATTCTACACAAAAAATATATATATTGATTAATACATGAATCTAACTAGCTTATTTCTACTATAGATGTCCCAGTTTGCTGCACACACAGCTCTCATTCATATCAGTTTACCCCACCCCCATTTATTTATTTTAGAGATCTCGTTAAAATAATTTTGATTTTATACGGTTACGTGTTTTGGTGGCCTCTTCCCCGACCACGTGGTGTGTCCCACACCAAGTCCTATTTGCGGTGTCTAAAAAGTTTATGATGTCCTATTTCCTGCTTCTTCGTTAACCACAGCACTCACTACTTACTTTGCTATATCGTTCCACTACTGATAACTTTTTTCAATTAATATTTAAAATTTATTGAGGCTCCACGTTTGGTAGTTCGCCTGGCCAGATGAAGCGTTGATTGAGAACTACTACGAGAGTTAACAGAAAACCCCACTTCTAAACTTTTTGAACAAGACGGATATCAGTGCCTCCTTGGTTGAAAACATTCGTTAAGGTATAGGTAACCTGTGTTATTCATATATGTCAGGCGTCGACGAAATTACACTGCCTTTGGTTACGTCACTAAAATAGGCGGGATCTCTAATTATGTTTCCGCCCGCTTCTGAACACGTGGCAAACAAAATTCACAATTTCACCATATTGTTCGGCTTGTCCCAAGACTGTTGGCGTCGTCTGTGCGCCCCGCTGATGCTTGCGCGTTTGTGTGTGTCACACAGCACTGAAATTCTTAGAATTGTATTGCGTTGTCTCATAATGCCGCATTCCATTGTACAACTACACCTCACAGTTCCTTTGGTTGACGATACATGGGACTGGCCACACAGATGGGAAACAAATTTATATTAAAAATGAGATAAAACCCTCTCCCTCTTTTAGCCCCGTTACAATACCCCCCCCCCAATGAGAGATCTTCTGCCGAAACAGAAGAAATCTCATTGCTAAACCCCTAAGAGGATCGGTGAGGATATGGTGCCAACAACCCCCCATTAGTTCTTACACATCATGGGTAAACTACCCCCCTAGCTCGGCGACTATGGCTGCACCTGAACAAGATTACTGGACTTCTCTATCTGAGATCCCAACACCATAAAATCAAACAGACATGCAGCACAGCGCACCTAACCTTCTAACATGCCACCCCCAAAATCCAAACCCTTGGTCTTATATCATGCCAAATCCTCAACCGATATGTTTCCCCTTACATGCATACTGGGTCGCCTTCAGCAATACTGGGCGTATACATATACTTATTAATACTTTCTAAACAAACTCATCATTTAAAATTCCCAAAATATTTATCTTTAAATTAAAAAAAAAAAATTCATTTACGTTTAAAATCAAATTGTTATATCTCCATTACTTTCTCAAAATAAAAAAAAAAAATCTTTTACATGAATCCATCGACTCTATTAATTTTCTCCACTACTAATAACAATCCTAAAGAAAAACAAATTGAACACCTTATTAACCTGAATTCACTTACTCTAACATTTGTTTACACATATATTCTAAACAATATAATTCAATAAACACTAGTAACACACATAAACAATAATATACTTGAAACTCAAACATCATATTGGCAGGCGGAAAAAATAAAATTTTTTTTTTTCAAAAAATTTAAATTTACCAAAAATATCTCTTTTCTCAATTTTCAGAAAAACAAAAATATTTAATTCAATCAAGAAACAAAATGGCATCAATCAATTACTAGAAACTGGTCTTGTCTCTAACATCAACCATCAGCTGATCTCTGTGGGTCAAGTCAACGACCTTGACATACATATGTTACACAAAGCTACATCATAAAATATATGAAACATCTTTAAAATTCTTTACCTTAGTACAACATAATAAAATAATATATTTAAAATTAACATGGTTATTATTACAATAAACAAAAATTTACATTTAAATTGACCAAAAATTACACATTTTATAGCTTTATATCATTCTCAAATTCTATTTAAAACCTGTCACTTGTTTCAATTAATTTTATATTTTGACTATGACTTTCTTTCTTTAACATTTTCATTCTTGATTAGTTGGGTGACTTAATTATTCACAATAATTCACTTTATCAATTTGGCATTGGTATAATATATAATCTTACCCCCCTTCTGACTCTAATACTCACTTAACAGCTTTTACCTAATATGACACCCATCTATCAACCATTCTCTACCCCTAACTTACTACTCTAACTCATTTCGCATCATTTTACCGTTATGACAAAAAATACTCTCTACCCCTTTGTACTCAGGATGTGTGTTCCCTTCCCACTGCTCACTCCCTTATGTTGGTTCCTGGACTTCCCCTAGGTAACCCTTTCCGGCGCTAATTGGTCCCTTCCCGCCACAACGCTTTTCATTGAGGACTCCTTATCACACCACCCCCTTACAAAATTCCACTATCAACTAATTATTCTCCCATTATATCACTTTCATCTACAAAATTTCTCCATGTATTTATTACCTCAATATATCACTCATTACTCTACATATTTTCCCAATAGCTACTGTGTCACTATCACCTCTCAAATTCTACATTACTTTTATTCATATCAATC
Source organism: Magicicada septendecula (assembly GCA_034769895.1). Taxonomy (NCBI): domain Eukaryota; kingdom Metazoa; phylum Arthropoda; class Insecta; order Hemiptera; family Cicadidae; genus Magicicada; species Magicicada septendecula. Next base: position 165,783,900 of record CM068375.1, read on the forward strand.
TTACTTTGTTCAACTCCCCTTTTAAACTTAACTTGGACTGATCTAAATGTCCTAACGAAATAATAATCACCCAAAATCTAACATTTACCACCTTTTACAAACCATTTAAAATTCTTAACTCTCTCAATTCATTTTACCATCATTTAAATTAAAATCTTTTAACCACATTGAAAATCTATTATTCAAATTTTAATTATATTCAAACAGTTAATGGCATTGAAAAATTTGTAAATTATTTGTAAGTGATATACTACAGCTGATCAGCTGATTTTCTTGGCAAGGTGAATGACCTTACTATAGATACATTCTACAATTATACGAAATACATATTTTTACAATCCTTATATCTAACATACTACATACAATTAATACACATACACAAAATTATATAGTTATCCTACAATGTTATTTGAATTCATCACAAGTTACATCTGGTACTTAAAATCATTTTGCTCTCATAGGGACATAGATCGCTACTCATTGAGACATAGTCATAGCAACAGTTACTGAACAGCTCTATGGATTGTCAACCCCCAACTCTCTCTATAGAGTCATGTTATAAGTTGACCGCCCGCTGTTTACAGAGGTTCGGTGCCACCCTCTCACTGCATTACAGCTACACTCCCACTACATCGTTACTTAAAGTCTCCCCTTTTACCCAGTTACAATTAGGTAACCACCCGCCGGTTGAACCGGATCAAGCGTTTGCCTTGTGCACAGATGCTATATCTGTGCCCCTGGCTTGTAACGGCCAGCTCCTTTTCCACACACACTATTGTTTACTGCTGGTGGACTGTGGCGTCCCTTTGCATCCCCAAGAACTGAAGTTACATATATAAGGTATAATCGCTGACTATACCGTTCTTGGTTCAGCGTTACATAAAAATTCGGTATTACTGATGTCCGAGGACACCAGTAATCCTACTAAAATGATTCACACACCCTTAAAGACGGCACTATCGACACCTTCGACGATAGCTGCTGTTCCATAGTTATGTAGTTTCCCCTGTCTACACCCCTGGTTCAACTTCAAAATTCACCAATTTTGTAACTACTTACATAATTCCACGGCCAGGGCCTGGTGAAACCGTGACTGCCCGAAATGTGGGGAAAACTACCAAAAGACATATAAGGCCAACGCTGACACTGCTACTACAGTTCACAGAAGGTCAGCTCTTATATGATTGGGTATATTAATTACTTTTTCATTCTTAACATAATACATACAATATACTCATAATTAACATGGCGATTATTCCATTAAAACAAACAATTCACATTTGCGGTTGATCAGAAATTATACACTTTACATCCTTACATTTGCATATAAAATTATAAACGTTATATTTTTATTTTAATTGAACTTCTATTAATTAATTATCAATTATTTATTATTTACTATACCATTAACTTTTCCAAAATTTTTCTTTATAACATTTCATGTAAAATTTGCTATTTAAACATTGAACATTTTAATTTATATGATTTGCATTATAAAATTCATACTTACAGTACCTCACTCACATCTCTTATATATTTGCCAAAGCCAACTCAATGACTCATCACTGTATCTCAACAATGACAAGGCCTAGAAAGATGAAACTTTATATAGATATTCACTAGATACTGTAGATGTGAAATAAGACGGGGTTTGACAAAATTCAAAATTTTAGGGGGGTTTTGGAGGGGTCAAAGTGACCGAATATTCTCGTAAGAAATACATGACAAGTTAAAACATGACAACTGTTAGGCAGCTTCTGGATGAGATAGAAACATGAAATTTGTTCTACAAGTTAACTTAACCCTCTTTTAAAGAACACAAAGGTCAATCTTAAATAATTTTAATTAAAACTACCCTAAAGAAATCTATAATATATTTGCTAAATACCACTTACTCACTTAGTCATCACTGTATCTCAAGAACAACTGGGCCTACAAAGAAAATATTTCTGAGTAAATTGATTCAAAGTTGTAAAAGTTGTAAAAGGAGCGTAATAAATATATAGAAAACATTTGTCGGTAGAAAACAATATTATACGATATATTAACTATTGTCTTAAATAAATATTAATTACTTATGAACACATGAATTTTATGCATTCCTGCGATAAGAACGTGTTCCCAGAAGTACTATCACACAATTTACGTAACATATTTGTTCACGTTGCAATGTAGTCCATAAAGAGTTATGTTTAGTCTGGTCTGGACACAACTCAGACACACTTGCGTCATGGGGTTCAGTCTAAAGGCCACTGATAACAGGCCAGAATGCTGCTTTGTTCAGTTCAGTTTAGTCGCTACACTGCCACTGCACACTCCTGCTACTTTGTTTAAGACGATTATTTTGTTTGCGAACCAATCCATGAAAGATATCCTCTCGTAATGCATTTGGCTGTACACCTTGAAAATGGCCAGAGAATTTATTTTAATCCCGGAAACGTTCAAGACAAAGTTCAAAATCCACCCAAAACCACTCTACTGGCATTCATTGAACTATGCAAATCAGACAATTTTGCCAGAACCATAATCTACAGTGAAGTCCCTGCTTACTACACCTGGAAAAACAATAAGTTTAGTCGGCGGAAACAAGGCAAAGCCGTTCCCGGACATCCAGGAGTGAAAAAAGATCAAGTGCTCGGTCGGGTTTATACTGTACACCCTAACAATGCAGAATGTTACTACCTACTTCTTCTCCTTCATGAAGTTAAAGGGCCTACAGTTTTAATGATCTTAAGAGGGTATCTGGCATAGTTCACACTCCACTTATCAGTCTGCCTGCAGAGCGTTGGGTTTACTTCAAGATGACAATCATTGGGACATCACCTTGGAGGAAGCTGCTCTGTTGGAGTCACCACAGAAAATCAGACAACTGTTCGCTGTCATTTTGGTGTTTTGTCAAGCAGCGGATCCCTTAGTGCTGTGGGAGAAACACAGAGACAGTATGTCAGAGGACTTCAAGAGACAGATGGAGTATGAATGTCCGGGCTTAGAGCTTGAACTACGGAACAACATCATTTACAACAAATGCCTACATTCATTAAACTTAGTCTCTTCAATGTCCAATCAGTCCCTCCAACAACTCGGTCTTCCTTCTCCAAGTCAAGAGCCCAACAATTCTGCAGTCAACCGCGAGTACCTGAAAGAACTCTCTCACAACACGGTCCATCTATCTGAATTGGTTGCTGAAAACGTACCTAAACTGAACGACGAGCAGAAAAATGTCTACAATGAAGTAATTGCGAATTGAATCAGGCTGGACGACTATTTTTCCTTGACACACCAGGTGGTACAGGGAAAACTTTTTTGATTAATTTAATATTAGCCACGGTAAGACAAGATAGGAAAATTGCTATATCTGTGGCTTCGTCAGGTATAGCAGCAACGTTGTTGGATGGAGGGAGGACAGCTCATTCTGCCTTCAAACTGCCTCTCAACTTAAACCACTCTGAGACCCCATTTTGCAGCATATCAAAACAAAGCGACACAGCGAAGGTACTTAAGGATTGTAAGTTGATAATTTGGGACGAGTGCACCATGGCTCACAAGGGAGGAATTGAAGCGTTGGATAGAACTCTGCAGGACATTAGAAGCAATAAAAACCTGATGGGTGGAGTCACACTTCTAATGGCCGGAGACTTCAGACAGACTTTACCTGTTGTACCTAGGGGAACTCGAGCAGATGAAGTTAAAGCCTGTCTAAAGAGTTCTGTCCTGTGGCCTAAAGTCCAAGTTCGTTCCTTGAGAGTCAACATGCGGGTGCATCTTAAAGGCAGTTTAAAGGCAGACGAGTTTTCAAGTTTACTTTTACAGATCGGTAATGGAAATCTACCTGAAGAAAATGGCAAGGTCAATATTACAAAAGACTTATGTGAAGTTGTATGCGACTTGACAACATTGGCTGAAAAAATTTACTCAGATTTAACTAATTTTTACTTGAAAGATGTATCTTGGCTGAAAGAAAGAGCTATCCTTACTCCAAAGAATGACACTGCTACAAATATCAATAACACATTATTGGAAAAACTGCCAACTGAGATTGTCCAGTACCAATCCGTGGACTCTGTGGTGGAAGTGGTATGGTGGATGCGGTCCATTACCCAGTAGAGTTCTTGCACACGCTTAATCCTCCAGGCATTCCACCGCACAATCTTTGCCTTAAAGTTGGAGCTCCAATAATGCTGCTACGAAACCTGGTACCGCCTAAGCTTTGTAACGGTACTAGGCTGCAGATTAAATTGTTGCACAACAACGTCATAGAAGCAACAATATTCACTGGATGTGGTCAGGGGGAAGCAGTCTTCATTCCACGCATTCCCTTAATTCCATCGGATTACCATTTTCAGTTTAAAAGACTCCAGTTCCCTGTCAAGCTCTGCTTTGCTATGACAATAAATTAAATCACAAGGGAAGTCTTTGAAAATGGCCGGTGTTGATCTGAGGGAAGACTGCTTCTCCCATGGCCAGTTGTATGTTGCTTGCTCACGAGTTAGCTCTTCTGAGAGTTTAACTATCCTTCAGCCACAGGGTCAAACAAAGAACGTTGTCTACAAGGACGTTTTATAAGTGCTGTATTTCGTTTCACAAAACGATTTCAGTAGACTTAGTATTAGCACCCATTTATGCTTTTAAAAATTTGTAAGTATTACATTTATACAATGTGCTTGGTTACCCAAAGTTAAAAAAAAAACCACCGAACCAATGTGTTTATTCAGTAAAAACCGTAGCGAAGCATGGGTATACCGCTAGTACTGTCATAAACACAAAATATCAACACCAAACACCAGTAACTCCATGTACCTTCTGAAACATTTTAACAACCCTGTTATTCCATGAAGTAAATACAATTTAACATTTATTTGTTTATTAATTAATTATTGTCAAATTTAGATCTTATAAAATAATTTAACTTCATCATCACAACTCAATTGTATAACATTTTAAATCCAACAAAAAATATTTAATCATCTCAAATTATTTACTTCAACCAATTATTAAAAACACAACATATTTTAATTACCTTACTTCAACACAATCATAATTCATTTCTCATCATCTTCAAAATTACTCTCCTCATTTATTTAATCTGTCTAAATATTATTATTATTATTAAACAAATTCTACTACATACACATTGTTTACCTCACATACTTGTTACAATACAAACACAATTAATTTCACTAAAATTTATTTACAAATCTTCATCATTAATTGTTCAATTTACCACACTTCATTTCCTAATTCAGCAAGGTCATAACCATACATTAAAATATTTAATATATTTAAAATGTCCATTTATTGATTTCTTATCTAACCGCCATCGTTGTATAATAGTCTTATTTTTTTTATTACACTTCTCATTCTTACTCACACTCAGTTTATTATTATTATTATAACCCATTAACTCTGTCATTCATTGTACCATTATAATTTATAGGATTATTCCCTATTATTATTTCATAAACCTTGTCAATATTAGTTATTGTTGTCCAGTCTCCATCAGTATTTTTACTCAACATCAAGTCAGTTATTTTATCATCATCATCAAAATAATTAACCATCTCCATTTTACCAGGTAAGCCACTTTTTTCATCTCTCTCAATATCTAACACCTGCACCAGCCTTTCATAACCTGTATTTATTTCAAAAATCTCTCTCTCTCTTTATCTCATCACAACACCATATCACATTTTCTCTCTCACTCCATGCAGAGGGTACTAACTCATACAAATTCGGGGAACAACTCAAAGACCTCATGTCTTCCAATAATACGGGACTCTTGCCCTTCCACAACAACATTTGTAAACACCTTGCTTCACAATAAACCTGGGGAAAATTTACCCTCTGCCCATCTAAACTTTCATTACACTCTCTCACTAACTGACAAACATTCGCTTCTACTACTTCATTATCACATACTACTCCCACTGTATTCTCAGAATTGCAATTAACATCATTATCATCACTACACAATACCACATTTTTACACATATTATAATTCTCATTTGTTTTACAGTCATATCATTTACCTTGTTATTAATTATTTGATTTGCTTTACTTTTAATTTGTTTCCCTACTGACTCTACCACTTTCTCAACACTCTGTTCTAATCTGTTAAAGTTAGTTTCTATTATTTCATTAGTTTGGTTTAAATGCTTATTAATTTCATTCATTTGGTTTTTTAATTCATCAAATTTACTATTTTGTACTTCAAATTTAGCGTCAAATTTATTATTTTGTTCTTCAAATTTAGTGTCAAATTTATTATTTTGTTCATCGAATTTAACACACAACATTGCATTCATGCCACACAAATATCTCATCACATCACTATTGTCAGATTGATTATTTTTGTTAATCGATATTGGGGTTGTTTGAATCCCCGAATCATCTGTAATACTTGTTTCACTTGTAACATTGCTTTTTATTTTATTGTCCTGACTCACGTTTGGATTCGAGTGGACCTCAATATTATTCATAACAGCTGACTCATCAAAGTTGTCAACATTAGTTATTTCATTTATCTCGTTTTCATTTCCTGCCATTTTTAAATTGTAAATTTACTAACTTTTGTTTCACTAATCTTTAATTTACATCTACAACGTATACATACAAGCTTATGTACTTTACGTAATTTTTACATACTGTTACTCAACCTTGAAATCAAACTTGCATTTTACTTGTAGGTGTGGTCTTTATATTTGAATTTCAATTTATAAAAACTGTCCCTGCTTCGGACGCGCCATTTGTGATATTATTAATTAATACATTTAAATTACAAAAATATTTATCTCCCACTTACCTTCAAATCTTCTTCTAGCCCAGAGTTACGTCACACGAACGTTGAAATGCAAGTGAGGTTTCAAGGTTATTTGAAAAATGTACTCTACGCATTTATGAAGAGAAACAATTAAAATTTTATTCCATTTTTAATTTAATTCAAACCTTTTAACATTTAATTTAATTCTTTTAAATTTTACTCATAGTTCATTTCATTGAGAAATCATTTCTGTTGACTTAAACTTCTTTATCTCAACATCATTTACTATTAATTTCTTTTTTATTTGAAATGTAAACACTACCTTGAATCATTCTACACAAAAAATATATATATTGATTAATACATGAATCTAACTAGCTTATTTCTACTATAGACGTCCCAGTTTGCTGCACACACAGCTCTCATTCATATCAATTTACCCCACTCCCATTTATTTATTTTAGAGATCTCATTAAAATAATTTTGATTTTATACGGTTACGTGTTTTGGTGGCCTCTTCCCTGACCACGTGGCGTGTCCCACACCAAGTCCTCTTTGCAGTGTCTAAAAAGTTTATGATGTCCTATTTCCTGCTTCTTCGTTAACCACTGCACTCACTACTTACTTTGCAACATCGTTCCACTACTGATAACTTTTTTCAATTAATATTTAAAATTTATTGAGGCTCCACGTTTGGTAGTTCGCCTGGCCAGACGAAGCGTTGATTGAGAACTACTACGAGAGTTAACAGAAAACCCCACTTCTAAACTTTTTGAACAAGACGGATATCAATGCCTCCTTGGTTGAAAACATTCGTTAAGGTATAGGTAACCTATGTTATTCATATATGTCAGGCGTCGACGAAATTACACTGCCTTTGGTTACGTCACTAAAATAGGCAGGATCTCTAATTATGTTTCCGCCCGCTTCTGAACACGTGGCAAACAAAATTCACAATTTCACCATATTGTTCGGCTTGTCCCAAGACTGTTGGCGTCGTCTGTGCGCCCCGCTGATGTTTGCGCGTTTGTGTGTGTCACACAGCACTGAAATTCTTAGAATTGTATTGCGTTGTCTCATACATGCCGCATTCCATTGTACAACTACACCTCACAGTTCCTTTGGTTGACGATACATGGGATTGGCCACACAGATGGGAAACAAATTTATATTAAAAATGAGATAAAACCCTCTCCCTCTTTTAGCCCCGTTACAACACACTTTTGTAAAATTTGTGGAGACACATAAACATTACAACATGGCTGAAGTTATGAATCTTCATATAGTCCACAATGACTTTTTAAACAAAAGATCTAACAACAAAAGACAAGTTGATATATGTTCATTTTTTTAACAAACCTCAAGTACAACAACCAACGTGGCATCGACCTCCATAGACAATCACTAACACTCACCCTAACATGGACGAATTATTGTTTTTGTTTTAAATGTTTAATTTTTAAGAAAATGTTACTGTTGTAATTGAACATGGTCCTATGTAATTTAAATAATAAATTTACCTTTGTACCTGAACAATAACAGGTGTACTGTACTGTTATCCCTTGTTTTATCATATTTAATCTAAACACCTTGATAGTCCGGAAAATTTGATAATCCAGCACGCTCTCGGTCCCGACCGTGCCAGATTATCAAGGTCCTACTGTATTAACTCTCTGAGTGTTTTCGATGTTTAGTACTTTGAAAATTGTGTCATGTTTTGTATTGATTTGTGTATTAGTTTGTTTAGTTTTGTGTTTGTATATTTATAAATAGGCTATAACATCTTGAGGTAAAGAAATTATAAATATTAAATAAATTGTATATGCATCAAAAAATAGACTGTAGAAAATAGTGTTTGAAATGTGTGTGTGCGCGTGCGTGACCAATTTGAACAGTTGCAGTAAATGTTTACAGTTTGTTAAAACAGCCGTAATTCATTGGGAAAAATAATAATTAATTTTTTATTTTAGGGTAGATATTTTATTTATACAGTAGACTCTCGACTATCTGGCCTCCGTACTATTCGGCCTATTTGTGAACCTACATGCCGTGTGCAAAACACAAGTTGCGACATGAAAAGCGTGGATTCCCCCCCCCCCGCTCTTATACTTAGATACCATAAGGTGGCTGGCTGAAACATGGGAAGAGATTCCAAACATATCACTTATAAGGTCTTGGAAAATTCTTTTGAACCATGAAGGTGGGCATTTCAACCGTGAACCCGTATGTGAAACCAAAGTGGAAGATGAAAACGGCAAACTTGTTTTGTTGCTAGAAAAAGTACCAGGGTGTGACGATGTCAATGCAGAGGACATTAGAGAATGGATGGCAAACGATGAAGTTAATGAAATAATAGATAAAGATGGTGTGGAAATCTTGACACTGGGAGATGAAATAGAAGAAGAGGAGGAGGAGGCATCTTTAGATGACAGGAAAAATCTCATCCCACATTCGGAAGGTTAAAGATAATTGAGGCAGCGCTGGAGTACATTAGTCAGCAGGAGGAAGCAACGCCAGCTGATATCATCTGGTTGCGTAAGTGGAGGGACATTGCTTTGTGGAAGAGGGCTAATTCCGGATAAGCAGTCATCTATCAAGGGCTTTTTCAAAAACTAAAAACTAAGTTTTCACTCTTTTATCTTAGGATTTTACGAATTTGTGCAATCATTTATCAATGAACAGTAAAATAAGTTTAACTCATTTTTTTAAGAATTAAGCCTACGTTTTACGTTAATGTTTTGTTTATTTTACAGTTGTATGTATTCATACTGTACAGTGTACGTCATTTTATGTTTCCTGCAATTGAGTTAGACATTATAAAATTTATCTTAAAATGTGTATACAATATTTTTATTCTTGGACTTCCTTTTTCTGTAATAAATTTTTAAAACGTACAGTACAGTACATAACAAACATTTATAAAGTACTGGACTGTACTAAGACGTCATAAAATATGAATAAGAGCAGGTTTTGGTATAAAAAGTGTGATTTTAATGGTATGGGTTGGGCAGGAAGTGAGTAATTATAGAACTCCGGCCTATCCAGCTTTTTTGTTATCCGGTCTGCCCTTCCACCACATTAGGCCGGATAGTCGGGAGTCTACTGTATTTATATTTATTTTGTTACAGCATTTGGAAGACATCACTACACTTATAAAGGATGAAATTCTTTTAGAAGAAGTGGAAAAAGAAATGAATACACAAGAGGTAAAGTTTTTTTTTAATATACAATCAGTCTTCCATCTACAAGTAGGTGAGACAAGTGAGATTCATGGTAGATCAGTCTTCCATTGAAGGCGGTCACTTTATTAACAAAATATTTTTGAAGTTGAACATTTATAGTTGAAAACTAGATTCAGTCTTAGCCTTTCCGGTGCTCTGGGTGTGTATACACACAAAATGTTTGTCAGTATGGTGCTCCGGATGTGGTAAGTCGCACGTTGTTTTAAATTGGTAAAGTGCTCAGGTAGGTTTAGTACGCCTATGGCTGTGACACACGAAACAAGCATTGTGCGTACAAGGTCAGCAAATTGTCTTTAGTTATGGGTCAGCTGTTGAAACAAAGACAGTTCATTCAATGTGTCTGGTGTCACGTAGAAACTGAGATAAAGTTGAGATAATTCGCAGACAAGTTTTTGTAAACGCTGCCATTAAGTGATATGTATATTTGTTGTTGTGGCGTGTTCCTTTTAGTTACATCTGCAGTTGACAGTTGAGTGATGCTCACGTTGTGTAATCTTTGCCGTTAGCAATAAATGTAATTGTTGAGTTAATTTTTTATCTACATTTGCTAATTGACAGTTGAATGTTTTGAGATTGTGTAATCTTTGAAGTAAATGACATGTATAATTGTTATTGCAGCCCATTTTGTAAATGGTAGAGTGCTCCACGCGTATATACACACACTGCTGCTGAAAATATGGCACATGGGCAAAGCATAACCCCTCACACGTGTTGGCAGCGAAAAGGTTAAAACATGGAGACACCTGAGATGTCTTGAATTGGAGCTGTCACCCAACAAGTTGAGTGCTAGTTGATTGGGGTTGGTGATTCAATTTCAGTTGTTAGTTTATACATTAACATTTGAATTTCCTATACCAGTGAAACACTTGAATGTTGTCTTCTACACTTTTGTTCCTTGTGAGCAATGGGTAGGTTGATGAGTGTCATCAACATGTAATATGAATACATTGTAAGTACATCAATAATTGAACGAACAAATCGAGTTTTGTTTTTACTCGGCTTTTTTTTGACATTTGTCTTTCTGTCTGTTGGGGTATGTCTCACGATTATTTTTCAACACATCAAATGATTTTTGTAACCCTTGGCCTTTGTGGTGTGTCTGTAACTCTACCCTACAGAACCCTATTGTTTTTGACACTGATCCCGCAAAAGTTAGGTGGGAGAGTGGTAAAAATGTGTGAGGGTGAAAATTTGGAAAAAATCACAAAAGTGTGTGTGTGGAATATTGAATTAAAGAGAACTTTAACCATTATGAATTTAGCTTCATTTCTTAAAATTGATGTTTTAAAACTTTTTATTTATCATCTTTTACAATTTTGATTTTATCACCTTCAATGTACTCCCCTTTTTGATCCCTACACCATTCCATACGAATTTTCCACTGTTCAAAGCAGTGCTTCAGGTCATCTTCTGAAAGCCCATTCATGACCTCCGCCGCCTTTGTTTTTACTGCATCTACAGTTTCAAATCTGGTTCCTTTAGAGCTGACTTGACTTTAGGAAATAAAAAGGAGTCACACAGGGCAAGATCAGGTGATTAGGGTGGGTGTTCCAAGACAGTGATTCTGTGCTTGGCCAAAAACATCTTGACAGACACTGCGTTATGGACCAGGGCATTGTCCTGGTGAAGAAGCCATGTCTGGTTTTTCCACAAATGAGGTTGTTTCTTCCGTACGCACTCATGTAGAGTAGTCAGGACACTTTTGTAGTATTGTTGGTTGACTGTCTGACCTTCGGGTACCCAATCAACGTGCACAATCCCTCTGATGTCGGAAATAACAATCATCATTGCTTTAAAGTTTGAAAAGGAATTTCACATTAACACGCTGCTCCTTGTGAACATTTAGCATTTTTTCGGCAAAGCGTAACTGCACGAACCACTTCTAACGAAGGCTATGGCCGAACTAAGCGATGCATTGCGTTGAAACTCGAGTAGATGGTGGAGGAGGTAACATGTGACACTGCCACGCAACGGTCATTTGTGACGCAGTTGCCGTTCTGCCATAAAAAAAAGTCCAGTTTTTTCTAGCCACACCTCATATTTTATCTGAAATGAAGACAGATAAACCTGTTTGAAATGATATGCTGTCAAATCCTTATATATAGTGGCGTTTCTCCAGTGTGTATAGTTTGCTACAGTCAACGAAATGAGCTACCACATGACTAAAAACTATAATGGCTGCCACACAGTCAACTCTATGTGGGCCACTCTTTATATACAAAACAATCATATAACCTGTTTAGACATGTGAGAGACAACGATGGGACATGCAACAACACTAATATGCTTCCTGAGCTGCAGAACTTGCTCACTACTTTGAACAAAGTACATTTATTACTGAATGAACTTTTATATTACATCATTTTCGATTAGCAGAAAATCGTGATTACCATATTTTTTTGAACAGAATTAACACTGTTGCACACCACTATAGAAAAATTATTCCGATTAGAGCTTTCAAGCTTCACAGCTCATCGTCAGATCAGAAATAACAATAGTAGGACTAGACAACTTCTTTATACCCACTTGCCCTACCACTAGCATACACATTTTCAGAAACAAGCTATAAGTTAAATTTCCTTTCTGGCTATTATTAACTAGCGAGTTCAGTCAGCCATGTTGGTACTTTTACATTTCTTTCTAGTACATTCTGTGTGTTGTGTGTTTTTTGTGTACATTCTTTTTAATACCTAACGTTTTAAATCCTTTCTCATTTAGTTTTAGTATTCATTAAATTTTCTAACCCTTTCTCTCTTTCTTTCAATATTTCTAACTCCTCTCTAAGCCTTCTTTTAACTGTGTTACTCACTACTTTCAAAATTTCATAGTCTTCTAAAGGATTAACAAACTTATGGTTCTCTTCTATGAAATGTCTTGCATATAACGAATTTGTTGTTCTATTACCTTCTCCACGTTTGTGGTTAAATAACCTGCATTCGAATTTCCATCCTGTCTCACCTGGGTACACTTTGTTGCATTATTTACATTTTAATTTATAAACCCGCTTCTCTGTAAGATTGGGATTTTTCTATGTTTATTTCTTATCTTATCAAATACTGTTTCACATTTTTTAATTGCTATATCTGCTCATATCTTTTAAAACATTGTATAATTTTTATGGTATGTGATCCTACATATGTCAGTGACCATGCATAATTCTTTTGTTTTGGTTCATTTTTAGCTTTTTGCATGTTAATACTTTCCATAACTTTATCCACTATGTTGGTTTTATAGTTATTGTTCTTTACAATTCCCTTTATCTTTTTTATCTCCCTAAATTTTGTTTCTGTCTCTTTTAAGAACCTGTAAGCTCTATAACAAAATGAATTGATTGCCACCATTTATTTGTCATACTTCATTCAGATAATATACTGAGTTCCTACTGTTTTTGTAAAGTGTATAACTTGTGTATTGTCTAGGTGCTTCATTCCTCCAATTAGTTGTACTGACTACTGCCCATTTCCCTACTGCTTAACAATGGACCGACAGTCTCTTTGTAGATGCCCAGGTTCCCCATATCTAAAAAGCTTCGGTTTTCCATACTTTCTACCTTCATACTGTGGTGCTGAACTTTTAAGACTCTGTCTCTTATTCTTCCTCTTTATCATTTGTGTCATCACAGTATGTTAGTATGCGCACTTTATGATTCACCCAACCAGACACTGACTTGGCGGCCTCAAACTGTACAGTATAGACAAGCGCATCCACTCTATTCTGGTGTATTGCCATTGTAACAGTTGTAGTTCACTATCTCTGACACCATCAGTAAATATCTGTATCACCAAGGTCATTCAGAAGTTCTCTGGTGCTCTGTGATAGGCCAGTCTAACTAGCAAGTCAATACTTGCTTCAAACTGTTCGGCATAAGAGTTCTGGCTGCAAGGTGACACTTTCTATAGTAGCTCTAAGGCAGATACTTGAAAGCAAGAATAAGTGAAACCAATAATATGTGCTTGCGACTTCAAATTGCCGAAGATATGTTGTCCAGTAATGCTTCCATCAAATGTTGAGCCCTGATATGAATAGGCATGACTGCAGTCAAAGTAACTCTCTGTTACCTTATTTTCTGTATTTTTTTGGACTTTACCTTTTTTGGTGCAATCTGTGGAGCAATTTGATTTGAAACGGGTTGTTTTTACTTCCATGTTCCATAAGGAAATGGAAGTATGGTGATGGCAAAAAAAATCTTGTTCGAGATAATTGCAGATTCTGATTGTACTACCTTCAAAACATGAAAAAAAGTAGTTTTTTTTTTTTGAAAAGTGTGTGTGTGTGTCTGTCTATGTGTATATTGATTTTTTTTTCTATGGCAAACGATAAGAGCCGCAAATTCAAACCAAATCAAATAATTTTTTGCATACAGCTCTGAATTGTAGAGTACTCAAGACTATTGTTTTTGGTGAAGATCGGTTAAGGGAAAGGGGTAGTTTACCGGCAACATTTTATGTTTTAACAACGGTAATTTTTTCTATGACGAACGATAACTGCCACACATTCAAACAGAATCAAATATTTTTTTGCATACGTTCCTGAATTGTAAAGAACTGAAGGCCTATTGATTTTAGTGAAGATCCGTTAAGGGAAAGGGGTAGTTTACCTGCCACATTTTGTTTTAACAAGAGTAATTGTTTCTATGACGAACGATAACTGCCGCACATTCAAACAGAATCAAATAATGTTTTGCATGCATCCTTGAATTGTAGAGGTCTCAAAACCTATTGATTTTGGTGAAGATCAGTTAAGAGAAAGGGGCAGTTTACCTGCAACGTTTTATGTTTTAACAAGGGTAATTTTTTCTATGACGACGATAACTGCCATAATATCAAACATAATCAAATAATGTTTTGTATACATCCCTACATTGTGGAGAACTCAAGGCCTGTTGATTTTGGTGAATGTCGGTTACGGGGAAAGGGTAGTTTACCTGAAACATTTTTGTTGTAACAAGAGTAAAGTACTTAATTTTGATAAATAAAGTATCCTGATAAGAAGATCTTAATAATCCACTGTAGAAACGTAGATGAAATATCTATACATGAAGAGGCTAGTTGAACGGGGTGGGGGTAATTTTCTATAAATGAAAATTATTGTTGAATGGGGAGGGGATAATTTTTTATATATGTACTAAGTTATCAGCAACAAAGAAGTAGTTTGTTATTAAAATTCCTGTCCTGTTTGGCTGTAGACCAATGTTTTCTGCAAAATCAGACGTTTCGGCAGTGCCATTGACTTCCATCATCAGTGGAAATCGAGTGCGATAACGTGAGGTGGTATACGTTAGTGACCACAGTACTGTGGTTAAGGCTGAAGCAGTAAGTAGAAAGAAGTAGTTTCTATGGAAACATTTCATTTCGAAAAAGATTTCAAATATAAATCTTAGAACATGGAAGTCATGTATGGTTCTCTATACCGATATTTTTATTGACTGTTCAGCTTCTGTTTTAATCTGTTATTTTACATTTGCCGTCCACTTCTCTACTACAGATAATCTTACCTCTTGCCCACTGAGATCACCATGTAATTCACCCACACCTCCACATAGTAGAACCCAACTCTGCAGCAGTATGCTCTTGGAAATGCCTTTGTTCCTATATCAGTGCTTTTATGTGTTCTGTTTCTTTCTGATTTTCGTCTTTTTGTCATTATATCTAAGCAAGGATGCTTTTAATGAACTAAATGAATAAGTATTACCTTCTTAGTCCGTCCTGTGGCTTCCTTATATAAATTTTAAAGATAAAAACAACATGTTTCAGAACTTATGTTCCATCATCAGGTGCGTTTCACTTGGAGGTCGTCAACACATTAAGACACAACACATTTAAACACAAAAAACTTATTAACAATAGCGCGCAAAGTTCACGGTGGGCACCGTACGGTGTACTATCCATACTGCCATCTGTTGTTATTGTTGTCTGTGCACTATCTGTGATGTGGGCTTTAACAAATGCTTGGAATAAAATTTATACGCCTTATAAACTTCAAACTCCTCGGCAGCATTCATGTACTGGCCTTACTTGCAAACATGTATGGGTGTAAGATTTGTAGCAAAATCTGTGTAATTGTGGTTACTATTACATTCAAACTGCCGCATTGAATGTAACAATGTGCGGCAGTTACATTAAAATTAAAATTTTTTACATTTCAAAAACAAGCAGTTTTACAAAAAAAAGTAGTCCGTTCCTCAGTGTGGAACTGTTCATAAGGTGATCGCACTCAAAATGTTAAGTATAGTGGAATGGTATGTAAGGATGTGTAGCCATGTTTGTAGTATGCATGTGTGAGGGTACAAAATTATTTTATTGGATATATATTATAACGCTATATTTTATTTTGTTTATATTATTTTTTTACTATGCGAGTGAAGTTAAGTTATTTTAACTTTTATTTATTATTTATTAACGTGGATTACTGATTGTTTGGGGACGGATGTTGGGTTTCGTTTTGAGTTGTCAAGATTGAGGTTACCAGACTCACCGTAGGTTATTATGCTTGACGGAATTACTCACATCGTCATGGTCAGGTTCTATCTTCTTATTCTGAAATAAAATTCTTTATTTCTATTTTATTTTTTAATAAAAGACAACTCGCATCAATTAGGGAAAAATATCATTATTTATTTTCATAAGTTTCTGCCTTCGTTGTTCTAATGTTTATTTGGTACAATTCAAAAGTCGATTCTTAATCTCAGTTTGATTCAGAGTTACACTTTCGATAGTTATATAAACTCCTGGATTCTTTTGACTGTTATTAAAAAGTATGAAATGCAACTAAGAAGTACAACATATTACAATTAAAATAATTCTTACTTACTAATAAAAATAAAATTAAAATCAAGAAAATACAATGAAATAGTTGTTTGGTCTGATGTGCGAGCATAATAGTTAGTGTCGATGCAGTGTTGATTTCAGTTGGCAGTGCCAAGATGGCGGACTGATGCTAAGCGACTACAGAGTTAATTTACCTCCCGACTATTTAAAACAAGTTTTTAAAATAAAATAAGTCAATAAATTGTTCACTGGTGTTGAATTGGTCTTTTCACTTTGGTTCTGATGAATAAGTTTATGTGATTTAGTTCTGGTGTTGTATAATTATTACTATAGTTAACTGCATGGAAGTAGTATCGTCAAGGTCACACCACTTACTTACAGCGTTGCCACTAAGCAACAGTTTCCCTTTCTTCCGAAAAATGCTACACTAGTAAGTAAGCCTACTTAATGTAAAGAATATAACTAAGTGAGAAAGTTTCTAATACTCATTAGAGTACATTGTTACATTGTCAATAATTCTTAATAATAATTACATCACAATTAATATATTGTTAATAATTAATTAACAATTAATTTCCGTATCTTATACATAACATTCAATGCGACGCGTCAGCTATAGTTTGTTTGAACGAATTTTTTTATGCATCCTGTGTCTTAAGCTTGCCCCATTTAATTACTGAAGAGACACCGCACTATTCGTGACTGAGAAAAATATTCAATTTTTGTTTCCTGCGCTGCTTATTAATAATTAAGTAAAAAAATTAGAACTATATTATAAGACGTTACATGCACAAGTAGCATAAAAATAATGGTATGTATAAACGTGAAACGAATTGGATTTCTTAAGAAAATAAGGATAATTTTAAAAACAACAAATACAAATGCCTCATGAAATAAATTTAAAATTCCTTATTTATATATTAATATATTATAAATCTTTAAATATAGAATTTAAATTTATAATTCTATATTTTATGCATTGTCCTTACTAATTTTATAATTAAAATTTTCCTTATTTTATGAACTATAGAATTCCTTATGACTATTATAAATAAGCAGTATGTTGAAAAACTCACCTTAAATAGGGTTAGTCACACAATTATCACTTTGCAAAGTGATAGCACAGAGCACATTCATAACACTCCTGAAGAAAACACGCACACACGGTTTTTTATGTTTCAATAAAAATAGAAAATACTACGATTCGCTATAGACACGTTTACCACCTATATACACTTTTTAACACTCCTGCAGTAATTCGTCTTCGGATTCACTGGACTCAGGTTCACTGTCATTACTCACACGTAAGTGTATGATGAAGGGCTCCACTGTGGTGTCTCTCGTGCACTGCTTTGAGTAATCAGCTTCTTGTAGTGCCTCCGCATGTCTTACGCACTTCTCCCAGTCTTCCTGAGTTATCCTGTCCAAAGCTTCGTGTGCAAGTTGTTCAATATCGGCCAATCTGAAAGTCGTATTCTTGTTTGCAACATACCGTTTAACTTGGGCCCATATCAGCTTGATCGGATTATACTGACAATGATATGGTGGCAGGCGCACTACTGTATGTCCCATTTCATTTGCCAGTTGATCCAATTCATACGTCTTCTTGGCCGTTCGGATCTCTTCTTTAGAAAGAAGTTCATCCCTGGTTTCAGCTGTGGAAAATGAAATTCTCTTCTTACGCAGCCACTCCATGATATCCGCTTTATGCCAGTTTGAACATGGTGGTTTATATATTTGTACAGAATGATAGCTGGCATTATCCATCACGATGACAAAGCCTTCTTCCAAGGAGCACAACATACCAACAAACCAGGTCTTAAAAACTTGAGCATTCATTTCTGTGTGGTAGTCAGATTCAGCTGAATGCTTACTGCCACGAAAGACAAGTTTGGCACCTGCTATGAAACCTGTACTTGCGGATCCAGCATGTGCAATAACCAGCCGGCCACCTCTACCAGTAGGTACTTTCAGCCCACCGTTCCCTCTGGAGTCTTGCCAGATGTATTTATTCGTATAATTCTGTGATATCCAGGTTTCATCCAAATAAATTATAGGCCTGTTGTCCTCCGTACGATGTATATGCATGGTTCTCAAAAACTTCGCTCTCAAGGCAGCAATGTCTCTGCGCTCCATTAAAAATTTTCGTCCATCGTTGCACTTCTTAAATTTAAAACCAAGCACTTTCAGAAGGCGAAGTATGGAGGCTTTTGAACCAGAATAATTGATTTTCTGACAGAGATCAGCTTGAATTTTGCTTGCAGTGGGGTATTCCCCTCGGTCGTAATATTCTAGTACGGTCCTGCGGACTATTTGTTTATTAAAATCGTCCAGTTCAGTGTTTTTGTGTTCCCATTTATACCCTTTCCTTGGAGAACTGAACACAACACTCACGCCTTGATCATCTGCCAAAGCAACGGTATTGCTAATACGTTGCACCGACTGTTCAGAAATGCCACAAGCTTCCGCTGTCAATTTTCGAACTTGTGCAAAGTTTATGTTCCTCCTGGCTTCTTCATTATACGCAAGATTTTTAAAAAACTTGTAAACGTTTGCTATGATGACTTTACTTTGTTTTCTAATGTCCTCTCGGCCCGCACTTACACCACCGTTGCTTATACTCGAACTAAATGTAGGATACTGTTCCACAATATCACTCATAATAAATACAAATTATTGAAATAAACTAATACACACACTGTCTACAATAAAGACGTCAACCGTTCACATGAAACGCACAAAATGTCTGTCAACAATACTAAGGACGATAAATATTTTGGATGTTTGTTGCTAATTCATCTCTTCATCACCTCGTTCACCCAACCTACTTGGAATGGGGTACTGTAACTGAAATGGGATTGGCTTTGCCACAACAGCGACAATTTTGTTTACAGAAATTTCTCAGTCCTATTTATCTTTGTGCAACGGGAGAAAGGTAGTAGCGCGGCCAGTAAACATACACATTTTTGAGGGGAGTGTAAAATGACAAAGGCATTCATAAAAGTGTCAGACAGCAATATTTACCGAAAAGACATGCCGACAGGGTATACGCAATTTGCATACCCAATGTGTACATATACCTAACAGAACTTCCGAACCATATGGCTTAGGAACGACCGTGCAGAGAACAAAAACAGATTCATTTACAAAAGGGAAAAGACCGTGAGTATGAAAAACTTAAAGCGACAATAGCAGGCAAGGTCAGCGTTCTCAGACAACTGTCAGTCTGTAGGATAACCGCCCATGAAGAAAAGAGTACAACTTTAAATAAGTAAGTTCACTGTACGGAAATCACAAAATAACTGACCTAATGGTACTTCGTAAAGTTAGGGTGTGTACTGCTAAAAGCTTTAGATTCTAACATAAGAAAAACCAGCGCAGTATAAATAGTAGTTTCAGAGAACTGCAAATCGTAACAAAAAAAGCCAAAGAAAGAGAAGAAAGCAAAGATAGAAATTCTGTAGAAATTTACGCGACAACAAAAGATATGTTGCCGACTCACACAAATTTTTATAGCTCAAATACTGGCGCCCAGAATTTAACTGAGTAGTGTTACCCACAACTAATTATTCCTGATAAAACAAATTCATTTACGCGATACACATAAATAAATTTGAAACGAGGAATATAAGGTGGATGTATGAAATTTGTTTTCGTAACACTGCTAAAACGCTACACACTGTACTAGCTGGCAACAACGCTGGGCGAGGGGCGTGGAGGTGACAGGGAGAAGCAGTGAAAATGAGTGACCTTGACGGTACTACTTCCATGCAGTTAACTCTAGTGTTAGTATATAATGTTTGGTCTCACCACTTTTGGTAGATCAGTTTTATTTGTTTTTTTTTTTTAGAGATATTATTTTCTTCTTGTTTTATTATTATATTATTATTATTATTATTATTTCTTGGTTCTAGTTAGAAACTGTTAATTATTTTATTTTCACTCTTCTTCTGACTTGGACTTGACTATCATATACTTTTTACACAGAGCAGCGTAGATTAGTTCTTTATACTTTCGAGTCTAACAATCAAGTGAAGAAATTTCCTTATACCTTCAACGGGCTTGACCAAAATTTCTCATTGGTCAAAATCGTCAGGTTAGGAGGTCACATGACCTTAATTATTTAAGATACAAAATTTTACATCTAGCTACAATTACTACCTGTCTATTACATAATAAATCTAAAATTAGTTTACAGTACAATATTCCTTATAATAAGATACAAATTTAGACACCTCACATGACATAGGTGTGTGTCCTAATAATTAATTTAACATTTATAAAATTTCATCTCATAAGCCATTCCATGTAGCTTTTGACATTTCAAATCACATTAACAGTCCATTAATTAATTAAAATTTTGCTTCTGACACTTAAATAAAGCATATATTAGTATTTATACCATCTTTTACTATTTATTACAGTGCTGTGATAGTTTAATAGTTGGATTTACAATCATTTCTATTTTGATATTGGCCAATTAATTGGTATTTCTCTATAGCACAAAGTTTCATTTAAAATTAGTGTATGACCTTGTGGCTTGATACACTATTACATGCATTGAATTATCCATTGAATTGATTCTGATAAAGTGAAGAACAAGATTTACATAAAACAAACATATTACCATAATGTTAGGCCATTATGGTCAAACTCCAACCAACTTTAAACAATAAAACTTTCTTTTAATAACTTCTTAATATCTAATGGTATAGTTGGTCAATTTATTATGACCTATTATTAAGTATTATTGACACCAGGTCAATTTAAACAATCTAACTCTTATTACCCTAAATTAAGGTTTAACACTTTAATTTAAACCACACAAATGATTGTATTATTCCCTTCAGTTAACATTAAAAATAAAATAGGGAACTATTTTGTACAATCAAAGTTATTCAGTTAACATTAAAATAAAGTAAATTAACAGCCTAAATCGCCTTTTGGTCCTTTATAGGTTGAAGTCTTTTGGCAAATTGGTAATACACAGGTATATTGAATATCAGATATTTCACACATTAAATATTATTATATGATCACACATTGTCTAGTTGATTATAAATTTCATTCACAATAAGTTACCACTATTATTAACAGTCCTGTCTGTATAGTTAGTAACCAATATCTTACATTTACATTTGACACTCAATCACTTATTGTTCTTATTGTGAGTACATTTTCTTTTTACAATTAGCTATTATTGCTAAGAACAGTCACATTTAATGGTTTAGAGTACATATTTGTTCTACATTAGCATATATTGTACTTCTTTTTTGCTTCTTTCAAGTTTTAACCTTTCTCATTGGTTTAGCAAGGTTAGGTATATTGTTTAGTTTATGTCATATTATATGGGGGTTTATACACTTATTGGGTTATGCTCATTATGTCTCATTACAATATATAAAAAGCATGTTAATTTAAATAATTTTGGTGGTATGTAAATTTTTGAGATGGGACTTATACAGAATGTTCAAAATAAAAAGGTTCGACCTAATTAATGACGGTAATTATTTAAAAAGTTAGTAACTAAATGTATGTTTTTCAAGTAAATGGGTTTATGGCCATAAATTTGGTTGTAAAAATATTCAGGTTTTTTTGAACAAGAATTGTTCTGTTCAGAAGCGTCCTTCGACAAGAACTTTTATCTGTAGAAAATCATGAGTAGGGGTTACCTAAGAACTAATCTGATTATGCGAATTCAGTTGAAAATTATTTTAACCGATTGATCAGTCTCTCTTTGGAATCGATAACACATCACCACATACACACAAGTTAGAAAATTGCTACAGTTGCTGCGAGAAATATAGTATTGCTATTCTGTGAAAGTGCAAGATATCCGATTAGGTATATAGATGCTTTAAGCTGACTGGAAAAAGAGTGTTAGCATAACACACCATTTTAGTAATCAGTATTAGTTTGCTGTGAAAGTATGTAACCATGCCTATGAGAAATAACTACATACCTGAAAGCGACCCTGCGGCTGGACAGAGTATATCAATCCACAATCCAGGATCATCCAGGAACAGCCCATCATCTGAAGTCTACATAAAAGGGAAGCAAACTTATATTATTTATGCATAATTAAAAAAATAATTTAAAAGAATGATTATCACATCAGTAAAGACTTTATGGTAAATAAGACAAAAGAATGTTAAATATTACTTTACTTCATTGTATATAAAGGGAATCTTTTATTTTGTGTTACAAAGGTCAACACAGATATTTATTTTTTTTTATAAACTGTATTAAAGTCTCAGGAGATTGTCAAAAATAATAGCATCCACTTCAAACATAGGCCTATCTCGGACTAGTTATTCTATGTGACACCTGTACATCACAATACGTATACATATATACATCGTTTGATAAGTTCAGCCATTTTCGTTTTAGTGTAAATAAATTTAAATTCGTGGTTTTATGCGTACTGATTCTTGGTAAACCTTGACTCCATTTGTTCTTTATTTAATATTATCTACTTAACTGTTTTTGTTATTATAATTATCTCATGATAACAATTTTTCTCTTTAAATTTTGCAGAGTGCCAGTTATGAAATACACAGCAATAATAAAATTATAATACTATCTTTGAATACAATAAAATATAAAATACTAATAATAATAGAACAGTGTACTAATTCTTGTGTCACAGAGTGGCAGTACTAATATTTTGTGCTGATTGAATAAATCGTCGCGAATAAAACAAAAATCTTATACTGCATTTAATGAATACGCTAAAGTAAAATAGGTTTCGGCATTTAGCGGTGGGAGTTCTGCCGTACTGTGTTTAACAGAAATACGCTCACAATCTACAGCAGGGGTAATAATGCTGCGCCTGATTGGTGCTGCACCCTGGTGGTCGCTGCTGATCGCGAGTTGAAAAAAGGAGAATAAACGTTTCTAATCTTGTCTGATTTGCTGGTTGAACCAAACACCACGCCTCGCCGCGTTTCTCCGACAGAGAAGTTCTTTTAATTGTACCATCTTCCATCTATGGCAGGCTAGATTAAAACAGATCTGCGGTAAGTGAGTGCAGTATACTTATATATATTAATTTGAAGTAATGCAAGAGGTGTTTTGTGGGAATTTATGTTTTGTTGATTGTGTGTTGTGAATTGTGCAATTCTGGCGGCGGTATGCTATCAGAAATTTCCCCACCCCCTTTCAGGAGTTCTCCAGAAACTTTCGGTGGTAGATGGAATAGATGAGGATGGGTTGCTGGTCTTCTTGGATCTTGTCCTGCAGTTGGCAGATTTCCCGGTGGGGAGGTCTTGTCCCTTATATACCCGTATTGCCGGGATTCATTGGCAGGGTTGGTCACCAACACTCTGCGTCGGGGCGGCAGTGTCGACGCTTTTCATGGGGAAGTGTTGGATTTCTTCATACCCCATTGACGACGTTCCCAGCTTAAGTTAGATTTATTCTATCGCCTACAGGCCAACGGAGAGGCGTTGGGGGACTTTGTGCACGACATACGGAAAGCTGCCCGGACATTAAGATTAGGGTTGCCCGAGACGGAAGTGATACAAGCAATCCTGGAAGGACTGAATCCCCAAGAGAGATCTCGTTTGATATTCACAGACCGTCCCCGTTGTTTTGCGGATCTGTACCGGTTGTGTGTGGTTTCTAATACTGTCCAGGCAGGGGACGAGTCCCGGGGAAGAGCTGCTACGGATGTCCAATACTCCAGTGGTCTGTTAGGAAGAGCTAAAAAGGACAAACATGGCGGTTGGAGAAGAACACAAGAGACTGTCAGAAAAACTGAATATTCCGGAAGTAATGGAGGCAAAAGGGGGTGACAAGTGAGAAGACAGTAGCAACGGTTACAGCAGAGAAAAGAAATAAGTATGAAATTAACAGGGAAAGAAGAAGTTATATTAGAGAACAAACATCGGCAAGTAGGGATCCTGTAGGAAGTCTTTATTCCTATTTGGAGAGAAAGGAAACTTCAAAGCTTCCCGAGGAATTACCAGTGCCTAATAGAGTAGTGGATGAAGAAGGTGAGGAGAAAGAAGAAAAGCGAAGTAACTTCTGTGGATCAATACAATGATTTTGTTGGGAGATAGAATTTAAAGTTTGTTTATAATAAAAATTTATTGGTTGTTAATTTTGTGAGTTTTAATTGCAAGTCCCGTCTCACTGGACCCAGTGCATTTTTGGCTTCTCTAGGCTTTTGGTCTAGTTTTAATTATCTTGTGGCCCCTCTTTAAAAAAAAAAAAAATTCAGAAACAAATTTTTTTTTATAGGTCAATAAAAACCTTAAAGAGGGGTTACATTTGGTAGCAGGGCATGGTTTCGATCCACGGACCTCTGGGTTATTGGCCCAGCATGCTTCCTATGTAGAGGAGGAAAAGGAAGAGGTGGAAGAAAGAGAACCAAGTGTGGTAGAAGTAGATGAGGTAGAAGTTGAGGAGAAAGTGGGTGGCAGCGTTGTGGAGTGTGTGAGTGAGGATGATGTAGTGTGTGCAGTTTTGCGGATGGCTTCTGTAAGTAGTGTTGAGGATTCCGAGGAATGGAAAGAAGTTTCATGCGGAGCAGGTGAGCAACAACTAGAGGATGAAGATGTGCAGTGTCGTGATGGTGACTTGGATTATGTAGAGGAGGAATCGAAGGAAGAGGCAGAAGAGCGGTCTGCACATGCTGCGCAGGGGAGTATGGTTGTGAGTGTTAGGGAGACTGAAGAGTCGGAGTTTGCGGATGGACAAGGGGATGTCCATGCTGCAAGAATGGTAGCGGGTAGATGTTCCCCACAATCTGGGTGGTGTACGTCTACTTCAGGGCTGTGCCCCTGCCTACGCGAGCCTTGGTTTTCTCCACTCCTCCTTATTTTCGGAGGGAACCCTGTCCTCACCCTTGACCTTTAAGTATCCTTACCCTTTGCATCCTCCCGATTTCCTACCTTCCCCCTTAAAAAAAAAATAAATAAATAAAAACTAGAAAAGCAGAAAAAAAAAATTAGAAAAAAAAATCAAAAATAGTAAGCAGAGCAAGTCGTACCGCTCCAACGAGGCCAGGTAGGGACCTCGGTGGCGTTGTACGACGTGGCAATGTCCTTGGAGCACACATGTATTAGGTTATAGGAAGGATATACACATTGGGTAAACAAATTATGGTGTCATGGAAACCACCTCCCCCGTTCTCTCCCTGGTCCTGTGGGATGTAAGAGGGATTCATGGGATAAAGTGTTATTGGATTTTGGGGGGTTAGTCCCCGTGTAATTGTAGGGCATGGGTCCCTGTTGAAGTAGCTCGGAGTTCCCGCATAAGTGGTCAAGCCTCAGGAGTTCAGAACTCAGGGTGCACCCGAACACTCTTACTTCTTTTCTTCTTCTGTCTTTCTTGCTGCATGCTGGCCCTGATCAGGTCAGTGTGTAGTGCCAACATACACTCATTCTACACGTCTTCTTTCTGTTTTTTCGACTTCCTTCTGAGCCACTGCTCTCCTGAGAACAAAGGCAACGGGGAAAACCGAGGAACACCTGCGTTTTAGTAGAAAACATTGGGGTACACTGCAGGGTACTCCTCTGTCTAAGTGTGGGGCAACTATGTTGCCCTTTTGGGGTGGGGGTGTGCCGATTGAATAAATAGGCGCGAATAAAACAAAAATCTTATACTGCATTTAACGAATACGCTAAAGTAAAATAGGTTTCGGCATTTAGCGGTGGGAGTTCTGCCATACTGTGTTTAACAGAAATACGCTCACAATCTACAGCAGGGGTAATAATGCTGCGCCTGATTGGTGCTGCACCCTGGCGGTCGCTGCTGATCGCGAGTTGAAAAAAGGAGAATAAACGTTTCTAATCTTGTCTGATTTGCTGGTTGAACCAAACACCACGCCTCGCCGCGTTTCTCCGACAGAGAAGTTCTTTTAATTGTACCATCTTCCATCTATGGCAGGCTAGATTAAAACAGATCTGCGGTAAGTGAGTGCAGTATACTTATATATATTAATTTGAAGTAATGCAAAAGGTGTTTTGTGGGAATTTATGTTTTGTTGATTGTGTGTTGTGAATTGTGTAATTCTGGCGGCGGTATGCTATCAGAAATTGCCCCACCCCCTTTCAAGAGTTCTCCAGAAACTTTCGGTGGTAGATGGAATAGATGAGGACGGGTTGCTGGTCTTCTTGGATCTTGTCCTGCAGTTGGCAGATTTCCCGGGTGTGTCCTATGGGGAGGTCTTGTCCCTTATATACCCGTATTGCCGGGATTCATTGGCAGGGTTGGTCACCAACACTCTGCGTCGGGGCGGCAGTGTCTACGCTTTTCATGGGGAAATGTTGGATTTCTTCATACCCCATCGACGACGTTCCCAGCTTAAGTTAGATTTATTCTATCGCTTACAGGCCAACGGAGAGGCATTAGGGGACTTTGTGCACGACATACGGAAAGCTGCCCGGGTATTAAGATTAGGGTTGCCCGAGACGGAAGTGATACAAGCAATCCTGGAAGGACTGAATCCCCAAGAGAGATCTCGTTTGATATTCGCAGACCGTCCCCGTTGTTTTGCGGATCTGTACCGGTTGTGTGTGGTTTCTAATACTGTCCAGGCAGGGGACGAGTCCCGGGGAAGAGCTGCTACGGATGTCCAATACTCCAATGGTCTGTTAGGAAGAGCTAAAAAGGACAAACATGGCGGTTGGAGAAGAACACAAGAGACTGTCAGAAAAACTGAATATTCCGGAAGTAATGGAGGCTACAAGGGGGTGACAAGTGAGAAGACGGTAGCAACGGTTACAGCAGAGAAAAGAAATAAGTATGAAATTAACAGGGAAAGAAGAAGTTATATTAGAGAACAAACATCGGCAAGTAGGGATCCTGTAGGAAGTCTTTATTCCTATTTGGAGAGAAAGGAAACTTTAAAGCTTCCAGAGGAATTACCATTGCCTAATAGGGTAGTGGATGAAAAAGGTGAGGAGAAAGAAGAAAAGCGAAGTAACTTCTGTGGATCAATACAATGATTTTGTTGGGAGATAGAGATTTAAAGTTTGTTTATAATAAAAATTTATTGGTTGTTAATTTTGTGAGTTTTAATTGCAAGTCCCGTCTCACTATATCCAGTGCATTTTTGGCTTCTCTAGGCTTTTGGCTTAGTTTTAATTATCTTGTGGCCCCTCTTCAGAAAAAAAAAATTTTCAAAAACAAATTTTTTTTTATAAGTCAATAAAAAACTTAAAGAGGAGTTACAATTTATTATGCAGTGTTAAAAATAATATTAATGAATACAATTCTGTGTTTATACCCAACCTAACTGTAATGTGTAAATCATAAGCTGGGTCATATGAATTTGCTGGTTCTTGTGTTAAGTTTAATTGTTGCACAGTAAATTTTTTAATAGAGGAGTGAGACATTGATGGCATAAAATAACTAATTACAATACTGAATACTAATAAATCATCCATTTATTAACTATTATATTAGAAAAATTAAATATCAAAAATTTGAAATGTGAATTCAGAATATTCTCTTTTTAAGAAGATACACTGACATACTATTATGCCTCTTATATGTAACACAACAATAATAATCTATAACATCAAAACAAAAGACATTAAAAAATAATTATAAAATTCTTGTAAATTTCTCGGGTGTCCAACAGGAATATAAACTTTGAATCGTTATTAGAATTTTAAATCTTAGCAAATAGTCTGCAAAAATAGTATTATATTTTTTGTTAAATCCAGTTGTAAGTTTATTAATATTTTAATAAAATAATGTTCACTTTAAGTAAACATAATTATTGTTTACAAGACAGCACCCATTCTAAATTGATTGGAAAAATTATTTTTAATAAAACTTAAAATTCCATATTACTTATTTTACTTCAACTATTTACATTTTCGTATTGATTTTACTTCACTAACTCATACTTCAGTTCTTTGTGAGTTGTTTCTTTGTTTTGAACAAAATAATTGTTTATTTTTTACTTGTGTGTGTGTGTGTGTGTGTGTGTGTGTGTGTGTGTGTGTGTGTGTGTGTGTGTGTGTGTGCAGATTATGGATATGAGACAATGACAATGATGATGTTGTCGATGCTGATTTCCTGTCGCTAATAAAACCCCAAGAGTGGCCCCATGAGTAAGCCATTTGCGTCTTCCAATGGCAGTGCAACGAAAGTAATTTTCTTCTCATGTGGCATTGTCTGAATTGCAAAGTGTGTTTTGTAGACTTCAAATTTGATTAAATAACGATATTTAATTATTGTCATTAATTCATTCATGTCTGGACAGGAGTTCTCTAACCAAGCAAAATACATGCGTACACAGAGATCGTCCCCATTTGCAGCACAATACCTGTTTCTGCTGGTACACACACACACACACTGCATAAAATCTACAGGTGATCACGTTTGACAGGCTAGAGCCTGTAATCTTTGCCTGTACATACACTACTTAAAATTATTTCTAACAACTTCTCTCTTTGAATTATTTACAACAATACTGCCATTGTTAAATATGCAAATATATGTGTTGTTGCATATATTCCCCAGGTGTTATTGGATTTGAATGGTATTCGTATTTTATTTACATCTTCACATACGTAATTATTCACATAACAATACGTTTTAAAACGGCTTCTTATAAAAAAAGATTTAATTGAACATAGTAAACACTGCCATGGAGGGATACAAAATTCTGCCACCTTTCTTTGGATGTGTTGTTCTCCGTTGACGATATCCTGTGTCATATTTACGTGCTTTGTAGGAAGATGCTATATATGTAATGGCCACTTAGGCCGTTACACAAAATTTAAAAACTAGGCTACTTAACCTATAGGAAGCGAAAAGTGTGCTGGAGCCCAAACAGAGTGACAGGATTTGCAATCAACACTCTTGTAACCAGTAACAATTTTTATTAGTGTTAACATGTTATGATCATGAACCATTTTCTTTAAGAAGATTAATTTGAATTATTATAAAATATTCAGTTACAAGTTTTTCAAACAGCTGGATTCTTGTATCATTTTCGTTAAGAATATTAATTTAAGTTATTACAAAATATTCAGTTACAAGTTTTATAAACACCCGGAGTTCTTGATCTAAGTAATTATGAGTTCTCAAGATGTATAACGTGAACACCAGGGGGCAGTCTATTGAGTAGATGTTGACTGAAGGGTAATAATTAGAACGCTCCCACCTGTACTTTTGTTGAAGAACTCAACCGGTACCATGCTGACCAGTGTGCCATGAGTACTGCAGACTGTCCTTAGAGTGTGTTGAATCTCTAGCGTGTCATTTCGGTATTCTGCTGGATGAGTATTCCTGGGCCTGACATCTTCGGGGAGCATACTGGTGCACTGCTCTGCGGATAGTGACAGGTGTTGCTGTTACCTACCTCTGCTTCCCCTTTTTCCCGGCTGTTGTGGGGACCCTATAACATTTTTATTTGGAGATTAGCTGTCAGTCAATACACCCACCCATACAGTCTCTTGCCTTGGAACACAGACACCACACTCACTGTCACAATTTTTATCAACATTTTAGTTGCTTATTTTATCCAGTTATAGTCATTACTTTTAATCTTTTACTTTTAACTTTATCAGAAGACAATTAAATACAATGTCACCACGTGTTTCCAGACCGGAAGTAACGTGTAAGTCAATTTTACAATACAAAGGTTTTACAATTAATAGACTTTACAGATGTCGAGGCCACACACACACACAAACAGCACATAATCCATCATTAAATAACAGAATAATATAATTGAGTCTAACCTGAAAGCCCTTTACTGGATTATGAACTCATGTGGAAAGATTTACTTAACCCTGAGCCGTCAGACCGTTGAAACACTCCCTGAAGGTTGGCAAGGAATGAGAATGAGACCCTGAATTAGTCCGTCCCACTATCCGGCATAAAAGTGACCTGTTCCGATTTGCCGATCATAACCTTTGGTAACCTGCTTACTACAGTGTACAGCGAGCAGCTGATACATTTGACTAGGCCTGCTAGATTGGATCGCCGAAGCACAGACACGGCCTTGGCGATCACATGTTAATGGTCGAGTTAGCTGTGGTGAGCACAGCCGCCAAGCGCATTGGCGGCACTGATCGCATTCAAAGCGGGCTGGGAAAATTCAAACCCCAGCACAATAACAATGATTTTTATACCTTCCTTTTCATGGTGCTATTTCTACCTGTTTCTCTAATAACGGGGCTGTTTATTCTGAGACTCGTACTGTGTTCACCCTTGGTCTCTCTCTCTCTCTCTCTCTCTCTCTCTCTCTCTCTCTCTCTCATGGGAAATAATTTCTCATTGTCTTCTCTCACTTCGTTGTTCATATCGTTTTGCTCTTCTCCAACCTTGCTTGCATTTCTCTCTTCATAGCGATTCCTTCTCTTTCTGCCCAAAGTTTTCTCTTACACTCTCCTCTCTTCTTTCTTGCAGTTCCTTTTAGTTGCCATCACATATCACCTCTAGAGAATTGCTTTTATTTTTGTAATCTGTGTGAGGAAATTTAGTAATTCTTCAATGGTTTTAATTCCTTGTATGTATATTTACATATATATTCCTAATCTTATATTTCAGTTCAAGTGGTATGCTAATTTTAACACTAACTTGTGTTCAGTCAGTTTTAATTTGTTTACTCCTTTCAACTAGCTGAGTGATGTTCTCTTCAAGGGTAAGTTTTCCATGTGTTTAATATCTACCACAATTGGTATCTTACCTGTCTTTGTGTATCAATATTCCAATAGCAGCAGTATTCAAACAAGTCTTATGTTGTTCACAAATAGTTTACTTGCTCAAACATCATGTGGCAGCACAATCTTGAAAATGTTTATTTACTAAGCAAGCTTCTCTTTCAATTATATTAATACCTATCGATTCCATTTCTTGTTCACTATTCAGATGGAATTCAGTTTTATTGTTCTTCAAACCTTGAATATTAAATTAGTCCTCTCTTCCGTACGTGTAGCATACACAGTCATCTGAACGAGTCTTCTCTTTATTCACATTCTAAGATTTTCTATTCCAATGTGTAAATCATTGTAGAATGTATTTATTTGACTTGGATAGTCCTGTGTTGTTTTGGTAGACGATGGCAGTTTCCAATGAGTAGTTCAGACTTCTAACACTTGTGTCTTCCTTATGTTTTCAAAGACCCTTTTACTGACTTAAAATCACACACACAGAGCTTAAAATCAACATGTGTTCACTTTGACAAGCTACAGCTTGTAAGCTTTCCCCGCACATACACATAGCACTACTTAAACTATTTTTAACAACTACTCTATATTAATTATTTACAAAAATTCTAGTGTGGTTAAATATGCAAATGTGTGTGCCATTCACCATTCAATTATATACACATTTTCTTATAAAAATGTATTATTCTTCCTATGAAGAGTAATGCAATACTGTAATCAGACATAGGGTAAGGTTAATTTTTGCAAACTGAAAGCTACCTCACAGATAGAACATGATTTTTAACACTATTTTCTACTGCTTGAGTTTTCCAATTATGAATTATTACAGTTGTGTATTCATTTGTTCCAGTGTTGCTTATTTACACCCATGAATAATATCTGTGAAGAAGAGGATTCTACTCTGGATTGTGAACTATATAGGGGAAAGTCAATTCAGAATATTCTGGGAGACCATCTGTCACTACACAAGTTAATACATTCTGGCATTAAGAAGTACCAGTGCGATGTTTGTTCAAAATCATTTACTCAGTCATGCCATTTGTCAACACACAAGTTTATACATTCTGGCGTTAAGAAGTACCAGTGCGATGTTTGTTCAAAATCATTTACTCAGTCAGGCCATTTGTCAAAACACAAGTTAATACATTCTGGCGTTAAGGAGTACCAGTGCGATGTTTGTTCAAAATCATTTACTCAGTCAAGCACCTTGTTAACACACAAGTTAATACATACTGGCATTAAAAAGTACCAGTGTGATGTTTGTTCAAAATCATTTACTCGGTCAAGCACCTTGTCACTACACAAGTTAATACATTCTGGCGTTAAGGAGTACCAGTGCGATGTTTGTTCAAAATCATTTACTCAGTCAGGCAATTTGTCACGACACAAGTTAATACATTCTGGCATTAAGAAGTACCAATGCGATGTTTGTTCAAAATCATTTACTCTGTCAAGCCAATTGTCAGTACACAAGTTAATACATTTTGCCATTAAGAAGTACCAGTGCGATGTTTGTTCAAAATCATTTACTCAGTCAGACAATTTGTCAAAACACAAGTTAATACATTCTGGCATTAAGGAACACCAGTGCGATGTTTGTTCAAAATCATTTACTGTGTTAAGCACCTTGTCACAACACAAGTTAATACATACGGGCAACAAGAAGTACCAGTGCGATGTTTGTTCAAAATCATTTACTCAAGCAGGCCATTTGTCAGATCACAAGTTAATACATACTGGCATTAAGAAGTACCAGTGTGATGTTTGTTCAAAATCATTTAGTCGTTCAAGCACCTTGTCACGACACAAGTTAATACATTCTGGCATTAAGAAGTACCAGTGCAGTGTTTGTTCAAAATCATTTACTCAGTCAAGCCAATTGTCAGATCACAAGTTAATACATTCTGGCATTAAGAAGTACCAGTGCGATGTTTGTTCAAAATCATTTAGTCGTTCAAGCACCTTGTCACGACACAAGTTAATACATTCTGGCATTAAGAAGTACCAGTGCAGTGTTTGTTCAAAATCATTTACTGATTCAAGCACCTTGTCACAACACAAGTTAATACATTCTGGCATTAAGAAGTACCAGTGCAATGTTTGTTCAAAATCATTTACTCAGTCAAGTCAATTGTTAGTACACAAGTTAATACATACTGGCAACAAGAAGTACAAATGTGATGTTTGTTCAAAATCATTTACTCTGTCAAGCCAATTGTCCGTACACAAGTTAATACATTCTGGCATTAAGAAGTACCAGTGTGATGTTTGTTCAAAATCATTTACTCAGTCAGGCAGTTTAACAAAGCACAAGTTAGTACATTCTGGCATTAAGAAGTACTAGCGTGATGTTTGTTCAGATTCATTGACCAATTAGTTTGTAAATACACAAGTTAATACATTCTGGCATTAAGAAGTAGCAGTGAGTTGTTTCTACAAAAATATTTAATTTGGCATAGCGTGTTTTGTTATAAATAACATGCTGGCATAAAATAACTGTGATGTTTGTAACAAAATTTTCTGTTTGTAGATTTTGAGTGTAAACTAATCTATTATAATATTACAAACCCTTACTGTGTGGTATGTAAGAATAGTTTCTATTGCCCAAGAAGTTATAGCAATGTAATAAAACTTATCAATATATTGTTTTTAAACAGAAACACTTAAACAAGCATAACTATACAAATAAATTGGTAAATGCTGTAATATTGCCACTGCAAATATGTAATATGTCTATAATATTTGGCACTACAAAACAGTAGTGAAATTTGTAACAAAATTTTACCTTACAAATTAAAATCATGAAATTAAACATTGTAATGTAGTGTAACATTATTGATACACATTTAGCCTCTAACTAAAGT
Organism: Magicicada septendecula; assembly: GCA_034769895.1. Lineage (NCBI taxonomy): Eukaryota > Metazoa > Arthropoda > Insecta > Hemiptera > Cicadidae > Magicicada > Magicicada septendecula. The sequence continues at coordinate 165,818,169 of CM068375.1, forward strand.
AATCACTGCATGAGTTACAGTGATATATGTATGTTTAGTTGAAATCGTTTGGAAGTCTTTGTTTCTTGCCATACATAGATTATATTTCTCACACAAGATTTTGTCTGGCTGCTACAACCTTCACGATGACAGAGGCCTGGGGTCTTAACACATCTGCGTTAGTGCTTGGCAAAATGATTCACATGGGTATGTCCCCTAAGTTAACGTAGCTTGGCATTTCACAGCTTGTAAGTTGTATTTAAAGCTCGTAGGTTATTTCATCTAGCATATTTTTGATTGGTGCATGCATACTGTTTCTTTACAATTCAACATTAGTTCAGTGCATTACTGACTGATGGCATTGTATCTCAAACTGCTAATTTCCGATGCTTTACATGTCAATGTTTGTAACGGTTCCTTGTTGTGAACTACACATTGGTATAGTGTTGGCATGTGGAGTGTTCGAATTTTTGAGTAATTTTTTGTTGTAATTTTATTTTACTAAGTGACTGATAACTTCTTGACTGAAGATAAAATATTATGGTAATTTAATTTCAAATCTGGATCTGAATTGAATAATGTAGAAAATGAAGAGATATTTTGATCTGACAATACAGGTAAGCCTACATAATTTGAGGTTACTTCATCTCGCTGTTTACTGCCGGTGTCCAAGATAACGAACTATAGCAAGTGTTACAAATGGCAAGACACCAGAATAGTACGGACGCCCTGGTACATGCTTTGCAGTTTGAGGCCGCCAAATCAGCGTCTGGGTGGACAAGTCATAAAGTGGGCGCTAAAAGATCGCAATGGCACAGACGAGGAAGAAGAACAAGGAACAGAGACTCGACGGTCGGCACAGCAGAATAAAATAAGAAAGCACGGAAGACGAAAGTGTTATAGATGTGGGAAACTTTTGGACATCTACAATGAGATTGTTGGGTTAGAATTCAGCAGCAGGGAAACAAGCAGTAGTCAGTACAATGAGGCATGTGCTGACTAACTGGAGGAACGAAGCCCCTAGACAATATGCAATTTCTACACTTCAGAAAAACAGCAGGAGCTTGGTCATTACCGGACTCATTCAAGATAGGCCAACCTCAATTACAGTTGACACAGGCCCAACAGTTCCATTGTGGGGCCTGACATGGTGAAAGATCTCAAGCCAATCTGGTGCTCTTGCAGCTTGCGAACAGCTACTGGATGGCCTGTAAAAGTATTTGGAAAAGTGGAGACACCTACACCTTGGTTGACTTGAGTTTAATCACCAAGTACGTGTTGCGGACATTGTGGATGAAGCAATTCTTTGTGTGGATGTTACGAATGCATATGGATTTATAGTTGACTTCAAAAACAATGTCATGAGAATCGGAGGAGAAGAGGTAATGCTCTCCACAATTACTACATCAGAAAAATCTAGGGACATGATAAACCAAGTGGCCGTAACTTCTGCTGAACTCCGAAAAGATCATTTTTAGAACTGAGGTAGATACAGTAAAATTAAAAGTTAAGGGCATATGCGCAGAAACCAATTTATCGATGGATGAGTCCACTTTGAAATTGTGAATGGTGGGAGGGTAAGGGAGAATCAGCTGGTATGCAAGTGAAGGTGTTGCCAACTTTGTGTGTGATATTTTAGTTACCCGTACAGTGTTAGTTACTGTATGACATACTATTCAGTCTTGGATTTGTTATTACTATTTCAATTTATTGTTAATTATATAGTTCTTTTACAGTCACTCATTTTTATTAGTTATTTAAATTTTTAGTTAATTTCTATTGGTAGTTTTTATTCTATAATTACGTATTATTGTAATTATTTGTGTTATCATACAGTAACCAGATTTGATAAAATGGATAATTCTTTAACTAGCAAAGACAGGAAAGTTATTCATAGTAAAGCACGGGAAGTAATAATACACCGTTTTTTGTTGTCCAGGATTAAAAAGATTCTTGCAGTTATATTAATACAAAGAATGCGTTCCTTTATGTAATTATAGACTGTAGAGATAGTCAGGTATAATTAACGAGTGGAAGTGTACTGTTTGCAAATTCCATTGTGATAAGAATGGTCAGAAAGGCTGTAGTTTTTTACGTCTCAGCAGTACACAATGACAGAATCAAACAACACTCATATATGTTTATAAAACATTCTGATATGTAACAGCAACAAATTCCGATACGTTTGAACAGTACATATCATTTGCTTGATTTGTATAGTCATACAATTACAATATTATTATTATTTGATTTACATCGCAAACAGTAAACGTATAATTCTTTTTTTAAGCCAGCTGTGTGACTGTAGGCACACACACAGAGGTTCGTGGTGACACATTTACAAACAAACCTTAACAGTTGCGAGTTTTTGTTACTATTAGCAACAATATTCATAGGTTGGCAACAGCGTCGCTGATAACAACAATTATCTTCTCACATCTCACAGTGACTCCCTCCACATTGCCTTTCTCCTCTGACTGAAAGCGTTTCGGGCATTCCCATGCCCTTAACTTTAAATTTTGCTATATTAGGGGCAACCAGTGCTCTATATTCAAAATCCATGTAGGCAGCACACCGGGCATACTAATTGCCAGAAGTTTAGTAAAACCTGATGAAACTGGAAATGTACTTATTAGAGTGGCGAATATTTTGGATCAAGCTGTCACTTTACAACGCAATATGCTCCAAGGGAAATTGACTCCTGTGGTCTGGGTAGCTGGAATGACACAACAAAGATGCAGTGCTTTGGATACTTCCAAATTACCAGAGGGACTGCAGGAATTATTGAACAGATCTTCTAACAACCTCTCAAGTGGCGTGGTAAAAGAACTCAGATGGTTTTTACATGAATTCAAAGATTCCTTTGCAGTTCGGAACAGTCATTGGGAAAAACCTCTCTTGTACAACATCGCATCAATACCAGGGACACACCACTGATACGCCAACCTCCTCGAAGGCCTCCATTAGCTAAGCAAGAGGAAATATCTTGGTTAGTACAGGACATGCCGAAAGAAGGAGTAATCGAGCCTTCGTCAAGTGCTTGGTCTTCTCCGGTAGAGTTGGTAATGAAGAAGGATGGTGGATTGCGTTTCTGTGTAGACTACCGGAGGCTGAATGATAATACAAAAAGACTACTATCCATTACCTCGTGTTGATACACTCGACACGCTGTCCGGAGCACAGTGGTTTTCCACATTGGACCCAAAGAGTGGATATTGGCAAGTGGGTCTTCAGCAAGAAGACAAAGAAAAGACCGCTTTCTCGACCCAAGTGGCTTATTCCAATTTAACGTCATGCCATTTGGACTCTGTAATGCACTGGCAACATTCGAAAGATTGATGGACCTGGTACTCTGAGGACGGACATGGAAAACTTGCCTTGTTTATTTAGATGATGTCATAGTAATCGGGAAAACTTTCAAAGACCATTTGGAAAACCTTAAGGTTCTGACTATAATTCACAGTGCCCAACTAAAGCTGAGCCCAAAGAAGTGTTCTCTATTCCAGAAGGAAGTACAGTCTCTGGGCGATCTGGTTTCAGCAGCGGGTATTAGCATGGATCCTAATAAAGTAGACACTGTAAGAGACTGGCCAGTGCCAAAGAGTAAACATGAAGTTCAGAGTTTCCTGGGGTTATGCTCATATTACAGACGTTTTGTGAAAGGCTTTGCAACTATTGCTAAACCACTACATGGCCAAACAGAAAATATACGACACTTCCAGTGATCGAGAGAGTCTGAACAAGCATTTAGAACTTTGAAAATTGTATTATGTTCACAGCCAATTCTCGCTTTCCCCGTTTCCGAAGGGTAGAACATCATAGACACAGACACAAGCAATACTGGTCTAGGAGCACTTTGTCTCAAGTGCAAAATGCTGAAGAACGAGTAATATATTACAGCAAACACTTTCTAAACCAGAGAGAAATTATTGCATTACAAGGAGAGAGTTGCTGGACTTTGGAGCACTTCCATAAATACCTCTATGGAAGGGAGTTTTCACTACGCACTGACCATGCCGTGCTTGCATGGCTCTTGAGATTTAAAAATCCGGAAGGCCAGTTGGCTCAAAAGTCTGCAAGCATACAACTTCAAGGTATAACATCTGCAGGTGCGCCTGCATAGTAATGCGAGTGGCTTGTCACGAAGACCGTGCCAGGAAGACTGTCGACATTGCCACAGAAAGGAAGAACAAAATGCCAGCGAACATGTTCAAGCCATTACTGTAGGTTTCCTGGCAGTTGGCAGGACGACACAAGATTGTCGACAAGAACAGACGACTGATGAAGACATTGGACCTATCTTGACAGCAAAAGAGGAAGGTCTCCACCCGGATTGGCAAGTTATCTGCCATGGTTCCGAAATGGTGAAGGGCTACTGGGCACAATGGGAATCCCTTACCTTAGAGAAGAGATTGCTGAAAAGGGCTTGGAAAAACTGCAGATGGATGGGACGTGGTCATGCAGTTGATAGTTGCCCGAAGTAGAGTGCAGTCTGTTTTGAAGGAGATGCATGATGGAATGTCTGGGGGCTATCTTGGCATTAACAAAACCCTTGACAAAATACTGAAGCGATTCTATTAGCTTCATCTTTGCCACAACATAGAGGAATGGGTTCGGGCATGTGAAATATGTGCTACAAGCAAGGGCCCACAAACTAGAAGGAGGGGAAAAATGAGAGTATAACGTTGGTCTGCCTTTTGAGAGAATTGCCATAGACATTGCTGGACCATTCCCAGTTACTGACGATGGAAACCAGTACATCATGATTGTAGGTGACTACTTTACTAAGTGGGTGGAAGCCTATGCAATTCCAAATCAGGAGGTTACCACTGTGGCAAAGGAGTTAGTTCACAATTTCTGTTGCCATTATGGACCCCCTATGGAAATCCGTGCTGATCAAGGGAGAAATTTCGAATCAGGAGTTTTTAAAGAATTATGGCACCTACTTGGAACTCGAAAGACCAGGACAACGCCTCTGCAACCTCAGTCAGATGGAAAGGTTGAGAGATTCAATAGGACACTTGAACAGCATCTTTCGAAGGTTGTTGAGAACCAAACAGACTGGGACCAATGTATACCACAATTTCTCATGGTGTATATAGGTCATCAATACACGACACAACCGGCATGACCCCAGCAAAATTGGTGTTTGGGCGGGAGATTCGTCTTCCTAGGGACTTGATGTTCAGATCACCTGAGACTGAGTCCCAAGAGCCACAGAACTATTCCTCGCAATTAGAAAACCAATTTCGAGAAATGAATTGCTTGATAAGAGGACGGGTAAAGATTGCCAGTGATAAAATGAAAACTCTGTACAACATTCGCAGCAATAGTGTGGGTTTCCAAGAAGGAGATCAAGTATAGTTGTTCAACCCAAAGCGCCGTTGTGGTCGCTCACCTAAGCTTCAGACTAACTGGGAAGGACCCTACACTGTGAAAAAAAGAATCAACGATGTTGTGTACAGGATTCAACAGGAAGGACAGCAAAAGTTCAAAGTCATCCACCTGGATCGCCTGGCCAAGCATTACTTCATAGACGGTTTGCCAGTTCGGGACGAACAGGCTTAAGTAGGAGGCAGTGTTATGACATTACAGAACGGTCTACATGTTTATCAAATGTTCCAGAAGAATCTGGCTGTAATCTGTGTGGTGTACGTGAATCTCGACGCATTAGCTAGACTGTGACAGAAACCGCACGAACTGTGTCAAGGCCGTAATGAATTATACTCTAATGGTTTCCTTTATTGTTAATGCGCAGTATGGAATATTCTAGTATTTCAGCATGGTATAAATATTTCAACGACAATCAGTTTCAGTTTGAGTTGTGATATATCTCAGTGCGGTTCGGGTATTGTGGCAAAGTGTTACGTGTTTTATGTGTTGTGCGGGACGATTGTTGACGACAATCTTGTTTTATATTAGTAGAACATTTTTATTGCGTGTGAACAATTTTTATTTGATTTGTTATAAGAGACTGTCTTGTTAATTATAAACTGGTTAATTGTGATAATTAACGCTGGTGATTAGTGACGTAATTGGTGTCATATTTTTTGTTCCAATGTACCATACAATGATCAGTAGACCGTCGTAACAATACGTTTCTTGAAGTGATCCCCTCCAGAATGTAGCTCTAGCACACCATTGTGTGTGTCACCTGCATTGTGAGCCCCCCCCCCACCAATGTGTTGGTCACATGTTATTATTATTCAGCAGACAAAACCTCACCTTTTAGTTCTTATTTGATAGAGTGAGTTGTTTAGTCAGCAAATCAAAGAATTGTCTTTTCATATGGACAGATGTATATATGTATAAGTGTGTGTGTGTGTGTGTGTGCAACCTGAAATAACCTGTACAATGTACAATAACCTGTCAGCAATAGAAAGAGATATAAAAAAAATCAAGGGTGACATTGATTAAGAAATACTAAGTATACATTTTTGTATAATTGTATTTTTTTTTTTTTTAATTATATAGAGTATAAAGAAAAGATCTGTGAATTGTTTCGCTGGTAGGGCAAAGGGCACTGGAAAAAACAAGTTCTGAAGGGGGATAAAAGTTTGATAAATACTGATATAATCCTCTTTTCACTGTTTACTAGATAGTGTAAAGAAAGCATTGTGAATATAATTCAAATGGAGATTTCAGTGATGTTAGCCTGACTGAAAGTGTTGTGGGCTCAAATTAGTAGTTACTGTTTTGGAAAATAAGAATATTATGTACACAAAATTAAACAGTGTAAACTTATGAATACAATGGATAGTTATTTTACCTAAGTAAGACACTTTTTCTTATGTGAAATGAAATAGGGACAACAAATATGACTTCAAAAAGTGATTAGTGAGGAACTTTTTCAATTTTTGTCAGTAACTTTTAATCATTGGGAAAGTTGTACCCAATAATTTGAAATTAGTTAAACTCTACAAGTTATCTATACAATCTGTGGTTGGCCCATTTCATAGTAAGCGATTCTGAAAATCTATTTCCAAACCTTAAACAATTTGTAACTGGAAAGCATTTTTCATTAAATGAAGAGATAATGGCAGCTGGAGAGGGGTATTTTACGGATCTTTTAGAATGTTATTTAAAGACAGGGATCGAATTATTAGAGAAGCATTGGACCAAGTGTATTGAAGTTGGGGGAGATTATATAGAAAAATAAAGTAATTTTTGTAACAAATAACTTGTTTTTTCATTTACATTCTGCGAACTTTTCAACCTCTGATGTTTTTCAATTACTGTCCCAAGTCTACGTTGGACAAAAAGAACAGATTTCCATGCTTGTGTAACAAACAGTTCCTGCTAATTGAACACATCAGAGACATTTAAACATACTCAAATTCTAGTTTTATCACACACACACATACACATGGTAAGATGAAAGTCATTAGAACCTATGAATGCATGTGTACTGTATTGACATATAGATAGAACTGTACTCAAAGCCCTATTAGACTTTGTTAATCTGATTGTATTTATGAACACGTATCTCATTCAAAATAGTGAGCAAGTTCTGCAGCTTGGGGAGCTCACTAGTAGATATAACTTTTACCTTCATTGTAACGGGACAAAATTTGGGTAACAAAATTATGTAACTGGTTAACGTTTTGTTGCAATGTCGCGGGTCTGGTCAGGATTGTAGAAGTGAGGGCAGGCGATGTCCATATAAGGCAACAAATGAGTCTGTTATTCATCAGTGAATCATAAAAATGGCATGTGTTTCCAAAGACACAGTCAGTCTATCAGCAAAGTGGGGAGAAAAAGTGAAACGCTATTTTCAACATCTAGGACGGGAAGCAGGTAGGAATCTGGCTGTAACCAGTTTCAAAGGCGCAAAAGACATGGAATGAGTGAACCCACGCCACTAAGCTCAGCCGCAGTCTGCAGTTGTCCAGCATACGGGACACGTACTAATAGTGGCCTTGGGCATTTACAGTAGGCCAAAGGAGTTACGGTAGGCTACCAAAGTGAATTTAAAAAATGTAATGGAACAGTAAAAAACTTTTGTAAAATCACAAATTAGTGACAGCGATGATGATAAAACAGTTTCAAAAACGTTATTCTGGTGTTCTTATGAAAAATGAACTGTGAAGTGTGCAATGACTGAGATACCACGTGCAGATAAGTAAAAATAATTGGCCAAAAAATTGATCAAAGTTTGTTTATATTATAAAATTGTTCATATAATAAAATTCACCTTTATAAAAATCAATAACATAATGAGATCTCAAAAAGAGGGTAAACAGAGAGAGAGAGATCATGTGAGAGAAAGAGAAAAATAGTAAAGTACTGATTTGCAAGATAGAAATTTTTTTTTGTGTGATATAAGTTTTGTCTTACAACTTTTGTATAAACATATTAAAGGAAAATAACCATTGGTTTAATAAATTAAACTAAGATTTTTTTTGTCATAATCATGTGTTAGTATAATTATTACACTACAATACCCATAACCTATATTCTCTGTATAAACGAGTTCGTCTAGACGACCCTAGAATATTTTTTATATAAAGGAATTTGTGTTAGTCAATAAATTATTTCTGTGGGGAGAGTGTAAATGGTTTCTACATTTCCTCCTTAAAATGTAGTGGCGGCCCTGGGAATCTTCTATTAAGGTAAGTCGTAAATAGATCGCAATAATTGTGGTAAGTGTCTTCTCTTAGGCCTATTATTTGTATAGTTACATCATGTGTAGGTCTGTAAAATTAATTTTCTGTAACTACAGTTACCGTGAACACACAGGTGATAAGCAAATTTAGTTTCTTAAATTTAAAGACACTAAATATTTAGAGTCTGGTGGAGAACAGCAGCAGAGGATCATCCAAAATGGTAAAGATTTCTTCAGGAGGTCAGGCCTCCTGATTGGTTGGTCGTATCTCTGTTGGATGATGATGCCAACATTTTACACTATAGACTTTCACCATTGTTAAACATTAATTACACACACAATGCTTCAGCCACTCAGAATCAGTGCATATGTACAGTGACACCACAAAAACTGATCTATAATTAAAAAAATTATATATAATGTAGCATGACAGATAAGCCCATAAAAATGAATGGCGAAGTGATCATTAAAATAAAGTAATAAGATGTTTAAATCCGAAGAAAGCAATATAATAAAGAATTAATTCAGAACAACCGTACAGTACAATTATTGATTTAAGATATAAGTTCATATAAAATAAATGTTACAAGTGATGAATCATCAAAACCAATTTTAATAACTAAAAAGGTGAAAAAATATAAAACCCAGGAAGGTTAGGAGTAGGCAAGGAAGATACCCAGAACATAACTAAACCCACAACAAAGAGAAGAAAATCTGTTGTATGAGACCAGAAGAGTAGATAAGGAAGAAACCCAGAACAAGGCAAGATCCACCATAAAAGGTGATGCATCTGTATGAAACAAGAAGAGTAGGTGAAGAAGAAACCCAAAAACCCGATGACATCCACAAGAAGATGAAGAAAATACAATTATAAGAAACCAGAAGAAAAGAAGACATCAATGAAGAAACAAGAAGAAGACAGCATCCACAACAAGAAGGAATGCTCTTGTGAAAAAAACCCCATACCCCAAATTAAATAAAAATAATAATAAAAAAGTATAACAAAGTAGTAATGCAAAAACCCACATGTACAATAGATATAAGCCAAAAAATTGTATAGAGTAAGAGTTGAAAGATAAGAAACCAGAAGAAAAGAAGACATCAATGAAGAAACAAGAAGGAATGCTCTTGTGAAAAAAACCCCATACCCCAAATTAAATAAAAATAATAATAAAAAAGTATAACAAAGTAGTAATGCAAAAACCCACATGTACAATAGATATAAGCCAAAAAATTGTATAGAGTAAGAGTTGAAAGTAGACCAAGGTGAAATAATAATATAATAACAAAGAACAAATCTTCATTATAATCTACAAATAGATTTCTTGATTTCAGTAAGACTATATAACCATTTAGAAATAGAATCAAGGAATGTAAAGAGAACCAGTGCAAGTTTTAGTATTATAAAAAATGAACCTTATGTTTCATTATTGGTATTCACAAACTAAGTAAATAAAGAAATGATACAACTTTGAAGTGACTTAATCTTTGTTCAGAAATAATAAATAAAGTATTATCGTGATGATATAATACTTGTGTTTTAGTAAAGAACTGCCAATCTGTTTAAATGACATTCATTAGAATGATTTATAAAACAAGAGCAGACACAGAATAAAAAGTGAAGTGACGGTACAATTACCCAAAACCAATTTAAAAACAGATAAAAACTGTTAATAAAACTTAATATAAGGAATATAGAGTATAAGATTATAGTAAATAAGGTTTTGTTTATGTAGAATAAGATATTTAAAAATGTATTAGGAATAAGCAAATTTAAACAGGTCAGAACCACTAACATTCTTTAATTATAAAATATTGATTATAGGTATTATTGTTAATAACTAATTAAGATGTTAGAATGGAACAACATTCTTTATATATGATATTTGTTATGTATCATTATTAATCTTTGAGTATAAAAAATGTCTGATTTGTTAAAGACAACTACTAATTGGAATTATTTGTTATATGTTAATACTATGAAACATATACTAATTGTTATTTTGTTTATAAGAAGAAAATGTTTAATTTATGTTACAATATCAATGAAAGTCAGAGAGGGTATAACTCAATATGTATTATTTATAAAAATTTGTATGTAAAAACTGTTAGAAATCTGGGCCAAAAGTTAAAAACTAAACATCATCAAAACTGAGAAACTAAATACATAAATACATTTAAACTGAAGGGATTTAGATAAGGTAAATCAGAAACCAAGCCATGTAATTAGAAATATAACTAAGAAAGATTTTGTAAAATTATAGCCAGAATTATTGATAAAAATGGAAATGACAGAACTCAAAAATTTGGAGAGGGGAGTCATATTCCAACATAATATTTTAAAACTTAACCAATTCATCTAATTGCAAGAAATTAAGGGAATATAAACCTTTTATTACAATATGAGATTTAATAATCATTAATATAACTTGATAATGGCAGTATTTAGAAAAGAACAGGAAGTTAGACCTTAGGACTTAGAAATTACAAAATGAAGGAAAGAAATATCATTTTTAGATCAAAAACTTAATAAAACAGCATTATTTGGTATCAAATTACGCAGAATGAACTGAAGGATAAAATTAAGTAACAACTAGCTAATAAATTTGAAGAATAACCAAAGGATAATCAGTTATATAATGTAACTTTATTACATGCACAGGATGCAAAATAAAATTTGAACAATGGAAGGAATAATATTGCTTTGGCTAAGACTTTAGTCGGAGTTGAAGGAAGTAAGTTAGTTAATTATTGAATATTGTACGTGACACTTGACACGAGCAATTTACCCGTATTAACCTAGTTACGAATACCGTAATGGCGAATAATTGTCTGAGCCGAAAGTGAAAATCGAGAGTTTCGGTAAAAAACATTTTTAAAGTTCAACACAGTGAAATAAACATATACAAACACTGAACTAACATTATACAGCACAGAACACCAGTGGAAATAACATTTAAACCCATTAAAACAGTAATGAAACTTAACCGAAAAAGTGCCTTACATATGACTAAACGACAAAAGTGAATTTGACTTAGAACTACACCATTTTTCCGAATACAACACTAAAACTGAACCAGTGACACTCCACCAACACAAGAAGGAAGAATTGCAGCCACCAGGACGTAAATTCATAAGGAAAACATCTTTATTTGAACGCCAAAACTGCAAGGTGACGACTTTCAATTTCAACGGCGGCCATTGCTGATTTCCAACAACTCTACCCAACTCAGCCTTCTACTGCCTACAGAACGGTTCGCAACATATTTATTTATTTCTATACTTTGAATCTAATATATGTACTGTTAATTTTAAGAATTTACCTTGTAATGTTATACTTTTCAATCTTTGCCCTATTTCTCTGACTTTCCCTAACATAGCTGTTCAAAGAACCTTTATATAAAAAATTTGTAATAATTCAAACGATACCCTGAGAATCGATTTACATATCGACAAGAGTCAAAATACCTAATTGTCAATAAAATTATTAATACATTTCCTATTTAAACAGTTTTTCATTTCTAATATAGACAACTAACATAATACTTTAATTTAAATAGAACTAACTACAAGAATCTCACCACCAGAAGGAAGATAACCTCCAAACAGAAAATAAACAAGTATCGATTGTCATTGGAGACAATTCTATAAGTGGCTAGAGGTTTTAACAAATACACAAAAGTCCATAAAACAATTAAAATAAGTGATAAACGTTTTGGAACACCACGAAACTTAATTAATTAATATAAAAAAAATTTTCATAAACAAAATATTTTTTAATACGAATATTATTTTAAATTTAAACACGAGTATTATAAATTTGTAAACACACACTTATACACGCGTTTAGTTACAAATTGGCGCACAACTGAGGGGCTTTAATTAGCGATTGAAAGGCCACTACCATCTGCCCAATCACTAATTGGAGCTTGGCAGCAGCTATCAAGTCAGAGAAAGATAATAAAAGGGCAACGACGACAAACAAAGATGTCAGAACGATTGAAGAATATGAGCATCGAGGAAAGGATACAACTAATCGCGGTATCAATAAATGGATACACGAAACGATGGAGAAAAGAAATAAGAAGGGAGCGTAAACAGATTAAGAAAGAGGAGTCAAAACCAAGAAGACAACAGAAGGGAAGAATTACAGGAAAGGATAAAACGAAAGACGGAAACACTAAAGGAGTTCACGAAACAGTGGAGAGAAGTAAGAATAAGTACTCAGAAACAGATGATAGAGAATAAGAATAAAAGGGTGGAAATAATCATCAAGAATAATAAACTGTGGGATAAGAGATAACAAAAAAGAGGTGGAAGTAATACCAAACGATGAAACACAGGAACAAGTAGTGGTATTACCCGAAATTGAACCTAACGGAAACAAGGAAAATATTAAACATATGGAAGGGAAATCGAAGAAAATGAAAAGAACGCATCCAAGGAAATTAATAAAAACACAGGAAGCAATGGAGACGATGAACCATGGTTTAATTGATGTAAATCATATTCCAATTACCAATGATAAAGACATCATGAATTCTAGGAATTATGGGAGGAAATTAAACGTAATTTCAGAAATGGTTTACCACAAAACAGTAGCTTACCACTTGGAAAGGACCAGAGGTAAATGGGAAACAACAAGGGTAGCAATGTATGGTAAAATATCAATGAGATCATTATCCATTGATGGACCAGTAACACCCCGTTTTAATGAACCATATGGTAGAACCAATCGAAGAAAAATTGAAGCAAGCGACAGAATAACCGCAGGAAAAATGAAGTACCAGGCGGAAACCAGAGATGTCACAAGTACTGGGATAATTATGAAGACAATGATCGTCCAGAAAATAAGGGCAACCGAGATGATGGACCATGGTTAACTCAAATACCACACGCGATCAAGAAAAGGGACAGATGTCATGATAACCGACTACGGCGAAAAACAATGGTGAAGGAGACGAGATATAAATACCATTGAAAAGAAATAATATGAATAATGAACAAAGAAACAGAACCTTACAAATGAAAATATTAGCAACTGAGCGACATAAAGAAAATCATCCATCCTCCTGGGTATAAATAAAATAAAATAACAAGGAAAGAAAAAGAGAAGATCAACTTACAAAAAAGTATAAATAACATGGTTGTTAAATATGTTGTTGTCAAAAATAATCATAATAATACGTACGAACTGAGAGAAATAGTTTCTGGAAGAGTTAAAGGTGTGTACAACCAAGCATCCATAAAAAAGTATTATGAAGAATGAATTTGAATTTTGTCTAAATTCTAAAAAATAAGATCTACTTGTAACGTGTCCAAAATTGGGTCAGTTTATTTATTACAGTTATAGGGTATTTGTATTTTATTTATTTCATTTTTTGGGGGTTTTGGAAAAATATTGTGAAAGTTTTATTTTATGACAAACGTCCATTCCATTGGAATAGACCACGTGGCAAAGAAACAGTGTTGAGAACAAAGCAGTAAGACGCAGTTTCTGTTGTGTAACCAGGCAAGGAATTTGCACCACCCTAATTTTCTCAGAACTTTGCATAAGTGTGACCACGCACTCACGCGCAATACAAGTCCGCGCTCGGCATGACGCCGTCGTCCAAAAAACCAAGATGCCTGGGGAACGATTTTATGCATCGTCTCCTTAGCCGACCGGCAGGAAATAAAGTCTATGTCCGGCCTCTTTTGTGATGTCAACCAGTGCTTAACAAAAATCGTCCACGGTTACCACACAAAAAACATGTGTTGAATGAACAGTGACGGAAGATCCGATCATGAGGCAGTGAAACTTCCGCTCTGTCTGAGTGTTTGGAGGGAGGCAGATTGATAATTTTCTTCCCAGTCGACTAGCAACCCAAGCCACGCATGGCAACTATCAGTTTTCTGCCCGGGCAAATCTTCATATTTTTCTTAAGTCGGCCGACAAAATATCTATGTGATTCTACAAAAACATGTATAACAGTGCCTCCAGTGACGAAGAGTGAATATTGAACGTTATTAAATATTATAAACCTTGTGAACATCCGGAGAATGAAAGACTTTGGAAGACGCACCACGTGGTCGGGGAAGAGGACGCCACACACGTAACGTTTCACACTGAAAGCATTATGATCATTAATTTTACATAAAATGGGGCGTTTTTATATTGAAAAGTGGTTTTAAGAATGTGAGTAGTGCGTGCGCAGGCTGTGCTATCTTACGTGTAAGTAATAGTATGTAGGTTTAGAAAATAAGAGTTGTAGGCAAGCATTACACCATAGTCGAAAACCATGTAAGTGACTATATTTGATACACAAAATTTTAAATTGGCAATAACTAATAATTAAAACTAATTATTTCTCTTTATAACAATGTGTCGAATCAGTTATTTCGATAACCTTAACACATGTTTGTATCTAAAGTTCATGTGATTGGATCCTGGCCCGTAAGAGAGTCTTGGCAGGTAGGTGGAAATTATGTAATTTGGTAATTAATATATTTAAATTGGTTTAGAATATAACAAATGGCGCCCGAACAGGGACGAATTTTAATATATTTAATTAAATTCCACATCTACGAAAGATACAAAAATGTGTTAGGTTAGCGTAGCAAAATAAAAATGCGTTATGTACGCAAAGCTATACCGAAAGTAATATAGAAAGTACATTACAAAAAACTAATTAAATTAATGAATTAGATTATTAATATTTTGAATATCAATTATAAAAAAATGTCATAACGAGAATAAAGTAAAGGAAAATAGTGTCGAAAATTTTGACGACTCAAACATGAGCAATTTTCAAATACATTCGACTCCAAGTGCGAGTAAAGATAAAACAGAATTAAGCATGATTGACCAGAGTAATGTAACTGAAGATTCGGGTGTGCAACTGACCCCAACTTCAACAAAATATAAGGTACAGTTCAATAGTGATGTAATGAGCATGTTACAATTGCTTTTAGAACAAAATAAAGAACAGAAGAGTGACTCGGACGTTAAATTCAATATATTGAAAAATCAGAATAATGAATTAAAAAATGAGATTCAAGAAATTAATAAACGTTGTGAAAGTACCAAAGTAGAATTTACTGATAGAGTTAACAAAGTAGATGCCAAGTTAGATAATTCAATACAGCAGATAGATGTTAAATTTAATGAAATCGATAGATAAGTAGAGTTGAGAAGCAAATCAATGAGAATAATGAAATATTAATAAATTCAATGAATGAGTATAACAATGACATAGAATCTAAAATTAATAAATGTAATACTGAAACTGAATGTAAGCTGAGTAGCGTAGTAATGACAGTTGAAAAAATTAGTCAGAATATTGATGAACACCAAAATAAGGTAGACTCTAAAATAAATGAAATTGAAAATAATTATAAGACAGAAATACAAGCAGTAAATAAATCCATTGAAGTCATATCAAAAAATAATGTACAGTCTGAATATAGTAATGACAAAAAATTATATTCACTTGAACAAAACATTAGTAGTATGAGAGACGAATTAAGTCTAGTAAGAAAACAAAATTTAAACAATGTTACTGAACGCATATTCATGACACGAGACACAAACAATGAAATAGAATTAGAATCTTTTAGTAGTGAAAATCGTAGAGTGCATCCAATGCAATTTTTGAATCGAGTACGGGAATTTGACAGATTTAATGGTAGCAGTTGGGAAGTTAAACTTATAAAAATTCTGAAATGTTTTAAGGGCAATTCGGAGATATGGGCGGAGAAACATCGAAACGAATGGGAGAGGTATGAAGATTTTGAAAAAGCCTTTCGGAATAAATACTGGTCGGAGGAGGAGCAGGAGATACTACGAAGCCAAATAATGGGAACCGGGAGCTTTGGGAGAAACCAAGCTATACAACGAAGCCAAGTACTTAGAACCACCGTTGCCATTCCAGTCGTTTGTACGCCACATCAGTAAGCATCTACCGAGGGTAGTACAGATCACGTTAATGACCAGAGAGGTAAGCGATATCAATGAATTAGAAAAAATATTGGATGTTTTTCAGAATATTAAGGACCAGGAGGATAGCAGACGTATACAACAAACTAATATGCACAATGTAGGGAACTATACACAGAATTTTCACAGAGGAGCGCGGGGAGGAAGTTTCGATAATAGGGGCGAGAGTTGGAGGTGTAGAGAATGTGAAACTGATAATTATGCTAATCGAACCAATTGTTTTAGATGCCATCGAAACAGGGAGTGCGCCAGGAACGAGAGAACGAACCCACCACCAAATCAACAGTCGAGGGGAGGAGAATTTTATAGAGGAGCGCCCAGAGGGGGAGGACATTATAATAGAGGAAGAGGAGGAAATCATCCAGCTGTAGCAGGCCCATCCATGGGAAACTAAGGAAGACAATGGAGAAGCGGGCCCAACCATTGTCAACGGAGAACCGGGTCCAAGTAACCAACGAATATGCGAACAACGTTATCAAGGTGGACATAGCAAAAGAATTGTTAGAAGAGGAGGAGAACAAGGTGATGGAACGCAGAACAGGATTGACTGAGGTGACAATTAAAATTGAAGGTAAGAATTATAAAACTTTAATTGATACCGGTAGCGAGATATCAGTAATTTCGGAAAATGTTATGGGGGAATTAAAAGAGTTAAACAAGAATATACCATCATTACCAGTTGCCGGGGTTACAGTAGTGGGGGTAACTGGGGTGAGAAGTAAGAGAATAACCAGACAAGTACAATTAAATATTTTAATAAATGAAGTTGAATTTGAAAACACTTTCCTAGTAGTTAAAGGGTTGAGTCTAGATGTAATATTGGGAAATGATTTTTTGGAAAGAAACGGGGCAGTAATAGATTTCAATAAACAAGTAGTGAAATTTGAAAAGGGGAATAAACCAGTCAGAATAGAGTTTAAGAGAATAGTAAATGAGAGTAAAGTCACGGGAAAAAGAATGTTACATAAGCAGATAGGCGATAGAGAGATAGAGACCAAGATAAATATATGTCTAGAGAGTGATAGCCTAGAGAATGAGGAGGGAGAAATGCATGAGAGTAATGAGAGTGTGTGGGCAGATAGAGCCAACAAATTTTTTAATGAAGATACAGTTGTAGGAAATACTCAGCGAGAGGAGCTGTGGGCAGTTGTGGAGCGGTTCAGAGAGGTGTTTGATGAATCACCAGGGAAAGCGAAGGACTACATCTGTGAGCTGAAAGTTCGGGACCACGCACCATACATGCAGAGGAGCTACCCGGTGCCGTTTTCGAAGAGGAGGGCTGTACAGGAGGAATTAGACCGGATGATGCAGGGAGACATAATTGAACGCTCAGTATCACCCTACTCAAACCCTTTGGTAGTGGTGATAAAAAAGGATGGAAAGGTAAGGTTATGTTTAGATGCTCGGAAAATTAATCAAATTATTATACCTGACCGAGAATCTCCGGAACCCATAAATGAGATTTTACAGAAGTTCAGCGGAGTCAAATACATGACGTCATTAGACCTGACAGCTGGATACTGGCAGGTGACATTAGCAGCAGAGAGCAGAAAATACACAGCTTTTCTTTTTAACAGTAAGAATTACCAGTTCAAACGCTTACCTTTTGGATTAAACACCAGTGTTGCCAGTTTTATTAAATGTTTAGATAATATATTACAACCTAAGGATTTAGACTTTTTAACCGTATATGTCGATGATATCTTGATAGCTTCTAGAACATTCACTGAACATGTAGAACACATAGAATATGTATTAGATAAGCTACAAAAAGGGGGTTTAACAGTGAATTGGGACAAGTCTAAATTTCTGCAGACAGAAATACATTTCTTGGGATTTATTATTACACAGGAGGGGATATTAGCTAACCCTGACAAAGTAGAAGCCATAATGCGATTCCCCGAACCTAAAAACATTAAGCAATTACAAAGTTTTTTAGGCCTATGCAATTTTTACAGGAAATTTCAGGAGAACTACGCACACACGACATACAAACTAAGTGCTGTACTGCAAAAAAATAAACAGTGGAGATGGGGAGATACAGAACGAAATGCATTCAACGAAATTAGGAGAAAGTTTAGTCGCATGATCATGATGAATCATCCCGATTTTAATAAAACTTTTTATTTGCAGACTGACGCCAGCAACAAGGAACATCTAACGATCGCTTTCGCTAGTAGATCGCTGCTGTCGGCTGAGAAAAATTATACGACGACAGAAAAAGAACTTTTGAGTATTGTGTTCGCCGTGGGTAAATTCCGGACATACATCCTAGCCAATACAACAATAATCTGGACGGACCACAAGGCATTATCATTCCTTAATTCATGTAAGCTGACACATAGCAGATTAACCAGGTGGGTATTAGCTTTACAAGAATATAACTTTTCATGGGAGTATATAAAGGGGTCAGACAATAAGGTACCAGATACACTTTCTAGAGTAGATGTTATAGACAATAAAACTGGTAGGGATCTTAAAGAAATAGAAATTTTTAGATTAACTAGAGAAGATAGAATTTTTGGTGAAGAATTAAGTGATATTAAAAATATGCAAAGATCTGATAGTAAACTGGGTAAAGTAATTGTTAGTTTAGAAACAGAGGTAGAGGGATCTGAATATAATGAGCGATTTCAAGTATATCAAGGTATTTTGTTTAAAAAAGTAGATAGTGGGGAGCGGGATTGGAGGTTAGTTATACCCGAGGGGTTAATAGATAAAATTGTTTGGGATTGTCATATAAGGTATGGTCATTTTGGGGCGAGAAAATGTGCTAATGTTTTGAAAGAATCATGTATATTTAAGAATATGGAGAAGAGAGTTAGAAAAGTGTTGAGAGCGTGTGATTTATGTCAGAAATCGAAAGTAGTGAATTATAAAGTAGAGGGGGAGATGAATTACATAAAAGTTGAGAGACCGTTTGGTCTAGTTGCAGTAGATTTGTATGGACCATTAACCAGAGGTAGAGGGGGTGCATTGTATGTATTTGTAGTTCTAGACACTTTTTCAAAATTTGTGAAGTTATATAGCATTAAGAGAGCGACCAGTAAAGTACTCAGTGAGAAAATAGTAAAAGACTACATGCTTAATGTTGGAAAACCGAAAATTATATTATCTGACCACGGTCCACAGTTTATAAGCGGCAAGTGGCGGCAGACGCTTGGATGGGAAGGTATCATACCCAAGCATACGGCAGTGTATCATCCTCAGTCGAACCAAGCAGAACGGGTGATGAGAGAGATTGGTAGGATATTTCGGGCGTACTGTCATGCCAAACACACAGAATGGCCATCCTACGTGAAGAAAGTAGAGGAGTGGCTGAATTGTACCACCCATGAGTCCACGGGATTTACGCCGCATGAGTTGATCAGGGGAACAAGGCCGCCCAGGATATTGGAACAACTTTTCGAATACCCACCAGAAGGTCAAGTTTTGGACAGAACCATGAAAATTAGATTGGCAAACGAGAACTTGCTTACGAGAGGAGAACGAAGGAAACAGAAACATGATGCTAAGGGTAAATGGACCAAGTATGAGGTAGGTCAGTTAGTGTTAGTAAAAAGACATGATTTGTCCAGTGCTCAAGATCGAGAAATAAAGAAGTTTTTCTTGTTGTATGAAGGACCATATGAAATTGTAGAAATAAAAATGCAGAATGCGTATGTGCTGAGGAACCCAGCGACGCAGGAAATAGTAGGTACTCAAAATGCGACGAATTTAAAATTATATCGGTCACTTTAATTATGTTTATGAATAATAATTAAAATATTGTTGTATGTTTACAGAAGGGATCCTCCCCCATTTTCGGGCGGTCACGATCTTACCAGTCCTGGCCGTGGAATTCGGAACTCGGAGGCGGGCCATGGTTGGCAGATCTTCCTTTGGGCGGTGAAAACAACGATGGTCCGGCTCCACCAAAATTGGTATAAAGTAGAAAATTTAACTACATATTTGAACGGGGAGGGGGACCCCAACAGGTACGTGACACGAATTAAATTTTTTAATACACTCCAGGTGCAGCGGTCTCGGTGTACCTGTCACGTGCCTGCACTGCCTTAGAGTGTTGTACATAATGGAGGCTGCACCTAAGTAAAAGGCAGTGCGTACAAATTTAAAAGTTTCAGAACCAATGGCAAAATTAAAATTAACCAGTGGTTATAGTTCTGTGTAGTCTGAAAAGACGAATTTTGGGGCAAGAGGGGTTGGCGCAAGGTAGAAAGCGGGTTAGAAAAAATGGTAAGAGAGGGGAAGTAGTGTGTTTCAGAGGGGGGTCGTGTACCCATGAGGAGTAAGAACCAGAGGGGGTTGTTGGCACCAGTTCCTCACCGGTCCTCTTCGGGGTTTTATCAATGAGATTTCTTCTGTTCTGGACAGCAGAATTCTCATTGAGGGGGTATTGTAACGTGTCCAAAATTGGGTCAGTTTATTTATTACAGTTATAGGGTATTTGTATTTTATTTATTTCATTTTTTGGGGGTTTTGGAAAAATATTGTGAAAGTTTTATTTTACGACAAACGTCCATTCCATTGGAATAGACCATGTGGCAAAGAAACAGTGTTGAGAACAAAGCAGTAAGACGCAGTTTCTGTTGTGTAACCAGGCAAGGAATTTGCACCACCCTAATTTTCTCAGAACTTTGCATAAGTGTGACCACGCACTCACGCGCAATACAGGTTCGCGCTCGGCATGACGCAGTCGTCCAAAAAACCAAGATGCCTGGGGAACGATTTTATGCATCGTCTCCTTAGCCGACCGGCAGGAAATAAAGTCTAAGTCCGGCCTCTTTTGTGACGTCAACCAGTGCTTAACAAAAATCGTCCACGGTTACCACACAAAAAACACATGTGTTGAATGAACAGTGACGGAAGATCCGATCATGAGGCAGTGAAACTTCCGCTCTGTCCGAGTGTTTGGAGGGAGGCAGATTGATAATTTTCTTCCCAGTCGACTAGCAACCCAAGCCACGCGTGGCAACTATCAGTTTTCTGCCCGGGCAAATCTTCATATTTTTCTTAAGTCGGCCGACAAAATATCTATGTGATTCTACAAAAACATGTATAACAGTGCCTCCAGTGACGAAGAGTGAATATTGAACGTTATTAAATATTATAAACCTTGTGAACATCCGGAGAATGAAAGACTTTGGAAGACGCACCACGTGGTCGGGGAAGAGGACGCCACACATGTAACGTTTCACACTGAAAGCATTATGATCATTAATTTTATATAAAATGGGGCGTTTTTATATTGAAAAGTGGTTTTAAGAATGTGAGTAGTGCGTGCGCAGGCTGGGCTATCTTACGTGTAAGTAATAAGTAATAGTATGTAAGTTTAGAAAATAAGAGTTGTAGGCAAGCATACACCATAGTCGAAAACCATGTAAGTGACTATATTTGATACACAAAATTTTAAATTGGCAATAACTAATAATTAAAACTAATTATTTCTCTTTATAACAATGTGTCGAATCAGTTATTTCGATAACCTTAACACATGTTTGTATCTAAAGTTCATGTGATTGGATCCTGGCCCGTAAGAGAGTCTTGGCAGGTAGGTGGAAATTATGTAATTTGGTAATTAATATATTTAAATTGGTTTAGAATATAACAAACTTACTACAAACGATTTTGAAAGAAACAATTTGAGATGTAATAAAAAGAAACAAATTTAGAATATAATAACAATATAAAAATTCTAAAATGAAGTAAGACCAGCTTACACACTAATTTTTGAAAGTACAAAATTTGGAAACAAAGAATGAATTTATAATAAAACCTCAAAATTTTAAAATATAAGTAAGAACAGCTTACACACTACAATTTAGAAAAAAACATTTGGTATAAATGAAAAGAAAAAGAGAAAGATTTTGAATTAAAAAATATAAAAATTCTAAAAAAATAATAAGACCAACTTACTACAAACAATTTAGCAAGAAAAAATTTGGAAATAAATGAATTAAAAAGAATTTGAATTTTGATAAAACGTCAAAATTTAAAAACATGCTAAGATCAACTTACTACAAACAATTTTGAAAGAAACAATTTGAAGATAATAAGAAGAAAAGAATTTAGAATTAAAAATATAAAAATTCTAAAATGAAGTAAGACCAGCTTACACACTAATTTTTGAAAGTAAAAAATTTGGAAACAAAGAATGAATTTATAATAAAACCTCCAAATTTTAAAATATAAGTAAGAACAGCTTACACACTACAATTTAGAAAAAAGACATTTGTTATAAATGAAAAGAAAAAGAGAAAGAATTTTGAATTAAAAAACATAAAAATTCAAAAATATCGTAAGACCAACTTACTAAACACAATTGTTGAAATAGTACCATTTGGAATAATTAAAAAGAGAAGAACTTGAATTTTGATAAAACCATCAAAATTTTAAAACATGATAAGATCAACTTATTACAAATGATGTATGAAAAATATATTGGAATTAAATAAAAAGAATAATTTGAATTTTGCATAAAACTAACAAAGTTATAAAAATAAATATGTTCCATTTATAAATAAATTTAGAAGAAAATAATACGATTAAGTCAGAAAAAAGAATTAAATATAATCCAGAATAAATGTGAATATATAACATTTGAAGGAGTAGAGAAGAAAAACAAAAAATAGTGTGATATACAAGAGAAGGCAATAATTTGGAAACAAAGAGGAGAATCTGTTATTATAAGCAAATTATATAAAAAATCTATAAAAAAAATAAAAACAATAATATAATGAGAACGACCTATGACTAACTACTTATGAAACAATAATGGAAACAGTTAAACAAGAAAAATGATTATGATGTTACTCAGTTCTGAAGAAGCAAAGAAGAACAACTCATACCAAACATATGGAGAAGATGATTTTGAACAAATAATAATAACAAGACCTATATGAAACGCAAAGAGAAGAAGTACCACCTGAAGTATAATATAAATTAATTAATTTTAATGAATGCAAAAGCGGATTAATGACTTTCTGAGAGAAAAGAAAGAAAAATAAAATTAAATAATATGATCACAATAACAACCTGAATATCAATTACAAAGAAACTTTTGAAACCATTAACTATAATAAAATAAGACCATTCAAATAATGAATAAAAACCAAAGAGAAAATGCTATATATAAAAACTATGCTAACAATGTAATTAACCGGAAGGAAGTATAATGAGAATTCAGATGGAGAAGGAAAAAAGTTACACTATAACCAGTAACAAGAAGAATTAACAAAAGTTTCCAACCATAATTAAAATAAATATATCAGACGAGCAAAGAGTTTAGAAAAATATATATAATGAGAATAATAAGTATTAAGAAGAATTATTAAGATAGAAAATGTGAGATAACCTGAGAAACTACGAAGTGAAGAATCCAAAGATATTTTTATTAGTCGACAATGAGACTACTTTTTATTTAATTTATTCGATGACTGACTGTAGATAATTCCAGCAGCATTATGTTTTTTGAGCAGAGATGAATTTGCCTCTGGACTCAAATTGTAGAAGTGGTGTATGGCCAGCAGAGTTGTGAAGCCTACAGTGCCCATCTGAACTGCCCCAGCCCACATAATAGGGAACGTTAGGGAATTAATATCCCAAGGATACAACACGAAGTTTATAAGAAAAGTAAATATACAATAATAATAATAATAATATATCTCAGAAGACACTAACTATCCAAGAAGGATCAAAAGTCAGATAAGTGACTATATGTAAAATTTATTAAGCTCAAATATAAAAAAGTCGATATAGAAATGGAGAGGAAAATGAAGTATAAACAACAATAAAATTGTCATAAGCAATTATTTCATCCATAATCAAGTCTGAAATAATTATTTCTGGAGGAGAGCAATCTGTAGCATGACAGATAAGCCCATAAAAATGAATGGCGAAGTGATCATTAAAATAAAGTAATAACATGTTTAAATCCGAAGAAAGCAATATAATAAAGAATTAATTCAGAACAACCGTACAGTACAGTTATTGATTTAAGATATAAGTTCATATAAAATAAATGTTACAAGTGATGAATCATCAAAACCAATTTTAATAACTAAAAAGGTGAAAAAATATAAAACCCAGGAAGGTTAGGAGTAGGCAAGGAAGATACCCAGAACATAACTAAACCCACACCAAAGAGAAGAAAATCTGTTGTATGAGACCAGAAGAGTAGATAAGGAAGAAACCCAGAACAAGGCAAGATCCACCATAAAAGGTGATGCATCTGTATGAAACAAGAAGAGTAGGTGAAGAAGAAACTCAAAAACCCGATGACATCCACAAGAAGATGAAGAAAATACAATTATAAGAAACCAGAAGAAAAGAAGACATCAATGAAGAAACAAGAAGACAGCATCCACAAGAAGAAGGAATGCTCTTGTGAAAAAAACCCCATACCCCAAATTAAATAAAAATAATAATAATAAAAAAGTATAACAAAGTAGTAATGCAAAAACCCACATGTACAATAGATATAAGCCAAAAAAGTGTATAGAGTAAGAGTTGAAAGTGGACCAAGGTGAAATAATAATATAATACCAAAGAACAAATCTTCATTATAATCTACAAATAGATTTCTTGATTTTAGTAAGACTATATAACCATTTAGAAATAGAATCAAGGAATGTAAAGAGAACCAGTGCAAGTTTTAGTATTATAAAAAATGAACCTTATGTTTCATTATTGGTATTCACAAACTAAGTAAATAAAGAAATGATACAACTTTGAAGTGACTTAATCTTTGTTCAGAAATAATAAATAAAGAAATCCAAGAAAATAAATAAAGTATTATCGTGATGATATAATACTTGTGTTTTAGTAAAGAACTGCCAATCTGTTTAAATGACATTCATTAGAATGATTTATAAAACAAGAGCAGACACAGAATAAAAAGTGAAGTGACGGTACAATTACCCAAAACCAATTTAAAAACAGATAAAAACTGTTAATAAAACTTAATATAAGGAATATAGAGTATAAGATTATAGTAAATAAGGTTTTGTTTATGTAGAATAAGATATTTAAAAATGTATTAGGAATAAGCAAATTTAAACAGGTCAGAACCACTAACATTCTTTAATTATAAAATATTTATTATAGGTATTATTGTTAATAACTAATTAAGATGTTAGAATGGAACAACATTTTTTATATATGATATTTGTTATGTATCGTTATTAATCTTTGAGTATAAAAAATGTCTGATTTGTTAAAGACAACTACTAATTGGAATTATTTGTTATATGTTAATACTATGAAACATATACTAATTGTTATTTTGTTTACAAGAAGAAAATGTTTAATTTATGTTACAATATCAATGAAAGTCAGAGAGGGTATAACTCAATATGTATTATTTATAAAAATTTGTATGTAAAAACTGTTAGGAATCTAGGCCAAAAGTTAAAAACTAAACATCATCAAAACTTAACAAATATTCTTAAAACATTTGCTGGACATGCTTCCATACAAAAATCTATGCATTTGCATTTATTAAGTACTTTGTTCACTGGATGGGCCTTCATTTTTGTCTAACAAATGAACAAGGCAATAATATTAAGTTTTATTTACAGTACCAAGCCACTTGTATGACAATCAAATAAACAACGTTACTCACTGTCAGAGGCTTAATTCTTATACTTGCGATGTTATATTATACTCAACATGTTTCGGGACAGCTTGTCCCATCTTCAGGAGTAAAACACATACTCTTCAACCAAACTCTGTAATGTTTGACGATTCATCCTCAATTGAGGTTGAAGTGTATGTGTTTTAATCCTGAAGATGGGACAAGCTGACCCGAAACATGTTGTGTATAATATAACATCGCAAGTATAAGAATTAAGCCTCTGACAATGGGTAACGTAGTTTATTTGATTGTCGAACAAGGCAATGTATGCATTTTAAATTGTAATGGAAATATGGTAGACATAAGCTGACTTACCCTGAGTTGTAGAAAAGTCTTGACACAGTTTAACAAACATCTGATTAGCCTATATTTGTGCCGGTGTTTGCATAACCCGGCAATCGAAGGTATAAAAATTTCGTTTTTCAATAATAATATCGGGTATTAATGTCGATTAGAGCGCTGATATCTGGACGGCACTGTTAGACAGCCCACGCCATCTCGCGGTGCGGTTAGCTGTCCGTTATGTTGCTGATGTAACGTGCAGTTCG
Source organism: Magicicada septendecula (assembly GCA_034769895.1). Lineage (NCBI taxonomy): Eukaryota > Metazoa > Arthropoda > Insecta > Hemiptera > Cicadidae > Magicicada > Magicicada septendecula. The sequence continues at coordinate 165,844,913 of CM068375.1, forward strand.
ACGCAGACCGTGACAGAATCAACAGGCTCCCGACCTTGGACAGTCAATAATTGGGTAATTTTCTTCTCGTCCTGATGGCAGGCTAATTTTCGAGACTTCCCGGTGAGTGATTTACAGTATGCTATAGAATGCTTGAATAATAAGAGAATAATTAAACTTAAATATATTCAGCCGAATGCGAGAGTAGAATGTACGTGATGCGATCGGACGGGTGTGTGTATTGTAAGAGAATTATTTGATGTTTCAGTATATACAGCCAGTATTTCTTTTAATTATTGTACAATAGTCACTGTAATCATTCGTTAAATTGCTGTATAAAATTATAACTAAAGCCAGTACGTATAGACAGAGTTGAATCGTGTGGGTTATGTATGTACACGCACTGGACCGGAAGAGTGTTTTTTTAAATTAATTATGGCAGTTGAAAATAAATTGTGAGACCACCCTTAGATGAAACACTATAAAGCTTTTAATTGTGTGTAACTTCAAGTGCCTTTAGAGTGGTCATTTTCTAACAAATTACGATATTTGTGTAGCCACGTGGTGAGGCCAACCTGTTTGATTATGTCGGCACTTGTTAAATCTAGTGCGAGTGACTCTTTACTATACACCTTTAAATATTATTTTTTTTTTATTTAGTGAGTTCATTATCACCTTGTAGACTTGATTACTCCTCAGGCAATTTTCAAAAAAAAAAAAATAAATAAAAACTTATGCATTTATCTTGAGTTGGTCGGGAGCCCCGTTCTGAGGTTATTACCTTGACTAGGGTGCATATTTTAGTGAACAGAATTTCTAATTCTTTGTGAATTCTCAGGGTTCTCGCTCCCAGACGGAGATTTGGTCTCAGCTGGTTACTGACGCCTTCACCAGTCATGAACCATCCAAGACTCACCTATTCTGAGGAGGGAGCTTGCTGACCAACTGCAAGATGCAACTATACTCATGCAATTGAGGTGATGTAAACTTTGTTATTTTTCGTTGGCCTGGCCCGCCGTTCATCCGTGTTACAAATCGTTTTCCTTTTTTTAAACCATGTGCTTACGCCGCTAGACAGTCCGATCAAGTGTGTGTCAACAAGACATTCATTATGAACATTATTTGAACTATTATGAAATTATTCCATAACTCTAACGTACTATTCTTGTAATTGTGTGCTGCACTGGGGGAGCATGCCAGAGCTCATTTTGGCTTTCTTCATAATTTTTTTTTGCAAAGGCCTTAAAGTTAGTATACTTACAATCTAAATTTAAGTCATGTGTTTATTGGTTCTGTTCCGGCTGGTTCAGGACGGGGTGCATATATTATTCTTATTTTGGTTTAACATTTAAGGGCTGGGGGTTTCGTTTTTCAGGCTGTTTTCAGGGGTAAAATTCACATGGGTTTTTTTTTGGCACAAGTTAGGCACACGTTGATACAGTTTTATGCAGGCCGGATACCTGTCTGACCTGGTCTGGCACATGCTGGCACACTTCCACAGCTGCCCGAATACAACATGCTGTTATTTTAAAATTATTTATACACAGATGTCTGACATTAAAAATTTATTTTTTGTGGGCATATACCAATAATTTTGAGATTGTAAAATCATACTGATGCTACTGATTATTGTAACTTGGGTTCTGACTTGCTTGCTGGACCTGTCTGTTGAATTAAATCATTATCATTAAAGAACGAATTCCTGATACAGGGATACATCTATATTTGTAACACAACAATTAACATTTTGGAAAATTATGCCAATTGTTTAAACTTAGGTGATAAGGGTTTTTACCACTTGTATACAGTTCAAGGAAACTTAAGGATTTTCATATACTTATAATGTGCAATTTATTAGATGTTATAAATTCATATGGGCTGCCAGGCCACTATTATCTTGCAGTTATTAGTCATTATCATCCTTTCGGGTTTTAAAATATTTTTTTGGGGGGTTTCATTTTAATGGAGTAAATGGGTTGTGGTTTTAAATGATTAAATTACAACTGTGGCTGGAAGTTTAAATTTTATGATTGCAGTTTTTGGGGCTTTATCGAATATACAGGCTGTCTGCCAGGTCGAACATGATTTAGTGTGATGATATTATATGTATATGTGTCTCTATGTTTCAATATGTGATGTTAATGTTAAGTGTTATTTAGGGGGGATTTATATAATTTATAGGATGTTGCCCGATATATATATGGTTTATTTATATAATTTAAGGAACCAAATTGATATATGTATATAGGGGATGAATTAATATGGGCTTATGGAAACTGATTTGTTAACATGTTGACATTACTTATTTATCATTTATATTGTTATTTATTGCTTATTGTTATACTTGTCACTCAGGGGAATTGTAATTTACACATGCATGTAATGAATTATGGGGCAAGAATAAAAATTGTTATTGTTGATTAACAACCGAGTTTAATTGCAAGTCCCGTCATACTGGACCCAGCGCATTTTTGGCTTCTCTAGGCTCTTGCCTAGTTTTAAATAACTAGTGGCCCCTCTTTCAAAAAAAAAAAAAAAAAAAGGATTATTTTTTTTATAAAGCAAAAAAGGAAAGAGGGTTGCATATTGGACAAACCTGATGATGAAAAAAGGAACAAAAAATATGACTGATACAAAGAAGATGAAAAACAGCTTTAAAGAGTTTGCATCCTATTAAGATTAAAACCAACCAATATCCAAGAGAATTACAAGTCTTAAATAAAAGATCACATTGGAGGTGATAGTTGTTTATGGATCACAAGTGTGGAATGTACATTAAAGAAATAGGGAAAGGTTAAGTTCGGTTAAAATTGGGTGCTGGAGGAGAAGTTGTAACTCAACAAGTGGCTAGTCATGGTTGGAAATGATGAAATAAAAAAGTGAACTGGAATGGATATAAATATTACAGGAACAGTCGAAGTAAAGAAATAAAATTTTATTGCCACCCACATGAAGTGCCTGAAATAAGGAGTTCTAAGCAACTGTTGAATAAACACAACAAGAATACGTAATGGTAGACCATAAATTTCCTGGTTCAATGGCGTATAAACTGTTATGAACAGCAGGAGAAACTGCACAGGTGTGCGTGTGTATGTGTGTTTATAAACTGTCCAGTTGAAAAGGTCAGTTTAATAGTACAAGAGAAATTAAAATTTTATTTGGAACATAAATCTGTAATTATATAAAAAACTGAATGCTAAAGAGCAACAGCAATTATATGGATGGAGCTTGACTAACATGGAAGGAAGTGCCATTTCGTATGTTTTACATATTATGTTAAGCAGATAATATATCAGTAGTCTGGAGTAAACATATTTGAATTTAATTGTAGTAAATATACAAGATGCGAGTAGAAAATAAACCAGAAGTGTCATTTTTATCAAGTTACGTTTATGGTCGATTCCCATTTTTAATAACGATAGATGGTAGTGATTCAGTTCAGTACTGCATTTCGTGACCAGCAAGGTACGGAAGATAAGGACCTCAAAATATTTGACAACCATATAGAGTGCAAATGCAAGTTGAACTGTGGACTCTTTTTAAAAATAAAGTGAAAAAGACTGACGTCCTTGTTATTGCAGTAAGCAAAACCATATTTTCATACCACAGTGTAACATATGAACAGAGTTTCAGATCTACTGACTGTCAGTGTAAGCTTATCACCAAGTTATATGACCCTAGTTTGGCAGTCCTAGGACTAAATCTGAGGCCATAGCAGTTAATGTTCTTGCTCCTAAATTTATGTTGACGTCCGATCTGTACTCAACAAAGCGAATTTTGAAACTGTCACAATTGATTTCTCTACCAGTAACAATATCAAGTTGGTGCCACGTATGTGTAGAATTTTCATTATGACATAAGCTGTTAAAGTAAGAATTTTAGAGTTTGACAAAGTCGGTAGAGAAACTGCAGAAATTCTGTCAGCTTATACATTAAAATTATTGAAGAAGTATGGCTTAGAAGATGAATAACTTTGTTACTGTTCAGAAACACAAATTCATACTTTGGAGGGGAACAAACAAAAGGGAAAACAAATGTTCATAAAAAACTTGAACACATGTTTGGAAAGAGAATATCAGACAAGGATGTGCACCATATACGGTGCACAATTATGTTCAGCAAGTAGGATGTTGAAATTACTCTCATTAACTGATCAAATGACATGACTGATTATTTCATATTTATTCTGTGAGGGTTACAAACTCTAAAATGTCTGTGAATTTTTGGGGATGGAATAGAACAACAAACATTTTCCATTTCTCAGTCAACTTTCAACAGAATACTTCTAAATTTTGATGGGTTAAAATCATAGGAATCGTTAAGACCAAAATATTTCTTTTAAAATCCAGTGAACGAGGTGTGGCTATGTTTTCTGCATGGTACCCAGAAATATTCAGCACCACCATTCCTGCGATTTAGCAAAATAATATTTCAGCAACTGACATGGCAATAAAGTACTATGAGCTCAAGGAAAACCTGACTTTGAGGAAAGAAAATATATTTACTCCTCACGTGCTAAACAGAAGCGCTTAGCTTGTATTGCCGATGGAAATGTTATGCAGGAAGGTTTTCAAAACATGCTGTCTGTTTCTACAAGAATGCATTTTTTATTGAAGGGGTTATAAGGGAATGAGAAATTTTCTGGAATCCTGTTGAATTTGGAAGAAAGGTGAGTAGTCTTCTGTCGAAAGTAAATCCAAGTTTATAAGATTAGTCATTACCCAAAGCCAGCAAGAAACAATAAAGATGAACTTTTTGATTAGGCGGCTTTAGTACTTTTTGGTGAGGCGGAAATATACTCAGGAGGAACAAAAGGAGAAAGGAAATGAGGAAGATATTGAAGAAAACTGAAGGGAGCAAACTTTAGTTGAAAATCTTGAAGAAGGAAGAATACCTCATTTTCTTTCTTCCAGGTACATCTGCTACAATTGAAATAGTTTTTTCTGTACTGAAGCATGTGGAACTCTGTGAAAGTACAGGTGAGAATAGACTAGTTGAAAGCTTAATTGTTTCTTAAAGTTAATTCCGAACTTGAATGTAGTGACTTACGGTGTATAAAAAAATAAAGGAAGATAATAGTCTTCTGATAAAAGTGCATTCTTCAGAAAAGTATGAATGGTTCAATAAAATACTGAGGTTGACTGTGATGTAAACTTTCTTTGAATTTAAAATAGGTCTCTATAAAACTTTTGGTTATTTGTTTTTCTTACAGTGAAACAGTATAATAAACTGTTTTACCACAAAGATTTATATTAGTAATACTATTACAATAAGAGTAATAAAAACAATAATACATTTTTACACTGTAAAGTTTGTAATTTTAAATACATAAGAACGATAATTTTTCTGCAAAAAAGTCACTCCCCTGCTAGGAATCTAACCCAGTATGCTAGTGTCTGTACTTCCTTCTCAGAAATGTGGCCAGCCTAGTAAAATTGTTATTAACCATTTTACAGATACTTGATTATTCATTTACAACTGTGTTTTTATTTTTAGGCAATCACAAAACAAGATGCAATAATCTCCTGCACAAAGCTAACATGGCAGAAGCTGCATATATATTATAACAGCACCAAATATTAATTATTTGGGGTTATATGTCACCTGCATACTAAAATCATGTTTGAATAAATTGTAATAGTGAAAACTCCATTTGTATGTAGAGCGTTGAAAATAATGCTTTGTAAAGCGACGCACACGTGGTCGTTATGTAATCAGCTCGCTGTACAAGGAAGGGCCACACCCAAACTGTTAATTATTAATATCTCGGAAACTAATAAATTAAGGCGAAATCCAAGATAGCCAAAATGTTTGCCGAAATATTAATAATGACGTGTGCAAATTTTACGCAATATAATTAACAAATAAAGAGTTAATTAAATTAATTGAATAACTCCTGTAAAAATAGAGCTCCATTAATGAGATTTGAATATGTTATAAAGATAATAATTTCCAACAGATTGTATATTTTAGATTTCGCACAACTTGGTTTGCAACCAAGTTATTGCAAAATTAAATAAGCACAGGAAATCCGGAGCGACAAATTGGTTCCGCCGGATTAATAATATTAATAATAATATTAATTCTCCGTCTGTGGGAATCTAACTTCATTCTCACGGACCAAGGGAATTCAAATTTTATGTAGTAAGGAGAGTGTGTCAGCCAATCAAATCATTTGACCAAACCCCGACCAGCGCGGTGTTTTCGGGCTGAAACATCACTCTTCTGCCAGTACTTGCGAAGTGAAGACGTAATTCTTCGATCGTCTCGTAACCATAGTTGTGAAGATTCAATCAGAAGAATCTACGTGGTCATCACACGCAATTACGAACACAGTAAATACAGATCAACTGTACAGCTCGTAATTATTGCGTAAAGGCGAGATACTCTTCATTACATCAACCAAGCTTATTGTGTACTGCAAGCTGTGGTCATAAGCACGCAAGAGATCCACCAGACTTCAGGACCAGACTTCAAGAATACAGCAGAGAGGCCGTCTAAATCATTGGTGAACAGCTGACGAGCAGAGCTACCACTCGAACGAAACACACACACACACGCTGACGTGCGACGTGCGAATCGACGAGGGACAGAAACCAGTTCCAGCGGAGAGCCGTAGACGTTAAAATATACAATGAACAGAAGGACAGCAGAGTGTTACCGAATTCTGAACTCAACGACCGAATCCAAGAGCTCTAAGCAGATTACTTTCTCTAGCGACCGGACCGGGATCAACGAGGGACAATTGGGAGCAACTCTACCATCCTCTTCAATAACAGGAAAGCAAAATCAACTTATTTATTTTTCAAAATCAAATTTTCTATTTTTCATTTAAAAGCATTGTAATTTGAACAATTCAGGTGCCATACAAAAATCAAAGACTCTAGTAACTAAGAATAAATTCATTGTGATAATCTGTATAGCAGACTAAGTCATTAGTAAGCTGTAGTTAAGAAAATAGAAATAATATAAAAGCGCTATACAAATCTTAACTCACAATCTAATTATTAGCTCATACTGCAGTATAACAGAAGTCAAATCACTAGAAATGAAATGACGTGAACTAGACTGTCACGCCTAATTTATTTTTGAAAACTATTCTAATTAACTTCAGAGTTTTTATATTTTGATTTATTAACATTTAAATTCAATTTAATAAAAGCAATTTAATTAAATTAAATCAATTAATTAATTAATTAATTAATTGACCACTATGCAAAAATCGTTTATTGAACAAGTAACACGTATGGAGGGCCGGTTCAAGGACCATATAAGCCGTTGTGAAAAACAAACGCAAGAGGTCTCAAAGAAGGTCGACTCTCTAGAGGTAAAGATTCAAGCCGACGCGACGGAAACGCAACGACGAGTAGATAGATTAGACGCTTCAATTGTAGAGACGCGATCTAACATAGACTCTAATAAAGAGAGTGTCTTACAAGCGTTAAACGACGAGATTTTGAAAGTACGACAGGAGGTACGGAGGAGATCCGCTCCTAATATTTTAGTACAAGGTCCTGTCGACGAGAAAAATCGCGTGTATTTTACAGGGGAAAATAACGAAAACCCTATTGAATTTTTGTTAGCGTGTGAGAGAGAAATGGCTAGAGTAGGTTCCCGACTAGAAGATCAAGACAAAATACAGTGGGTAGTTAACGCGATGCGTGATTCGGCGCGTAAGTGGTATAACATTGTACGCGATAGAGTGTCCACATACGCGGAGTTCAAACAAAAATTTGAAAGCCGGTACTGGAATTCGCATACTCAAAGACGTTTACGCAATGAACTTGAGTATGGCAGATTTGATAGGAAAATGAGTATTACCGCGGAAAATTATATAATCCAGCAGGTCGAGCGCGCCAAGCATTTAACCCCAGCATTTTTGGAGATTGACATAGTCACGAAACTTGCCTACCATTTTAATCACAACATTAGAGTAGCTGTGTTTACGCAGGGTATACGCACGGTCGATGAACTCCTCATTCTAGTGTCCCAAAGCGAGACAGTTTTTGATTTTGGTGGGTGGCGTTATAATCCTGATTTTCGCCGAAATAACGAAGGGCAGAATACACGGGAACAATATCATCAGCAACCTGATTAAAGACCGAGTACTAGTTCTACTCCAGCCCAGACATCGTCAAAACCCCCAGATAAGACCTTTGAATACAAAGGCAAGCCAAATATCGGTAGACCGAAAGGGCAATATAAGGGTAACGATGGGGCCCCGATTAGAGCTATGCAAACGGTTGAAATAGCTAGAAGTGATACAATAGAGCAAGACAGCGATACTCCAAGCAATAAAGACTCCAGTGACAAGAAAAAAATCGTAAGTTTCCAAAAAACTTGGAAACTGGCGCCTCCAGGGAGGAAGCGCCATAAATCATGCTAAAATGTATAGAAATAAAATAGGTAAAAATAAGAAAAATGCTAGATTTAAGAAAAGTGATTTTTCTACAGAAATTTGTACGCCGGTGAACAAAGTATTTCAACCGGAAGGTACGGAACCGTGGTTGGCCGTTAACACAATGCAACAATGGACTCCGACAATTGTACGTCCGGTGGAACAGGAAAGTGACGACGACGTTCCCACACAGTCGGCGTGGGAAGACGTGGACGACGAGTCCGGTGACGAAAATGACCGGTGGTTAGCGAAACATTGTAGAACCATTCGTAAAAATGGTTACGAAATATTACAGTTAAAAGATAATGTAATTGTATTATAATAATTAAAATTAAAATAAATTACTTGTGTTTTATATTATTAATAATAATTGTAGATAGATTGTGTATTAAATAATAATGTTTTTCTATCGCGGTGAATAACGGGCGTGTACAACTAAACGAACGCACAGGCAGGAAATACTTACGTCACGCGGTAACTGCCGGCTGACGGTTTGAAAGTAGGTCAAGCAATTAGCCGCGCGTAGGCGATAATGACTGTAAACAAAACGTCAGCAAATTCCTTCGTGCGCGTGCCACTTGTTGACAAACAAACAAACCTTTTAACCGCTGCAGTTAGATACTACCTGTTCTAAAAACATTGATACACAATAATTTGCAAATGTAATATTATTGATAGACTGTATTTAGAGTTAAAATTGTATATAATGGAATAACATTAACACCTATGTATGTGTCTTTAGAATAAGTAATCCCATGTATAGGTAATAAGTATGGTGATTACAAAATACGGGTGTAATGATTAAAAAAAAAAATAACTGTAATTATTACATTTTTTTTTTTTAATGGGTGTGGGCGTATATAACAGCACCAAATATTAATTATTTGGGGTTATATGTCACCTGCATACTAAAATCATGTTTGAATAAATTGTAATAGTGAAAACTCCATTTGTATGTAGAGCGTTGAAAATAATGCTTTGTAAAGCGACGCACACGTGGTCGTTATGTAATCAGCTCGCTGTACAAGGAAGGGCCACACCCAAACTTTTAATTATTAATATCTCGGAAACTAATAAATTAAGGCGAAATCCAAGATAGCCAAAATGTTTGCCGAAATATTAATAATGACGTGTGCAAATTTTACGCAATATAATTAACAAATAAAGAGTTAATTAAATTAATTGAATAACTCCTGTAAAAATAGAACTCCATTAATGAGATTTGAATATGTTATAAAGATAATAATTTCCAACAGATTGTATATTTTAGATTTCGCACAACTTGGTTTGCAACCAAGTTATTGCAAAATTAAATAAGCACAGGAAATCCGGAGCGACAAATTGGTTCCGCCGGATTAATAATATTAATAATAATATTAATTCTCCGTCTGTGGGAATCTAACTTCATTCTCACGGACCAAGGGAATTCAAATTTTATGTAGTAGGGAGAGTGTGTCAGCCAATCAAATCATTTGACCAAACCCCGACCAGCGCGGTGTTTTCGGGCTGAAACATCACTCTTCTGCCAGTACTTGCGAAGTGAAGACGTAATTCTTCGATCGTCTCGTAACCATAGTTGTGAAGATTCAATCAGAAGAATCTACGTGGTCATCACACGCAATTACGAACACAGTAAATACAGATCAACTGTACAGCTCGTAATTATTGCGTAAAGGCGAGATACTCTTCATTACATCAACCAAGCTTATTGTGTACTGCAAGCTGTGGTCATAAGCACGCAAGAGATCCACCAGACTTCAGGACCAGACTTCAAGAATACAGCAGAGAGGCCGTCTAAATCATTGGTGAACAGCTGACGAGCAGAGCTACCACTCGAACGAAACACACACACACACACGCTGACGTGCGACGTGCGAATCGACGAGGGACAGAAACCAGTTCCAGCGGAGAGCCGTAGACGTTAAAATATACAATGAACAGAAGGACAGCAGAGTGTTACCGAATTCTGAACTCAACGACCGAATCCAAGAGCTCTAAGCAGATTACTTTCTCTAGCGACCGGACCGGGATCAACGAGGGACAATTGGGAGCAACTCTACCATCCTCTTCAATAACAGGAAAGCAAAATCAACTTATTTATTTTTCAACATCAAATTTTCTATTTTTCATTTAAAAGCATTGTAATTTGAACAATTCAGGTGCCATACAAAAATCAAAGACTCTAGTAACTAAGAATAAATTCATTGTGATAATCTGTATAGCAGACTAAGTCATTAGTAAGCTGTAGTTAAGAAAATAGAAATAATATAAAAGCGCTATACAAATCTTAACTCACAATCTAATTATTAGCTCATACTGCAGTATAACAGAAGTCAAATCACTAGAAATGAAATGACGTGAACTAGACTGTCACGCCTAATTTATTTTTGAAAACTATTCTAATTAACTTCAGAGTTTTTATATTTTGATTTATTAACATTTAAATTCAATTTAATAAAAGCAATTTAATTAAATTAAATCAATTAATTAATTAAAATTTTCAATTGCAATTAACTCGTCAAATAACGAGTTTAGTTTCTTTTCAATTATTAACCAATTGAAAAACATTAGTCAACATAGATTCATTGTTTAGACAGTAAGATAATTGATAATATAATAACCATTTTATTCTTATGTGTTATTGGAGTAATAAACAACGTTTTATTACCCCATATTTCATTGTTTTATTGTTGTACGATACAGCCTACCAGTCTCACAAAACTCTCCCCCTTTAAAGTAACCTATTTTGTGTGTTGTTGCAATAAATTTGAGATTACTAGCTTGCGAAATTCAAATCCAAAATCCACACGCCCTAGTCGGAAGGAACCGCAAGATCGGACAGCAGGTAGGTACTCATACACAACACGACACAACAACAACGCATATAAGTAAAGTTACATATGGCGCCCAACGTGGGGCCAGAAATTAAATTCAAATTGAATTCACGTTCCGAACAAAAGTTGCATATGGCTTGCCCGGAACGTGGGGCGCGATTAAATTAAATTAAATTAACTAAATTCAATTTAAATTTAATTTACACGTTAAAACATAGTTTGCTGTTTTAACTCTTAAAACAGCTGGCGTCCAACTGAACAATCCCCAAAGAGTTTTGTGACTGGTGCTCGTACAGCAGTGAAATTATTTTGTGTCTTTGAAACTATTCTGTGTATTTGAAATTGTTTATATTTGAAATTGTTGTGTATTTAAAATGGATACGGAAAAAATGTTTAAACAGTTGTTACACGAAATTAAACAAAACGCGGCTAAAGCGGAACAAGCTAACACGGATTTGACCGCTAATATGAACGCGAAACTTGAACAAATAACAGCCAATGCTGAGATGAATAACGCAAAGTTAAAGTCTAAGATCGAGGCACAAAGGTTTAGTCTAACCGAGAAATTAGACCAAAGCAACGCCGACATAAACGCCGAGATTAACCAAAGCAACAAACAAAGTAGTAAAGAATTGACCGCGAAAATAGACGAAAGCGCGAAGAATTTAGACGCTAGAGTCACCGAAATCGCGGAAAGCAATACAAAAATCGCGGAAAGCAATAAAAAAATCGAAGAAAGCAATAAAGAGTTAACCGCGAAAGTCGCTGAGATCGGTGAAAATGTACATACGGTTGATACCAAAATAAATGAACGGTTTAAGGTTTTTGAGACCACTATGCAAAAATCGTTTATTGAACAAGTAACACGTATGGAGGGCCGGTTCAAGGACCATATAAGCCGTTGTGAAAAACAAACGCAAGAGGTCTCAAAGAAGGTCGACTCTCTAGAGGTAAAGATTCAAGCCGACGCGACGGAAACGCAACGACGAGTAGATAGATTAGACGCTTCAATTGTAGAGACGCGATCTAACATAGACTCTAATAAAGAGAGTGTCTTACAAGCGTTAAACGACGAGATTTTGAAAGTACGACAGGAGGTACGGAGGAGATCCGCTCCTAATATTTTAGTACAAGGTCCTGTCGACGAGAAAAATCGCGTGTATTTTACAGGGGAAAATAACGAAAACCCTATTGAATTTTTGTTAGCGTGTGAGAGAGAAATGGCTAGAGTAGGTTCCCGACTAGAAGATCAAGACAAAATACAGTGGGTAGTTAACGCGATGCGTGATTCGGCGCGTAAGTGGTATAACATTGTACGCGATAGAGTGTCCACATACGCGGAGTTCAAACAAAAATTTGAAAGCCGGTACTGGAATTCGCATACTCAAAGACGTTTACGCAATGAACTTGAGTATGGCAGATTTGATAGGAAAATGAGTATTACCGCGGAAAATTATATAATCCAGCAGGTCGAGCGCGCCAAGCATTTAACCCCAGCATTTTTGGAGATTGACATAGTCACGAAACTTGCCTACCATTTTAATCACAACATTAGAGTAGCTGTGTTTACGCAGGGTATACGCACGGTCGATGAACTCCTCATTCTAGTGTCCCAAAGCGAGACAGTTTTTGATTTTGGTGGGTGGCGTTATAATCCTGATTTTCGCCGAAATAACGAAGGGCAGAATACACGGGAACAATATCATCAGCAACCTGATTAAAGACCGAGTACTAGTTCTACTCCAGCCCAGACATCGTCAAAACCCCCAGATAAGACCTTTGAATACAAAGGCAAGCCAAATATCGGTAGACCGAAAGGGCAATATAAGGGTAACGATGGGGCCCCGATTAGAGCTATGCAAACGGTTGAAATAGCTAGAAGTGATACAATAGAGCAAGACAGCGATACTCCAAGCAATAAAGACTCCAGTGACAAGAAAAAAATCGTAAGTTTCCAAAAAACTTGGAAACTGGCGCCTCCAGGGAGGAAGCGCCATAAATCATGCTAAAATGTATAGAAATAAAATAGGTAAAAATAAGAAAAATGCTAGATTTAAGAAAAGTGATTTTTCTACAGAAATTTGTACGCCGGTGAACAAAGTATTTCAACCGGAAGGTACGGAACCGTGGTTGGCCGTTAACACAATGCAACAATGGACTCCGACAATTGTACGTCCGGTGGAACAGGAAAGTGACGACGACGTTCCCACACAGTCGGCGTGGGAAGACGTGGACGACGAGTCCGGTGACGAAAATGACCGGTGGTTAGCGAAACATTGTAGAACCATTCGTAAAAATGGTTACGAAATATTACAGTTAAAAGATAATGTAATTGTATTATAATAATTAAAATTAAAATAAATTACTCGTGTTTTATATTATTAATAATAATTGTAGATAGATTGTGTATTAAATAATAATGTTTTTCTATCGCGGTGAATAACGGGCGTGTACAACTAAACGAACGCACAGGCAGGAAATACTTACGTCACGCGGTAACTGCCGGCTGACGGTTTGAAAGTAGGTCAAGCAATTAGCCGCGCGTAGGCGATAATGACTGTAAACAAAACGTCAGCAAATTCCTTCGTGCGCGTGCCACTTGTTGACAAACAAACAAACCTTTTAACCGCTGCAGTTAGATACTACCTGTTCTAAAAACATTGATACACAATAATTTGCAAATGTAATATTATTGATAGACTGTATTTAGAGTTAAAATTGTATATAATGGAATAACATTAACACCTATGTATGTGTCTTTAGAATAAGTAATCCCATGTATAGGTAATAAGTATGGTGATTACAAAATACGGGTGTAATGATTAAAAAAAAAATAACTGTAATTATTACATTATTTTTTTTTTAATGGGTGTGGGCGTATATAACAGCACCAAATATTAATTATTTGGGGTTATATGTCACCTGCATACTAAAATCATGTTTGAATAAATTGTAATAGTGAAAACTCCATTTGTATGTAGAGCGTTGAAAATAATGCTTTGTAAAGCGACGCACACGTGGTCGTTATGTAATCAGCTCGCTGTACAAGGAAGGGCCACACCCAAACTTTTAATTATTAATATCTCGGAAACTAATAAATTAAGGCGAAATCCAAGATAGCCAAAATGTTTGCCGAAATATTAATAATGACGTGTGCAAATTTTACGCAATATAATTAACAAATAAAGAGTTAATTAAATTAATTGAATAACTCCTGTAAAAATAGAACTCCATTAATGAGATTTGAATATGTTATAAAGATAATAATTTCCAACAGATTGTATATTTTAGATTTCGCACAACTTGGTTTGCAACCAAGTTATTGCAAAATTAAATAAGCACAGGAAATCCGGAGCGACAAATTGGTTCCGCCGGATTAATAATATTAATAATAATATTAATTCTCCGTCTGTGGGAATCTAACTTCATTCTCACGGACCAAGGGAATTCAAATTTTATGTAGTAGGGAGAGTGTGTCAGCCAATCAAATCATTTGACCAAACCCCGACCAGCGCGGTGTTTTCGGGCTGAAACATCACTCTTCTGCCAGTACTTGCGAAGTGAAGACGTAATTCTTCGATCGTCTCGTAACCATAGTTGTGAAGATTCAATCAGAAGAATCTACGTGGTCATCACACGCAATTACGAACACAGTAAATACAGATCAACTGTACAGCTCGTAATTATTGCGTAAAGGCGAGATACTCTTCATTACATCAACCAAGCTTATTGTGTACTGCAAGCTGTGGTCATAAGCACGCAAGAGATCCACCAGACTTCAGGACCAGACTTCAAGAATACAGCAGAGAGGCCGTCTAAATCATTGGTGAA
This sequence comes from Magicicada septendecula, assembly GCA_034769895.1. Classification (NCBI taxonomy): domain Eukaryota; kingdom Metazoa; phylum Arthropoda; class Insecta; order Hemiptera; family Cicadidae; genus Magicicada; species Magicicada septendecula. Next base: position 165,859,955 of record CM068375.1, read on the forward strand.
CAGCTGACGAGCAGAGCTACCACTCGAACGAAACACACACACACACACGCTGACGTGCGACGTGCGAATCGACGAGGGACAGAAACCAGTTCCAGCGGAGAGCCGTAGACGTTAAAATATACAATGAACAGAAGGACAGCAGAGTGTTACCGAATTCTGAACTCAACGACCGAATCCAAGAGCTCTAAGCAGATTACTTTCTCTAGCGACCGGACCGGGATCAACGAGGGACAATTGGGAGCAACTCTACCATCCTCTTCAATAACAGGAAAGCAAAATCAACTTATTTATTTTTCAACATCAAATTTTCTATTTTTCATTTAAAAGCATTGTAATTTGAACAATTCAGGTGCCATACAAAAATCAAAGACTCTAGTAACTAAGAATAAATTCATTGTGATAATCTGTATAGCAGACTAAGTCATTAGTAAGCTGTAGTTAAGAAAATAGAAATAATATAAAAGCGCTATACAAATCTTAACTCACAATCTAATTATTAGCTCATACTGCAGTATAACAGAAGTCAAATCACTAGAAATGAAATGACGTGAACTAGACTGTCACGCCTAATTTATTTTTGAAAACTATTCTAATTAACTTCAGAGTTTTTATATTTTGATTTATTAACATTTAAATTCAATTTAATAAAAGCAATTTAATTAAATTAAATCAATTAATTAATTAAAATTTTCAATTGCAATTAACTCGTCAAATAACGAGTTTAGTTTCTTTTCAATTATTAACCAATTGAAAAACATTAGTCAACATAGATTCATTGTTTAGACAGTAAGATAATTGATAATATAATAACCATTTTATTCTTATGTGTTATTGGAGTAATAAACAACGTTTTATTACCCCATATTTCATTGTTTTATTGTTGTACGATACAGCCTACCAGTCTCACAAAACTCTCCCCCTTTAAAGTAACCTATTTTGTGTGTTGTTGCAATAAATTTGAGATTACTAGCTTGCGAAATTCAAATCCAAAATCCACACGCCCTAGTCGGAAGGAACCGCAAGATCGGACAGCAGGTAGGTACTCATACACAACACGACACAACAACAACGCATATAAGTAAAGTTACATATGGCGCCCAACGTGGGGCCAGAAATTAAATTCAAATTGAATTCACGTTCCGAACAAAAGTTGCATATGGCTTGCCCAGAACGTGGGGCGCGATTAAATTAAATTAAATTAATTAAATTCAATTTAAATTTAATTTACACGTTAAAACATAGTTTGCTGTTTTAACTCTTAAAACAGCTGGCGTCCAACTGAACAATCCCCAAAGAGTTTTGTGACTGGTGCTCGTACAGCAGTGAAATTATTTTGTGTCTTTGAAACTATTCTGTGTATTTGAAATTGTTTATATTTGAAATTGTTGTGTATTTAAAATGGATACGGAAAAAATGTTTAAACAGTTGTTACAAGAAATTAAACAAAACGCGGCTAAAGCGGAACAAGCTAACGCGGATTTGACCGCTAATATGAACGCGAAACTTGAACAAATAACAGCCAATGCTGAGATGAATAACGCAAAGTTAAAGTCTAAGATCGAGGCACAAAGGTTTAGTCTAACCGAGAAATTAGACCAAAGCAACGCCGACATAAACGCCGAGATTAACCAAAGCAACAAACAAAGTAGTAAAGAATTGACCGCGAAAATAGACGAAAGCGCGAAGAATTTAGACGCTAGAGTCACCGAAATCGCGGAAAGCAATACAAAAATCGCGGAAAGCAATAAAAAAATCGAAGAAAGCAATAAAGAGTTAACCGCGAAAGTCGCTGAGATCGGTGAAAATGTACATACGGTTGATACCAAAATAAATGAACGGTTTAAGGTTTTTGAGACCACTATGCAAAAATCGTTTATTGAACAAGTAACACGTATGGAGGGCCGGTTCGAGGACCATATAAGCCGTTGTGAAAAACAAACGCAAGAGGTCTCAAAGAAGGTCGACTCTCTAGAGGTAAAGATTCAAGCCGACGCGACGGAAACGCAACGACGAGTAGATAGATTAGACGCTTCAATTGTAGAGACGCGATCTAACATAGACTCTAATAAAGAGAGTGTCTTACAAGCGTTAAACGACGAGATTTTGAAAGTACGACAGGAGGTACGGAGGAGATCCGCTCCTAATATTTTAGTACAAGGTCCTGTCGACGAGAAAAATCGCGTGTATTTTACAGGGGAAAATAACGAAAACCCTATTGAATTTTTGTTAGCGTGTGAGAGAGAAATGGCTAGAGTAGGTTCCCGACTAGAAGATCAAGACAAAATACAGTGGGTAGTTAACGCGATGCGTGATTCGGCGCGTAAGTGGTATAACATTGTACGCGATAGAGTGTCCACATACGCGGAGTTCAAACAAAAATTTGAAAGCCGGTACTGGAATTCGCATACTCAAAGACGTTTACGCAATGAACTTGAGTATGGCAGATTTGATAGGAAAATGAGTATTACCGCGGAAAATTATATAATCCAGCAGGTCGAGCGCGCCAAGCATTTAACCCCAGCATTTTTGGAGATTGACATAGTCACGAAACTTGCCTACCATTTTAATCACAACATTAGAGTAGCTGTGTTTACGCAGGGTATACGCACGGTCGATGAACTCCTCATTCTAGTGTCCCAAAGCGAGACAGTTTTTGATTTTGGTGGGTGGCGTTATAATCCTGATTTTCGCCGAAATAACGAAGGGCAGAATACACGGGAACAATATCATCAGCAACCTGATTAAAGACCGAGTACTAGTTCTACTCCAGCCCAGACATCGTCAAAACCCCCAGATAAGACCTTTGAATACAAAGGCAAGCCAAATATCGGTAGACCGAAAGGGCAATATAAGGGTAACGATGGGGCCCCGATTAGAGCTATGCAAACGGTTGAAATAGCTAGAAGTGATACAATAGAGCAAGACAGCGATACTCCAAGCAATAAAGACTCCAGTGACAAGAAAAAAATCGTAAGTTTCCAAAAAACTTGGAAACTGGCGCCTCCAGGGAGGAAGCGCCATAAATCATGCTAAAATGTATAGAAATAAAATAGGTAAAAATAAGAAAAATGCTAGATTTAAGAAAAGTGATTTTTCTACAGAAATTTGTACGCCGGTGAACAAAGTATTTCAACCGGAAGGTACGGAACCGTGGTTGGCCGTTAACACAATGCAACAATGGACTCCGACAATTGTACGTCCGGTGGAACAGGAAAGTGACGACGACGTTCCCACACAGTCGGCGTGGGAAGACGTGGACGACGAGTCCGGTGACGAAAATGACCGGTGGTTAGCGAAACATTGTAGAACCATTCGTAAAAATGGTTACGAAATATTACAGTTAAAAGATAATGTAATTGTATTATAATAATTAAAATTAAAATAAATTACTCGTGTTTTATATTATTAATAATAATTGTAGATAGATTGTGTATTAAATAATAATGTTTTTCTATCGCGGTGAATAACGGGCGTGTACAACTAAACGAACGCACAGGCAGGAAATACTTACGTCACGCGGTAACTGCCGGCTGACGGTTTGAAAGTAGGTCAAGCAATTAGCCGCGCGTAGGCGATAATGACTGTAAACAAAACGTCAGCAAATTCCTTCGTGCGCGTGCCACTTGTTGACAAACAAACAAACCTTTTAACCGCTGCAGTTAGATACTACCTGTTCTAAAAACATTGATACACAATAATTTGAAAATGTAATATTATTGATAGACTGTATTTAGAGTTAAAATTGTATATAATGGAATAACATTAACACCTATGTATGTGTCTTTAGAATAAGTAATCCCATGTATAGGTAATAAGTATGGTGATTACAAAATACGGGTGTAATGATTAAAAAAAAAAATAACTGTAATTATTACATTATTTTTTTTTTAATGGGTGTGGGCGTATATAACAGCACCAAATATTAATTATTTGGGGTTATATGTCACCTGCATACTAAAATCATGTTTGAATAAATTGTAATAGTGAAAACTCCATTTGTATGTAGAGCGTTGAAAATAATGCTTTGTAAAGCGACGCACACGTGGTCGTTATGTAATCAGCTCGCTGTACAAGGAAGGGCCACACCCAAACTTTTAATTATTAATATCTCGGAAACTAATAAATTAAGGCGAAATCCAAGATAGCCAAAATGTTTGCCGAAATATTAATAATGACGTGTGCAAATTTTACGCAATATAATTAACAAATAAAGAGTTAATTAAATTAATTGAATAACTCCTGTAAAAATAGAACTCCATTAATGAGATTTGAATATGTTATAAAGATAATAATTTCCAACAGATTGTATATTTTAGATTTCGCACAACTTGGTTTGCAACCAAGTTATTGCAAAATTAAATAAGCACAGGAAATCCGGAGCGACAAATTGGTTCCGCCGGATTAATAATATTAATAATAATATTAATTCTCCGTCTGTGGGAATCTAACTTTATTCTCACGGACCAAGGGAATTCAAATTTTATGTAGTAGGGAGAGTGTGTCAGCCAATCAAATCATTTGACCAAACCCCGACCAGCGCGGTGTTTTCGGGCTGAAACATCACTCTTCTGCCAGTACTTGCGAAGTGAAGACGTAATTCTTCGATCGTCTCGTAACCATAGTTGTGAAGATTCAATCAGAAGAATCTACGTGGTCATCACACGCAATTACGAACACAGTAAATACAGATCAACTGTACAGCTCGTAATTATTGCGTAAAGGCGAGATACTCTTCATTACATCAACCAAGCTTATTGTGTACTGCAAGCTGTGGTCATAAGCACGCAAGAGATCCACCAGACTTCAGGACCAGACTTCAAGAATACAGCAGAGAGGCCGTCTAAATCATTGGTGAACAGCTGACGAGCAGAGCTACCACTCGAACGAAACACACACACACACACGCTGACGTGCGACGTGCGAATCGACGAGGGACAGAAACCAGTTCCAGCGGAGAGCCGTAGACGTTAAAATATACAATGAACAGAAGGACAGCAGAGTGTTACCGAATTCTGAACTCAACGACCGAATCCAAGAGCTCTAAGCAGATTACTTTCTCTAGCGACCGGACCGGGATCAACGAGGGACAATTGGGAGCAACTCTACCATCCTCTTCAATAACAGGAAAGCAAAATCAACTTATTTATTTTTCAACATCAAATTTTCTATTTTTCATTTAAAAGCATTGTAATTTGAACAATTCAGGTGCCATACAAAAATCAAAGACTCTAGTAACTAAGAATAAATTCATTGTGATAATCTGTATAGCAGACTAAGTCATTAGTAAGCTGTAGTTAAGAAAATAGAAATAATATAAAAGCGCTATACAAATCTTAACTCACAATCTAATTATTAGCTCATACTGCAGTATAACAGAAGTCAAATCACTAGAAATGAAATGACGTGAACTAGACTGTCACGCCTAATTTATTTTTGAAAACTATTCTAATTAACTTCAGAGTTTTTATATTTTGATTTATTAACATTTAAATTCAATTTAATAAAAGCAATTTAATTAAATTAAATCAATTAATTAATTAAAATTTTCAATTGCAATTAACTCGTCAAATAACGAGTTTAGTTTCTTTTCAATTATTAACCAATTGAAAAACATTAGTCAACATAGATTCATTGTTTAGACAGTAAGATAATTGATAATATAATAACCATTTTATTCTTATGTGTTATTGGAGTAATAAACAACGTTTTATTACCCCATATTTCATTGTTTTATTGTTGTACGATACAGCCTACCAGTCTCACAAAACTCTCCCCCTTTAAAGTAACCTATTTTGTGTGTTGTTGCAATAAATTTGAGATTACTAGCTTGCGAAATTCAAATCCAAAATCCACACGCCCTAGTCGGAAGGAACCGCAAGATCGGACAGCAGGTAGGTACTCATACACAACACGACACAACAACAACGCATATAAGCAAAGTTACATATGGCGCCCAACGTGGGGCCAGAAATTAAATTCAAATTGAATTCACGTTCCGAACAAAAGTTGCATATGGCTTGCCCAGAACGTGGGGCGCGATTAAATTAAATTAAATTAATTAAATTCAATTTAAATTTAATTTACACGTTAAAACATAGTTTGCTGTTTTAACTCTTAAAACAGCTGGCGTCCAACTGAACAATCCCCAAAGAGTTTTGTGACTGGTGCTCGTACAGCAGTGAAATTATTTTGTGTCTTTGAAACTATTCTGTGTATTTGAAATTGTTTATATTTGAAATTGTTGTGTATTTAAAATGGATACGGAAAAAATGTTTAAACAGTTGTTACAAGAAATTAAACAAAACGCGGCTAAAGCGGAACAAGCTAACGCGGATTTGACCGCTAATATGAACGCGAAACTTGAACAAATAACAGCCAATGCTGAGATGAATAACGCAAAGTTAAAGTCTAAGATCGAGGCACAAAGGTTTAGTCTAACCGAGAAATTAGACCAAAGCAACGCCGACATAAACGCCGAGATTAACCAAAGCAACAAACAAAGTAGTAAAGAATTGACCGCGAAAATAGACGAAAGCGCGAAGAATTTAGACGCTAGAGTCACCGAAATCGCGGAAAGCAATACAAAAATCGCGGAAAGCAATAAAAAAATCGAAGAAAGCAATAAAGAGTTAACCGCGAAAGTCGCTGAGATCGGTGAAAATGTACATACGGTTGATACCAAAATAAATGAACGGTTTAAGGTTTTTGAGACCACTATGCAAAAATCGTTTATTGAACAAGTAACACGTATGGAGGGCCGGTTCGAGGACCATATAAGCCGTTGTGAAAAACAAACGCAAGAGGTCTCAAAGAAGGTCGACTCTCTAGAGGTAAAGATTCAAGCCGACGCGACGGAAACGCAACGACGAGTAGATAGATTAGACGCTTCAATTGTAGAGACGCGATCTAACATAGACTCTAATAAAGAGAGTGTCTTACAAGCGTTAAACGACGAGATTTTGAAAGTACGACAGGAGGTACGGAGGAGATCCGCTCCTAATATTTTAGTACAAGGTCCTGTCGACGAGAAAAATCGCGTGTATTTTACAGGGGAAAATAACGAAAACCCTATTGAATTTTTGTTAGCGTGTGAGAGAGAAATGGCTAGAGTAGGTTCCCGACTAGAAGATCAAGACAAAATACAGTGGGTAGTTAACGCGATGCGTGATTCGGCGCGTAAGTGGTATAACATTGTACGCGATAGAGTGTCCACATACGCGGAGTTCAAACAAAAATTTGAAAGCCGGTACTGGAATTCGCATACTCAAAGACGTTTACGCAATGAACTTGAGTATGGCAGATTTGATAGGAAAATGAGTATTACCGCGGAAAATTATATAATCCAGCAGGTCGAGCGCGCCAAGCATTTAACCCCAGCATTTTTGGAGATTGACATAGTCACGAAACTTGCCTACCATTTTAATCACAACATTAGAGTAGCTGTGTTTACGCAGGGTATACGCACGGTCGATGAACTCCTCATTCTAGTGTCCCAAAGCGAGACAGTTTTTGATTTTGGTGGGTGGCGTTATAATCCTGATTTTCGCCGAAATAACGAAGGGCAGAATACACGGGAACAATATCATCAGCAACCTGATTAAAGACCGAGTACTAGTTCTACTCCAGCCCAGACATCGTCAAAACCCCCAGATAAGACCTTTGAATACAAAGGCAAGCCAAATATCGGTAGACCGAAAGGGCAATATAAGGGTAACGATGGGGCCCCGATTAGAGCTATGCAAACGGTTGAAATAGCTAGAAGTGATACAATAGAGCAAGACAGCGATACTCCAAGCAATAAAGACTCCAGTGACAAGAAAAAAATCGTAAGTTTCCAAAAAACTTGGAAACTGGCGCCTCCAGGGAGGAAGCGCCATAAATCATGCTAAAATGTATAGAAATAAAATAGGTAAAAATAAGAAAAATGCTAGATTTAAGAAAAGTGATTTTTCTACAGAAATTTGTACGCCGGTGAACAAAGTATTTCAACCGGAAGGTACGGAACCGTGGTTGGCCGTTAACACAATGCAACAATGGACTCCGACAATTGTACGTCCGGTGGAACAGGAAAGTGACGACGACGTTCCCACACAGTCGGCGTGGGAAGACGTGGACGACGAGTCCGGTGACGAAAATGACCGGTGGTTAGCGAAACATTGTAGAACCATTCGTAAAAATGGTTACGAAATATTACAGTTAAAAGATAATGTAATTGTATTATAATAATTAAAATTAAAATAAATTACTCGTGTTTTATATTATTAATAATAATTGTAGATAGATTGTGTATTAAATAATAATGTTTTTCTATCGCGGTGAATAACGGGCGTGTACAACTAAACGAACGCACAGGCAGGAAATACTTACGTCACGCGGTAACTGCCGGCTGACGGTTTGAAAGTAGGTCAAGCAATTAGCCGCGCGTAGGCGATAATGACTGTAAACAAAACGTCAGCAAATTCCTTCGTGCGCGTGCCACTTGTTGACAAACAAACAAACCTTTTAACCGCTGCAGTTAGATACTACCTGTTCTAAAAACATTGATACACAATAATTTGCAAATGTAATATTATTGATAGACTGTATTTAGAGTTAAAATTGTATATAATGGAATAACATTAACACCTATGTATGTGTCTTTAGAATAAGTAATCCCATGTATAGGTAATAAGTATGGTGATTACAAAATACGGGTGTAATGATTAAGAAAAAAAATAACTGTAATTATTACATTATTTTTTTTTTAATGGGTGTGGGCGTATATAACAGCACCAAATATTAATTATTTGGGGTTATATGTCACCTGCATACTAAAATCATGTTTGAATAAATTGTAATAGTGAAAACTCCATTTGTATGTAGAGCGTTGAAAATAATGCTTTGTAAAGCGACGCACACGTGGTCGTTATGTAATCAGCTCGCTGTACAAGGAAGGGCCACACCCAAACTTTTAATTATTAATATCTCGGAAACTAATAAATTAAGGCGAAATCCAAGATAGCCAAAATGTTTGCCGAAATATTAATAATGACGTGTGCAAATTTTACGCAATATAATTAACAAATAAAGAGTTAATTAAATTAATTGAATAACTCCTGTAAAAATAGAGCTCCATTAATGAGATTTGAATATGTTATAAAGATAATAATTTCCAACAGATTGTATATTTTAGATTTCGCACAACTTGGTTTGCAACCAAGTTATTGCAAAATTAAATAAGCACAGGAAATCCGGAGCGACAAATTGGTTCCGCCGGATTAATAATATTAATAATAATATTAATTCTCCGTCTGTGGGAATCTAACTTCATTCTCACGGACCAAGGGAATTCAAATTTTATGTAGTAGGGAGAGTGTGTCAGCCAATCAAATCATTTGACCAAACCCCGACCAGCGCGGTGTTTTCGGGCTGAAACATCACTCTTCTGCCAGTACTTGCGAAGTGAAGACGTAATTCTTCGATCGTCTCGTAACCATAGTTGTGAAGATTCAATCAGAAGAATCTACGTGGTCATCACACGCAATTACGAACACAGTAAATACAGATCAACTGTACAGCTCGTAATTATTGCGTAAAGGCGAGATACTCTTCATTACATCAACCAAGCTTATTGTGTACTGCAAGCTGTGGTCATAAGCACGCAAGAGATCCACCAGACTTCAGGACCAGACTTCAAGAATACAGCAGAGAGGCCGTCTAAATCATTGGTGAACAGCTGACGAGCAGAGCTACCACTCGAACGAAACACACACACACACGCTGACGTGCGACGTGCGAATCGACGAGGGACAGAAACCAGTTCCAGCGGAGAGCCGTAGACGTTAAAATATACAATGAACAGAAGGACAGCAGAGTGTTACCGAATTCTGAACTCAACGACCGAATCCAAGAGCTCTAAGCAGATTACTTTCTCTAGCGACCGGACCGGGATCAACGAGGGACAATTGGGAGCAACTCTACCATCCTCTTCAATAACAGGAAAGCAAAATCAACTTATTTATTTTTCAACATCAAATTTTCTATTTTTCATTTAAAAGCATTGTAATTTGAACAATTCAGGTGCCATACAAAAATCAAAGACTCTAGTAACTAAGAATAAATTCATTGTGATAATCTGTATAGCAGACTAAGTCATTAGTAAGCTGTAGTTAAGAAAATAGAAATAATATAAAAGCGCTATACAAATCTTAACTCACAATCTAATTATTAGCTCATACTGCAGTATAACAGAAGTCAAATCCCTAGAAATGAAATGACGTGAACTAGACTGTCACGCCTAATTTATTTTTGAAAACTATTCTAATTAACTTCAGAGTTTTTATATTTTGATTTATTAACATTTAAATTCAATTTAATAAAAGCAATTTAATTAAATTAAATCAATTAATTAATTAAAATTTTCAATTGCAATTAACTCGTCAAATAACGAGTTTAGTTTCTTTTCAATTATTAACCAATTGAAAAACATTAGTCAACATAGATTCATTGTTTAGACAGTAAGATAATTGATAATATAATAACCATTTTATTCTTATGTGTTATTGGAGTAATAAACAACGTTTTATTACCCCATATTTCATTGTTTTATTGTTGTACGATACAGCCTACCAGTCTCACAAAACTCTCCCCCTTTAAAGTAACCTATTTTGTGTGTTGTTGCAATAAATTTGAGATTACTAGCTTGCGAAATTCAAATCCAAAATCCACACGCCCTAGTCGGAAGGAACCGCAAGATCGGACAGCAGGTAGGTACTCATACACAACACGACACAACAACAACGCATATAAGTAAAGTTACATATGGCGCCCAACGTGGGGCCAGAAATTAAATTCAAATTGAATTCACGTTCCGAACAAAAGTTGCATATGGCTTGCCCGGAACGTGGGGCGCGATTAAATTAAATTAAATTAATTAAATTCAATTTAAATTTAATTTACACGTTAAAACATAGTTTGCTGTTTTAACTCTTAAAACAGCTGGCGTCCAACTGAACAATCCCCAAAGAGTTTTGTGACTGGTGCTCGTACAGCAGTGAAATTATTTTGTGTCTTTGAAACTATTCTGTGTATTTGAAATTGTTTATATTTGAAATTGTTGTGTATTTAAAATGGATACGGAAAAAATGTTTAAACAGTTGTTACAAGAAATTAAACAAAACGCGGCTAAAGCGGAACAAGCTAACGCGGATTTGACCGCTAATATGAACGCGAAACTTGAACAAATAACAGCCAATGCTGAGATGAATAACGCAAAGTTAAAGTCTAAGATCGAGGCACAAAGGTTTAGTCTAACCGAGAAATTAGACCAAAGCAACGCCGACATAAACGCCGAGATTAACCAAAGCAACAAACAAAGTAGTAAAGAATTGACCGCGAAAATAGACGAAAGCGCGAAGAATTTAGACGCTAGAGTCACCGAAATCGCGGAAAGCAATACAAAAATCGCGGAAAGCAATAAAAAAATCGAAGAAAGCAATAAAGAGTTAACCGCGAAAGTCGCTGAGATCGGTGAAAATGTACATACGGTTGATACCAAAATAAATGAACGGTTTAAGGTTTTTGAGACCACTATGCAAAAATCGTTTATTGAACAAGTAACACGTATGGAGGGCCGGTTCGAGGACCATATAAGCCGTTGTGAAAAACAAACGCAAGAGGTCTCAAAGAAGGTCGACTCTCTAGAGGTAAAGATTCAAGCCGACGCGACGGAAACGCAACGACGAGTAGATAGATTAGACGCTTCAATTGTAGAGACGCGATCTAACATAGACTCTAATAAAGAGAGTGTCTTACAAGCGTTAAACGACGAGATTTTGAAAGTACGACAGGAGGTACGGAGGAGATCCGCTCCTAATATTTTAGTACAAGGTCCTGTCGACGAGAAAAATCGCGTGTATTTTACAGGGGAAAATAACGAAAACCCTATTGAATTTTTGTTAGCGTGTGAGAGAGAAATGGCTAGAGTAGGTTCCCGACTAGAAGATCAAGACAAAATACAGTGGGTAGTTAACGCGATGCGTGATTCGGCGCGTAAGTGGTATAACATTGTACGCGATAGAGTGTCCACATACGCGGAGTTCAAACAAAAATTTGAAAGCCGGTACTGGAATTCGCATACTCAAAGACGTTTACGCAATGAACTTGAGTATGGCAGATTTGATAGGAAAATGAGTATTACCGCGGAAAATTATATAATCCAGCAGGTCGAGCGCGCCAAGCATTTAACCCCAGCATTTTTGGAGATTGACATAGTCACGAAACTTGCCTACCATTTTAATCACAACATTAGAGTAGCTGTGTTTACGCAGGGTATACGCACGGTCGATGAACTCCTCATTCTAGTGTCCCAAAGCGAGACAGTTTTTGATTTTGGTGGGTGGCGTTATAATCCTGATTTTCGCCGAAATAACGAAGGGCAGAATACACGGGAACAATATCATCAGCAACCTGATTAAAGACCGAGTACTAGTTCTACTCCAGCCCAGACATCGTCAAAACCCCCAGATAAGACCTTTGAATACAAAGGCAAGCCAAATATCGGTAGACCGAAAGGGCAATATAAGGGTAACGATGGGGCCCCGATTAGAGCTATGCAAACGGTTGAAATAGCTAGAAGTGATACAATAGAGCAAGACAGCGATACTCCAAGCAATAAAGACTCCAGTGACAAGAAAAAAATCGTAAGTTTCCAAAAAACTTGGAAACTGGCGCCTCCAGGGAGGAAGCGCCATAAATCATGCTAAAATGTATAGAAATAAAATAGGTAAAAATAAGAAAAATGCTAGATTTAAGAAAAGTGATTTTTCTACAGAAATTTGTACGCCGGTGAACAAAGTATTTCAACCGGAAGGTACGGAACCGTGGTTGGCCGTTAACACAATGCAACAATGGACTCCGACAATTGTACGTCCGGTGGAACAGGAAAGTGACGACGACGTTCCCACACAGTCGGCGTGGGAAGACGTGGACGACGAATCCGGTGACGAAAATGACCGGTGGTTAGCGAAACATTGTAGAACCATTCGTAAAAATGGTTACGAAATATTACAGTTAAAAGATAATGTAATTGTATTATAATAATTTAAATTAAAATAAATTACTTGTGTTTTATATTATTAATAATAATTGTAGATAGATTGTGTATTAAATAATAATGTTTTTCTATCGCGGTGAATAACGGGCGTGTACAACTAAACGAACGCACAGGCAGGAAATACTTACGTCACGCGGTAACTGCCGGCTGACGGTTTGAAAGTAGGTCAAGCAATTAGCCGCGCGTAGGCGATAATGACTGTAAACAAAACGTCAGCAAATTCCTTCGTGCGCGTGCCACTTGTTGACAAACAAACAAACCTTTTAACCGCTGCAGTTAGATACTACCTGTTCTAAAAACATTGATACACAATAATTTGCAAATGTAATATTATTGATAGACTGTATTTAGAGTTAAAATTGTATATAATGGAATAACATTAACACCTATGTATGTGTCTTTAGAATAAGTAATCCCATGTATAGGTAATAAGTATGGTGATTACAAAATACGGGTGTAATGATTAAAAAAAAAAATAACTGTAATTATTACATTATTTTTTTTTTAATGGGTGTGGGCGTATATAACAGCACCAAATATTAATTATTTGGGGTTATATGTCACCTGCATACTAAAATCATGTTTGAATAAATTGTAATAGTGAAAACTCCATTTGTATGTAGAGCGTTGAAAATAATGCTTTGTAAAGCGACGCACACGTGGTCGTTATGTAATCAGCTCGCTGTACAAGGAAGGGCCACACCCAAACTTTTAATTATTAATATCTCGGAAACTAATAAATTAAGGCGAAATCCAAGATAGCCAAAATGTTTGCCGAAATATTAATAATGACGTGTGCAAATTTTACGCAATATAATTAACAAATAAAGAGTTAATTAAATTAATTGAATAACTCCTGTAAAAATAGAGCTCCATTAATGAGATTTGAATATGTTATAAAGATAATAATTTCCAACAGATTGTATATTTTAGATTTCGCACAACTTGGTTTGCAACCAAGTTATTGCAAAATTAAATAAGCACAGGAAATCCGGAGCGACAAATTGGTTCCGCCGTATTAATAATATTAATAATAATATTAATTCTCCGTCTGTGGGAATCTAATTTCATTCTCACGGACCAAGGGAATTCAAATTTTATGTAGTAGGGAGAGTGTGTCAGCCAATCAAATCATTTGACCAAACCCCGACCAGCGCGGTGTTTTCGGGCTGAAACATCACTCTTCTGCCAGTACTTGCGAAGTGAAGACGTAATTCTTCGATCGTCTCGTAACCATAGTTGTGAAGATTCAATCAGAAGAATCTACGTGGTCATCACACGCAATTACGAACACAGTAAATACAGATCAACTGTACAGCTCGTAATTATTGCGTAAAGGCGAGATACTCTTCATTACATCAACCAAGCTTATTGTGTACTGCAAGCTGTGGTCATAAGCACGCAAGAGATCCACCAGACTTCAGGACCAGACTTCAAGAATACAGCAGAGAGGCCGTCTAAATCATTGGTGAACAGCTGACGAGCAGAGCTACCACTCGAACGAAACACACACACACACGCTGACGTGCGACGTGCGAATCGACGAGGGACAGAAACCAGTTCCAGCGGAGAGCCGTAGACGTTAAAATATACAATGAACAGAAGGACAGCAGAGTGTTACCGAATTCTGAACTCAACGACCGAATCCAAGAGCTCTAAGCAGATTACTTTCTCTAGCGACCGGACCGGGATCAACGAGGGACAATTGGGAGCAACTCTACCATCCTCTTCAATAACAGGAAAGCAAAATCAACTTATTTATTTTTCAACATCAAATTTTCTATTTTTCATTTAAAAGCATTGTAATTTGAACAATTCAGGTGCCATACAAAAATCAAAGACTCTAGTAACTAAGAATAAATTCATTGTGATAATCTGTATAGCAGACTAAGTCATTAGTAAGCTGTAGTTAAGAAAATAGAAATAATATAAAAGCGCTATACAAATCTTAACTCACAATCTAATTATTAGCTCATACTGCAGTATAACAGAAGTCAAATCCCTAGAAATGAAATGACGTGAACTAGACTGTCACGCCTAATTTATTTTTGAAAACTATTCTAATTAACTTCAGAGTTTTTATATTTTGATTTATTAACATTTAAATTCAATTTAATAAAAGCAATTTAATTAAATTAAATCAATTAATTAATTAAAATTTTCAATTGCAATTAACTCGTCAAATAACGAGTTTAGTTTCTTTTCAATTATTAACCAATTGAAAAACATTAGTCAACATAGATTCATTGTTTAGACAGTAAGATAATTGATAATATAATAACCATTTTATTCTTATGTGTTATTGGAGTAATAAACAACGTTTTATTACCCCATATTTCATTGTTTTATTGTTGTACGATACAGCCTACCAGTCTCACAAAACTCTCCCCCTTTAAAGTAACCTATTTTGTGTGTTGTTGCAATAAATTTGAGATTACTAGCTTGCGAAATTCAAATCCAAAATCCACACGCCCTAGTCGGAAGGAACCGCAAGATCGGACAGCAGGTAGGTACTCATACACAACACGACACAACAACAACGCATATAAGTAAAGTTACATATGGCGCCCAACGTGGGGCCAGAAATTAAATTCAAATTGAATTCACGTTCCGAACAAAAGTTGCATATGGCTTGCCCGGAACGTGGGGCGCGATTAAATTAAATTAAATTAATTAAATTCAATTTAAATTTAATTTACACGTTAAAACATAGTTTGCTGTTTTAACTCTTAAAACAGCTGGCGTCCAACTGAACAATCCCCAAAGAGTTTTGTGACTGGTGCTCGTACAGCAGTGAAATTATTTTGTGTCTTTGAAACTATTCTGTGTATTTGAAATTGTTTATATTTGAAATTGTTGTGTATTTAAAATGGATACGGAAAAAATGTTTAAACAGTTGTTACAAGAAATTAAACAAAACGCGGCTAAAGCGGAACAAGCTAACGCGGATTTGACCGCTAATATGAACGCGAAACTTGAACAAATAACAGCCAATGCTGAGATGAATAACGCAAAGTTAAAGTCTAAGATCGAGGCACAAAGGTTTAGTCTAACCGAGAAATTAGACCAAAGCAACGCCGACATAAACGCCGAGATTAACCAAAGCAACAAACAAAGTAGTAAAGAATTGACCGCGAAAATAGACGAAAGCGCGAAGAATTTAGACGCTAGAGTCACCGAAATCGCGGAAAGCAATACAAAAATCGCGGAAAGCAATAAAAAAATCGAAGAAAGCAATAAAGAGTTAACCGCGAAAGTCGCTGAGATCGGTGAAAATGTACATACGGTTGATACCAAAATAAATGAACGGTTTAAGGTTTTTGAGACCACTATGCAAAAATCGTTTATTGAACAAGTAACACGTATGGAGGGCCGGTTCAAGGACCATATAAGCCGTTGTGAAAAACAAACGCAAGAGGTCTCAAAGAAGGTCGACTCTCTAGAGGTAAAGATTCAAGCCGACGCGACGGAAACGCAACGACGAGTAGATAGATTAGACGCTTCAATTGTAGAGACGCGATCTAACATAGACTCTAATAAAGAGAGTGTCTTACAAGCGTTAAACGACGAGATTTTGAAAGTACGACAGGAGGTACGGAGGAGATCCGCTCCTAATATTTTAGTACAAGGTCCTGTCGACGAGAAAAATCGCGTGTATTTTACAGGGGAAAATAACGAAAACCCTATTGAATTTTTGTTAGCGTGTGAGAGAGAAATGGCTAGAGTAGGTTCCCGACTAGAAGATCAAGACAAAATACAGTGGGTAGTTAACGCGATGCGTGATTCGGCGCGTAAGTGGTATAACATTGTACGCGATAGAGTGTACACATACGCGGAGTTCAAACGAAAATTTGAAAGCCGGTACTGGAATTCGCATACTCAAAGACTTTTACGCAATGAACTTGAGTATGGCAGATTTGATAGGAAAATGAGTATTACCGCGGAAAATTATATAATCCAGCAGGTCGAGCGCGCCAAGCATTTAACCCCAGCATTTTTGGAGATTGACATAGTCACGAAACTTGCCTACCATTTTAATCACAACATTAGAGTAGCTGTGTTTACGCAGGGTATACGCACGGTCGATGAACTCCTCATTCTAGTGTCCCAAAGCGAGACAGTTTTTGATTTTGGTGGGTGGCGTTATAATCCTGATTTTCGCCGAAATAACGAAGGGCAGAATACACGGGAACAATATCATCAGCAACCTGATTAAAGACCGAGTACTAGTTCTACTCCAGCCCAGACATCGTCAAAACCCCCAGATAAGACCTTTGAATACAAAGGCAAGCCAAATATCGGTAGACCGAAAGGGCAATATAAGGGTAACGATGGGGCCCCGATTAGAGCTATGCAAACGGTTGAAATAGCTAGAAGTGATACAATAGAGCAAGACAGCGATACTCCAAGCAATAAAGACTCCAGTGACAAGAAAAAAATCGTAAGTTTCCAAAAAACTTGGAAACTGGCGCCTCCAGGGAGGAAGCGCCATAAATCATGCTAAAATGTATAGAAATAAAATAGGTAAAAATAAGAAAAATGCTAGATTTAAGAAAAGTGATTTTTCTACAGAAATTTGTACGCCGGTGAACAAAGTATTTCAACCGGAAGGTACGGAACCGTGGTTGGCCGTTAACACAATGCAACAATGGACTCCGACAATTGTACGTCCGGTGGAACAGGAAAGTGACGACGACGTTCCCACACAGTCGGCGTGGGAAGACGTGGACGACGAATCCGGTGACGAAAATGACCGGTGGTTAGCGAAACATTGTAGAACCATTCGTAAAAATGGTTACGAAATATTACAGTTAAAAGATAATGTAATTGTATTATAATAATTTAAATTAAAATAAATTACTTGTGTTTTATATTATTAATAATAATTGTAGATAGATTGTGTATTAAATAATAATGTTTTTCTATCGCGGTGAATAACGGGCGTGTACAACTAAACGAACGCACAGGCAGGAAATACTTACGTCACGCGGTAACTGCCGGCTGACGGTTTGAAAGTAGGTCAAGCAATTAGCCGCGCGTAGGCGATAATGACTGTAAACAAAACGTCAGCAAATTCCTTCGTGCGCGTGCCACTTGTTGACAAACAAACAAACCTTTTAACCGCTGCAGTTAGATACTACCTGTTCTAAAAACATTGATACACAATAATTTGCAAATGTAATATTATTGATAGACTGTATTTAGAGTTAAAATTGTATATAATGGAATAACATTAACACCTATGTATGTGTCTTTAGAATAAGTAATCCCATGTATAGGTAATAAGTATGGTGATTACAAAATACGGGTGTAATGATTAAGAAAAAAAATAACTGTAATTATTACATTATTTTTTTTTTAATGGGTGTGGGCGTATATAACAGCACCAAATATTAATTATTTGGGGTTATATGTCACCTGCATACTAAAATCATGTTTGAATAAATTGTAATAGTGAAAACTCCATTTGTATGTAGAGCGTTGAAAATAATGCTTTGTAAAGCGACGCACACGTGGTCGTTATGTAATCAGCTCGCTGTACAAGGAAGGGCCACACCCAAACTTTTAATTATTAATATCTCGGAAACTAATAAATTAAGGCGAAATCCAAGATAGCCAAAATGTTTGCCGAAATATTAATAATGACGTGTGCAAATTTTACGCAATATAATTAACAAATAAAGAGTTAATAAAATTAATTGAATAACTCCTGTAAAAATAGAGCTCCATTAATGAGATTTGAATATGTTATAAAGATAATAATTTCCAACAGATTGTATATTTTAGATTTCGCACAACTTGGTTTGCAACCAAGTTATTGCAAAATTAAATAAGCACAGGAAATCCGGAGCGACAAATTGGTTCCGCCGTATTAATAATATTAATAATAATATTAATTCTCCGTCTGTGGGAATCTAACTTCATTCTCACGGACCAAGGGAATTCAAATTTTATGTAGTAGGGAGAGTGTGTCAGCCAATCAAATCATTTGACCAAACCCCGACCAGCGCGGTGTTTTCGGGCTGAAACATCACTCTTCTGCCAGTACTTGCGAAGTGAAGACGTAATTCTTCGATCGTCTCGTAACCATAGTTGTGAAGATTCAATCAGAAGAATCTACGTGGTCATCACACGCAATTACGAACACAGTAAATACAGATCAACTGTACAGCTCGTAATTATTGCGTAAAGGCGAGATACTCTTCATTACATCAACCAAGCTTATTGTGTACTGCAAGCTGTGGTCATAAGCACGCAAGAGATCCACCAGACTTCAGGACCAGACTTCAAGAATACAGCAGAGAGGCCGTCTAAATCATTGGTGAACAGCTGACGAGCAGAGCTACCACTCGAACGAAACACACACACACACGCTGACGTGCGACGTGCGAATCGACGAGGGACAGAAACCAGTTCCAGCGGAGAGCCGTAGACGTTAAAATATACAATGAACAGAAGGACAGCAGAGTGTTACCGAATTCTGAACTCAACGACCGAATCCAAGAGCTCTAAGCAGATTACTTTCTCTAGCGACCGGACCGGAATCAACGAGGGACAATTGGGAGCAACTCTACCATCCTCTTCAATAACAGGAAAGCAAAATCAACTTATTTATTTTTCAACATCAAATTTTCTATTTTTCATTTAAAAGCATTGTAATTTGAACAATTCAGGTGCCATACAAAAATCAAAGACTCTAGTAACTAAGAATAAATTCATTGTGATAATCTGTATAGCAGACTAAGTCATTAGTAAGCTGTAGTTAAGAAAATAGAAATAATATAAAAGCGCTATACAAATCTTAACTCACAATCTAATTATTAGCTCATACTGCAGTATAACAGAAGTCAAATCACTAGAAATGAAATGACGTGAACTAGACTGTCACGCCTAATTTATTTTTGAAAACTATTCTAATTAACTTCAGAGTTTTTATATTTTGATTTATTAACATTTAAATTCAATTTAATAAAAGCAATTTAATTAAATTAAATCAATTAATTAATTAAAATTTTCAATTGCAATTAACTCGTCAAATAACGAGTTTAGTTTCTTTTCAATTATTAACCAATTGAAAAACATTAGTCAACATAGATTCATTGTTTAGACAGTAAGATAATTGATAATATAATAACCATTTTATTCTTATGTGTTATTGGAGTAATAAACAACGTTTTATTACCCCATATTTCATTGTTTTATTGTTGTACGATACAGCCTACCAGTCTCACAAAACTCTCCCCCTTTAAAGTAACCTATTTTGTGTGTTGTTGCAATAAATTTGAGATTACTAGCTTGCGAAATTCAAATCCAAAATCCACACGCCCTAGTCGGAAGGAACCGCAAGATCGGACAGCAGGTAGGTACTCATACACAACACGACACAACAACAACGCATATAAGTAAAGTTACATATGGCGCCCAACGTGGGGCCAGAAATTAAATTCAAATTGAATTCACGTTCCGAACAAAAGTTGCATATGGCTTGCCCGGAACGTGGGGCGCGATTAAATTAAATTAAATTAATTAAATTCAATTTAAATTTAATTTACACGTTAAAACATAGTTTGCTGTTTTAACTCTTAAAACAGCTGGCGTCCAACTGAACAATCCCCAAAGAGTTTTGTGACTGGTGCTCGTACAGCAGTGAAATTATTTTGTGTCTTTGAAACTATTCTGTGTATTTGAAATTGTTTATATTTGAAATTGTTGTGTATTTAAAATGGATACGGAAAAAATGTTTAAACAGTTGTTACAAGAAATTAAACAAAACGCGGCTAAAGCGGAACAAGCTAACGCGGATTTGACCGCTAATATGAACGCGAAACTTGAACAAATAACAGCCAATGCTGAGATGAATAACGCAAAGTTAAAGTCTAAGATCGAGGCACAAAGGTTTAGTCTAACCGAGAAATTAGACCAAAGCAACGCCGACATAAACGCCGAGATTAACCAAAGCAACAAACAAAGTAGTAAAGAATTGACCGCGAAAATAGACGAAAGCGCGAAGAATTTAGACGCTAGAGTCACCGAAATCGCGGAAAGCAATACAAAAATCGCGGAAAGCAATAAAAAAATCGAAGAAAGCAATAAAGAGTTAACCGCGAAAGTCGCTGAGATCGGTGAAAATGTACATACGGTTGATACCAAAATAAATGAACGGTTTAAGGTTTTTGAGACCACTATGCAAAAATCGTTTATTGAACAAGTAACACGTATGGAGGGCCGGTTCAAGGACCATATAAGCCGTTGTGAAAAACAAACGCAAGAGGTCTCAAAGAAGGTCGACTCTCTAGAGGTAAAGATTCAAGCCGACGCGACGGAAACGCAACGACGAGTAGATAGATTAGACGCTTCAATTGTAGAGACGCGATCTAACATAGACTCTAATAAAGAGAGTGTCTTACAAGCGTTAAACGACGAGATTTTGAAAGTACGACAGGAGGTACGGAGGAGATCCGCTCCTAATATTTTAGTACAAGGTCCTGTCGACGAGAAAAATCGCGTGTATTTTACAGGGGAAAATAACGAAAACCCTATTGAATTTTTGTTAGCGTGTGAGAGAGAAATGGCTAGAGTAGGTTCCCGACTAGAAGATCAAGACAAAATACAGTGGGTAGTTAACGCGATGCGTGATTCGGCGCGTAAGTGGTATAACATTGTACGCGATAGAGTGTACACATACGCGGAGTTCAAACGAAAATTTGAAAGCCGGTACTGGAATTCGCATACTCAAAGACTTTTACGCAATGAACTTGAGTATGGCAGATTTGATAGGAAAATGAGTATTACCGCGGAAAATTATATAATCCAGCAGGTCGAGCGCGCCAAGCATTTAACCCCAGCATTTTTGGAGATTGACATAGTCACGAAACTTGCCTACCATTTTAATCACAACATTAGAGTAGCTGTGTTTACGCAGGGTATACGCACGGTCGATGAACTCCTCATTCTAGTGTCCCAAAGCGAGACAGTTTTTGATTTTGGTGGGTGGCGTTATAATCCTGATTTTCGCCGAAATAACGAAGGGCAGAATACACGGGAACAATATCATCAGCAACCTGATTAAAGACCGAGTACTAGTTCTACTCCAGCCCAGACATCGTCAAAACCCCCAGATAAGACCTTTGAATACAAAGGCAAGCCAAATATCGGTAGACCGAAAGGGCAATATAAGGGTAACGATGGGGCCCCGATTAGAGCTATGCAAACGGTTGAAATAGCTAGAAGTGATACAATAGAGCAAGACAGCGATACTCCAAGCAATAAAGACTCCAGTGACAAGAAAAAAATCGTAAGTTTCCAAAAAACTTGGAAACTGGCGCCTCCAGGGAGGAAGCGCCATAAATCATGCTAAAATGTATAGAAATAAAATAGGTAAAAATAAGAAAAATGCTAGATTTAAGAAAAGTGATTTTTCTACAGAAATTTGTACGCCGGTGAACAAAGTATTTCAACCGGAAGGTACGGAACCGTGGTTGGCCGTTAACACAATGCAACAATGGACTCCGACAATTGTACGTCCGGTGGAACAGGAAAGTGACGACGACGTTCCCACACAGTCGGCGTGGGAAGACGTGGACGACGAATCCGGTGACGAAAATGACCGGTGGTTAGCGAAACATTGTAGAACCATTCGTAAAAATGGTTACGAAATATTACAGTTAAAAGATAATGTAATTGTATCATAATAATTAAAATTAAAATAAATTACTTGTGTTTTATATTATTAATAATAATTGTAGATAGATTGTGTATTAAATAATAATGTTTTTCTATCGCGGTGAATAACGGGCGTGTACAACTAAACGAACGCACAGGCAGGAAATAGTTACGTCACGCGGTAACTGCCGGCTGACGGTTTGAAAGTAGGTCAAGCAATTAGCCGCGCGTAGGCGATAATGACTGTAAACAAAACGTCAGCAAATTCCTTCGTGCGCGTGCCACTTGTTGACAAACAAACAAACCTTTTAACCGCTGCAGTTAGATACTACCTGTTCTAAAAACATTGATACACAATAATTTGCAAATGTAATATTATTGATAGACTGTATTTAGAGTTAAAATTGTATATAATGGAATAACATTAACACCTATGTATGTGTCTTTAGAATAAGTAATCCCATGTATAGGTAATAAGTATGGTGATTACAAAATACGGGTGTAATGATTAAAAAAAAAATAACTGTAATTATTACATTATTTTTTTTTTAATGGGTGTGGGCGTATATAACAGCACCAAATATTAATTATTTGGGGTTATATGTCACCTGCATACTAAAATCATGTTTTAAATAAATTGTAATAGTGAAAACTCCATTTGTATGTAGAGCGTTGAAAATAATGCTTTGTAAAGCGACGCACACGTGGTCGTTATGTAATCAGCTCGCTGTACAAGGAAGGGCCACACCCAAACTTTTAATTATTAATATCTCGGAAACTAATAAATTAAGGCGAAATCCAAGATAGCCAAAATGTTTGCCGAAATATTAATAATGACGTGTGCAGCAAATTTTACGCAATATAATTAACAAATAAAGAGTTAATTAAATTAATTGAATAACTCCTGTAAAAATAGAGCTCCATTAATGAGATTTGAATATGTTATAAAGATAATAATTTCCAACAGATTGTATATTTTAGATTTCGCACAACTTGGTTTGCAACCAAGTTATTGCAAAATTAAATAAGCACAGGAAATCCGGAGCGACAAATTGGTTCCGCCGGATTAATAATATTAATAATAATATTAATTCTCCGTCTGTGGGAATCTAACTTCATTCTCACGGACCAAGGGAATTCAAATTTTATGTAGTAGGGAGAGTGTGTCAGCCAATCAAATCATTTGACCAAACCCCGACCAGCGCGGTGTTTTCGGGCTGAAACATCACTCTTCTGCCAGTACTTGCGAAGTGAAGACGTAATTCTTCGATCGTCTCGTAACCATAGTTGTGAAGATTCAATCAGAAGAATCTACGTGGTCATCACACGCAATTACGAACACAGTAAATACAGATCAACTGTACAGCTCGTAATTATTGCGTAAAGGCGAGATACTCTTCATTACATCAACCAAGCTTATTGTGTACTGCAAGCTGTGGTCATAAGCACGCAAGAGATCCACCAGACTTCAGGACCAGACTTCAAGAATACAGCAGAGAGGCCGTCTAAATCATTGGTGAACAGCTGACGAGCAGAGCTACCACTCGAACGAAACACACACACACACGCTGACGTGCGACGTGCGAATCGACGAGGGACAGAAACCAGTTCCAGCGGAGAGCCGTAGACGTTAAAATATACAATGAACAGAAGGACAGCAGAGTGTTACCGAATTCTGAACTCAACGACCGAATCCAAGAGCTCTAAGCAGATTACTTTCTCTAGCGACCGGACCGGAATCAACGAGGGACAATTGGGAGCAACTCTACCATCCTCTTCAATAACAGGAAAGCAAAATCAACTTATTTATTTTTCAACATCAAATTTTCTATTTTTCATTTAAAAGCATTGTAATTTGAACAATTCAGGTGCCATACAAAAATCAAAGACTCTAGTAACTAAGAATAAATTCATTGTGATAATCTGTATAGCAGACTAAGTCATTAGTAAGCTGTAGTTAAGAAAATAGAAATAATATAAAAGCGCTATACAAATCTTAACTCACAATCTAATTATTAGCTCATACTGCAGTATAACAGAAGTCAAATCACTAGAAATGAAATGACGTGAACTAGACTGTCACGCCTAATTTATTTTTGAAAACTATTCTAATTAACTTCAGAGTTTTTATATTTTGATTTATTAACATTTAAATTCAATTTAATAAAAGCAATTTAATTAAATTAAATCAATTAATTAATTAAAATTTTCAATTGCAATTAACTCGTCAAATAACGAGTTTAGTTTCTTTTCAATTATTAACCAATTGAAAAACATTAGTCAACATAGATTCATTGTTTAGACAGTAAGATAATTGATAATATAATAACCATTTTATTCTTATGTGTTATTGGAGTAATAAACAACGTTTTATTACCCCATATTTCATTGTTTTATTGTTGTACGATACAGCCTACCAGTCTCACAAAACTCTCCCCCTTTAAAGTAACCTATTTTGTGTGTTGTTGCAATAAATTTGAGATTACTAGCTTGCGAAATTCAAATCCAAAATCCACACGCCCTAGTCGGAAGGAACCGCAAGATCGGACAGCAGGTAGGTACTCATACACAACACGACACAACAACAACGCATATAAGTAAAGTTACATATGGCGCCCAACGTGGGGCCAGAAATTAAATTCAAATTGAATTCACGTTCCGAATAAAAGTTGCATATGGCTTGCCCGGAACGTGGGGCGCGATTAAATTAAATTAAATTAACTAAATTCAATTTAAATTTAATTTACACGTTAAAACATAGTTTGCTGTTTTAACTCTTAAAACAGCTGGCGTCCAACTGAACAATCCCCAAAGAGTTTTGTGACTGGTGCTCGTACAGCAGTGAAATTATTTTGTGTCTTTGAAACTATTCTGTGTATTTGAAATTGTTTATATTTGAAATTGTTGTGTATTTAAAATGGATACGGAAAAAATGTTTAAACAGTTGTTACAAGAAATTAAACAAAACGCGGCTAAAGCGGAACAAGCTAACGCGGATTTGACCGCTAATATGAACGCGAAACTTGAACAAATAACAGCCAATGCTGAGATGAATAACGCAAAGTTAAAGTCTAAGATCGAGGCACAAAGGTTTAGTCTAACCGAGAAATTAGACCAAAGCAACGCCGACATAAACGCCGAGATTAACCAAAGCAACAAACAAAGTAGTAAAGAATTGACCGCGAAAATAGACGAAAGCGCGAAGAATTTAGACGCTAGAGTCACCGAAATCGCGGAAAGCAATACAAAAATCGCGGAAAGCAATAAAAAAATCGAAGAAAGCAATAAAGAGTTAACCGCGAAAGTCGCTGAGATCGGTGAAAATGTACATACGGTTGATACCAAAATAAATGAACGGTTTAAGGTTTTTGAGACCACTATGCAAAAATCGTTTATTGAACAAGTAACACGTATGGAGGGCCGGTTCAAGGACCATATAAGCCGTTGTGAAAAACAAACGCAAGAGGTCTCAAAGAAGGTCGACTCTCTAGAGGTAAAGATTCAAGCCGACGCGACGGAAACGCAACGACGAGTAGATAGATTAGACGCTTCAATTGTAGAGACGCGATCTAACATAGACTCTAATAAAGAGAGTGTCTTACAAGCGTTAAACGACGAGATTTTGAAAGTACGACAGGAGGTACGGAGGAGATCCGCTCCTAATATTTTAGTACAAGGTCCTGTCGACGAGAAAAATCGCGTGTATTTTACAGGGGAAAATAACGAAAACCCTATTGAATTTTTGTTAGCGTGTGAGAGAGAAATGGCTAGAGTAGGTTCCCGACTAGAAGATCAAGACAAAATACAGTGGGTAGTTAACGCGATGCGTGATTCGGCGCGTAAGTGGTATAACATTGTACGCGATAGAGTGTCCACATACGCGGAGTTCAAACAAAAATTTGAAAGCCGGTACTGGAATTCGCATACTCAAAGACTTTTACGCAATGAACTTGAGTATGTCAGATTTGATAGGAAAATGAGTATTACCGCGGAAAATTATATAATCCAGCAGGTCGAGCGCGCCAAGCATTTAACCCCAGCATTTTTGGAGATTGACATAGTCACGAAACTTGCCTACCATTTTAATCACAACATTAGAGTAGCTGTGTTTACGCAGGGTATACGCACGGTCGATGAACTCCTCATTCTAGTGTCCCAAAGCGAGACAGTTTTTGATTTTGGTGGGTGGCGTTATAATCCTGATTTTCGCCGAAATAACGAAGGGCAGAATACACGGGAACAATATCATCAGCAACCTGATTAAAGACCGAGTACTAGTTCTACTCCAGCCCAGACATCGTCAAAACCCCCAGATAAGACCTTTGAATACAAAGGCAAGCCAAATATCGGTAGACCGAAAGGGCAATATAAGGGTAACGATGGGGCCCCGATTAGAGCTATGCAAACGGTTGAAATAGCTAGAAGTGATACAATAGAGCAAGACAGCGATACTCCAAGCAATAAAGACTCCAGTGACAAGAAAAAAATCGTAAGTTTCCAAAAAACTTGGAAACTGGCGCCTCCAGGGAGGAAGCGCCATAAATCATGCTAAAATGTATAGAAATAAAATAGGTAAAAATAAGAAAAATGCTAGATTTAAGAAAAGTGATTTTTCTACAGAAATTTGTACGCCGGTGAACAAAGTATTTCAACCGGAAGGTACGGAACCGTGGTTGGCCGTTAACACAATGCAACAATGGACTCCGACAATTGTACGTCCGGTGGAACAGGAAAGTGACGACGACGTTCCCACACAGTCGGCGTGGGAAGACGTGGACGACGAATCCGGTGACGAAAATGACCGGTGGTTAGCGAAACATTGTAGAACCATTCGTAAAAATGGTTACGAAATATTACAGTTAAAAGATAATGTAATTGTATTATAATAATTTAAATTAAAATAAATTACTTGTGTTTTATATTATTAATAATAATTGTAGATAGATTGTGTATTAAATAATAATGTTTTTCTATCGCGGTGAATAACGGGCGTGTACAACTAAACGAACGCACAGGCAGGAAATAGTTACGTCACGCGGTAACTGCCGGCTGACGGTTTGAAAGTAGGTCAAGCAATTAGCCGCGCGTAGGCGATAATGACTGTAAACAAAACGTCAGCAAATTCCTTCGTGCGCGTGCCACTTGTTGACAAACAAACAAACCTTTT
The DNA here is from genome assembly GCA_034769895.1 of Magicicada septendecula. Taxonomy (NCBI): domain Eukaryota; kingdom Metazoa; phylum Arthropoda; class Insecta; order Hemiptera; family Cicadidae; genus Magicicada; species Magicicada septendecula. Next base: position 165,887,878 of record CM068375.1, read on the forward strand.
AACCGCTGCAGTTAGATACTACCTGTTCTAAAAACATTGATACACAATAATTTGCAAATGTAATATTATTGATAGACTGTATTTAGAGTTAAAATTGTATATAATGGAATAACATTAACACCTATGTATGTGTCTTTAGAATAAGTAATCCCATGTATAGGTAATAAGTATGGTGATTACAAAATACGGGTGTAATGATTAAAAAAAAAAAATAACTGTAATTATTACATTTTTTTTTTTTAATGGGTGTGGGCGTATATAACAGCACCAAATATTAATTATTTGGGGTTATATGTCACCTGCATACTAAAATCATGTTTGAATAAATTGTAATAGTGAAAACTCCATTTGTATGTAGAGCGTTGAAAATAATGCTTTGTAAAGCGACGCACACGTGGTCGTTATGTAATCAGCTCGCTGTACAAGGAAGGGCCACACCCAAACTGTTAATTATTAATATCTCGGAAACTAATAAATTAAGGCGAAATCCAAGATAGCCAAAATGTTTGCCGAAATATTAATAATGACGTGTGCAAATTTTACGCAATATAATTAACAAATAAAGAGTTAATTAAATTAATTGAATAACTCCTGTAAAAATAGAGCTCCATTAATGAGATTTGAATATGTTATAAAGATAATAATTTCCAACAGATTGTATATTTTAGATTTCGCACAACTTGGTTTGCAACCAAGTTATTGCAAAATTAAATAAGCACAGGAAATCCGGAGCGACAAATTGGTTCCGCCGGATTAATAATATTAATAATAATATTAATTCTCCGTCTGTGGGAATCTAACTTCATTCTCACGGACCAAGGGAATTCAAATTTTATGTAGTAGGGAGAGTGTGTCAGCCAATCGAATCATTTGACCAAACCCCGACCAGCGCGGTGTTTTCGGGCTGAAACATCACTCTTCTGCCAGTACTTGCGAAGTGAAGACGTAATTCTTCGATCGTCTCGTAACCATAGTTGTGAAGATTCAATCAGAAGAATCTACGTGGTCATCACACGCAATTACGAACACAGTAAATACAGATCAACTGTACAGCTCGTAATTATTGCGTAAAGGCGAGATACTCTTCATTACATCAACCAAGCTTATTGTGTACTGCAAGCTGTGGTCATAAGCACGCAAGAGATCCACCAGACTTCAGGACCAGACTTCAAGAATACAGCAGAGAGGCCGTCTAAATCATTGGTGAACAGCTGACGAGCAGAGCTACCACTCGAACGAAACACACACACACACGCTGACGTGCGACGTGCGAATCGACGAGGGACAGAAACCAGTTCCAGCGGAGAGCCGTAGACGTTAAAATATACAATGAACAGAAGGACAGCAGAGTGTTACCGAATTCTGAACTCAACGACCGAATCCAAGAGCTCTAAGCAGATTACTTTCTCTAGCGACCGGACCGGAATCAACGAAGGACAATTGGGAGCAACTCTACCATCCTCTTCAATAACAGGAAAGCAAAATCAACTTATTTATTTTTCAACATCAAATTTTCTATTTTTCATTTAAAAGCATTGTAATTTGAACAATTCAGGTGCCATACAAAAATCAAAGACTCTAGTAACTAAGAATAAATTCATTGTGATAATCTGTATAGCAGACTAAGTCATTAGTAAGCTGTAGTTAAGAAAATAGAAATAATATAAAAGCGCTATACAAATCTTAACTCACAATCTAATTATTAGCTCATACTGCAGTATAACAGAAGTCAAATCACTAGAAATGAAATGACGTGAACTAGACTGTCACGCCTAATTTATTTTTGAAAACTATTCTAATTAACTTCAGAGTTTTTATATTTTGATTTATTAACATTTAAATTCAATTTAATAAAAGCAATTTAATTAAATTAAATCAATTAATTAATTAAAATTTTCAATTGCAATTAACTCGTCAAATAACGAGTTTAGTTTCTTTTCAATTATTAACCAATTGAAAAACATTAGTCAACATAGATTCATTGTTTAGACAGTAAGATAATTGATAATATAATAACCATTTTATTCTTATGTGTTATTGGAGTAATAAACAACGTTTTATTACCCCATATTTCATTGTTTTATTGTTGTACGATACAGCCTACCAGTCTCACAAAACTCTCCCCCTTTAAAGTAACCTATTTTGTGTGTTGTTGCAATAAATTTGAGATTACTAGCTTGCGAAATTCAAATCCAAAATCCACACGCCCTAGTCGGAAGGAACCGCAAGATCGGACAGCAGGTAGGTACTCATACACAACACGACACAACAACAACGCATATAAGTAAAGTTACATATGGCGCCCAACGTGGGGCCAGAAATTAAATTCAAATTGAATTCACGTTCCGAACAAAAGTTGCATATGGCTTGCCCGGAACGTGGGGCGCGATTAAATTAAATTAAATTAACTAAATTCAATTTAAATTTAATTTACACGTTAAAACATAGTTTGCTGTTTTAACTCTTAAAACAGCTGGCGTCCAACTGAACAATCCCCAAAGAGTTTTGTGACTGGTGCTCGTACAGCAGTGAAATTATTTTGTGTCTTTGAAACTATTCTGTGTATTTGAAATTGTTTATATTTGAAATTGTTGTGTATTTAAAATGGATACGGAAAAAATGTTTAAACAGTTGTTACAAGAAATTAAACAAAACGCGGCTAAAGCGGAACAAGCTAACGCGGATTTGACCGCTAATATGAACGCGAAACTTGAACAAATAACAGCCAATGCTGAGATGAATAACGCAAAGTTAAAGTCTAAGATCGAGGCACAAAGGTTTAGTCTAACCGAGAAATTAGACCAAAGCAACGCCGACATAAACGCCGAGATTAACCAAAGCAACAAACAAAGTAGTAAAGAATTGACCGCGAAAATAGACGAAAGCGCGAAGAATTTAGACGCTAGAGTCACCGAAATCGCGGAAAGCAATACAAAAATCGCGGAAAGCAATAAAAAAATCGAAGAAAGCAATAAAGAGTTAACCGCGAAAGTCGCTGAGATCGGTGAAAATGTACATACGGTTGATACCAAAATAAATGAACGGTTTAAGGTTTTTGAGACCACTATGCAAAAGTCGTTTATTGAACAAGTAACACGTATGGAGGGCCGGTTCAAGGACCATATAAGCCGTTGTGAAAAACAAACGCAAGAGGTCTCAAAGAAGGTCGACTCTCTAGAGGTAAAGATTCAAGCCGACGCGACGGAAACGCAACGACGAGTAGATAGATTAGACGCTTCAATTGTAGAGACGCGATCTAACATAGACTCTAATAAAGAGAGTGTCTTACAAGCGTTAAACGACGAGATTTTGAAATTACGACAGGAGGTACGGAGGGAGATCCGCTCCTAATATTTTAGTACAAGGTCCTGTCGACGAGAAAAATCGCGTGTATTTTACAGGGGAAAATAACGAAAACCCTATTGAATTTTTGTTACCGTGTGAGAGAGAAATGGCTAGAGTAGGTTCCCGACTAGAAGATCAAGACAAAATACAGTGGGTAGTTAACGCGATGCGTGATTCGGCGCGTAAGTGGTATAACATTGTACGCGATAGAGTGTCCACATACGCGGAGTTCAAACAAAAATTTGAAAGCCGGTACTGGAATTCGCATACTCAAAGACTTTTACGCAATGAACTTGAGTATGGCAGATTTGATAGGAAAATGAGTATTACCGCGGAAAATTATATAATCCAGCAGGTCGAGCGCGCCAAGCATTTAACCCCAGCATTTTTGGAGATTGACATAGTCACGAAACTTGCCTACCATTTTAATCACAACATTAGAGTAGCTGTGTTTACGCAGGGTATACGCACGGTCGATGAACTCCTCATTCTAGTGTCCCAAAGCGAGACAGTTTTTGATTTTGGTGGGTGGCGTTATAATCCTGATTTTCGCCGAAATAACGAAGGGCAGAATACACGGGAACAATATCATCAGCAACCTGATTAAAGACCGAGTACTAGTTCTACTCCAGCCCAGACATCGTCAGAACCCCCAGATAAGACCTTTGAATACAAAGGCAAGCCAAATATCGGTAGACCGAAAGGGCAATATAAGGGTAACGATGGGGCCCCGATTAGAGCTATGCAAACGGTTGAAATAGCTAGAAGTGATACAATAGAGCAAGACAGCGATACTCCAAGCAATAAAGACTCCAGTGACAAGAAAAAAATCGTAAGTTTCCAAAAAACTTGGAAACTGGCGCCTCCAGGGAGGAAGCGCCATAAATCATGCTAAAATGTATAGAAATAAAATAGGTAAAAATAAGAAAAATGCTAGATTTAAGAAAAGTGATTTTTCTACAGAAATTTGTACGCCGGTGAACAAAGTATTTCAACCGGAAGGTACGGAACCGTGGTTGGCCGTTAACACAATGCAACAATGGACTCCGACAATTGTACGTCCGGTGGAACAGGAAAGTGACGACGACGTTCCCACACAGTCGGCGTGGGAAGACGTGGACGACGAATCCGGTGACGAAAATGACCGGTGGTTAGCGAAACATTGTAGAACCATTCGTAAAAATGGTTACGAAATATTACAGTTAAAAGATAATGTAATTGTATTATAATAATTTAAATTAAAATAAATTACTTGTGTTTTATATTATTAATAATAATTGTAGATAGATTGTGTATTAAATAATAATGTTTTTCTGTCGCCGTGAATAACGGGCGTGTACAACTAAACGAACGCACAGGCAGGAAATAGTTACGTCACGCGGTAACTGCCGGCTGACGGTTTGAAAGTAGGTCAAGCAATTAGCCGCGCGTAGGCGATAATGACTGTAAACAAAACGTCAGCAAATTCCTTCGTGCGCGTGCCACTTGTTGACAAACAAACAAACCTTTTAACCGCTGCAGTTAGATACTACCTGTTCTAAAAACATTGATACACAATAATTTGCAAATGTAATATTATTGATAGACTGTATTTAGAGTTAAAATTGTATATAATGGAATAACATTAACACCTATGTATGTGTCTTTAGAATAAGTAATCCCATGTATAGGTAATAAGTATGGTGATTACAAAATACGGGTGTAATGATTAAAAAAAAAATAACTGTAATTATTACATTTTTTTTTTTTTTAATGGGTGTGGGCGTATATAACAGCACCAAATATTAATTATTTGGGGTTATATGTCACCTGCATACTAAAATCATGTTTGAATAAATTGTAATAGTGAAAACTCCATTTGTATGTAGAGCATTGAAAATAATGCTTTGTAAAGCGACGCACACGTGGTCGTTATGTAATCAGCTCGCTGTACAAGGAAGGGCCACACCCAAACTGTTAATTATTAATATCTCGGAAACTAATAAATTAAGGCGAAATCCAAGATAGCCAAAATGTTTGCCGAAATATTAATAATGACGTGTGCAAATTTTACGCAATATAATTAACAAATAAAGAGTTAATTAAATTAATTGAATAACTCCTGTAAAAATAGAGCTCCATTAATGAGATTTGAATATGTTATAAAGATAATAATTTCCAACAGATTGTATATTTTAGATTTCGCACAACTTGGTTTGCAACCAAGTTATTGCAAAATTAAATAAGCACAGGAAATCCGGAGCGACAAATTGGTTCCGCCGTATTAATAATATTAATAATAATATTAATTCTCCGTCTGTGGGAATCTAACTTCATTCTCACGGACCAAGGGAATTCAAATTTTATGTAGTAGGGAGAGTGTGTCAGCCAATCAAATCATTTGACCAAACCCCGACCAGCGCGGTGTTTTCGGGCTGAAACATCACTCTTCTGCCAGTACTTGCGAAGTGAAGACGTAATTCTTCGATCGTCTCGTAACCATAGTTGTGAAGATTCAATCAGAAGAATCTACGTGGTCATCACACGCAATTACGAACACAGTAAATACAGATCAACTGTACAGCTCGTAATTATTGCGTAAAGGCGAGATACTCTTCATTACATCAACCAAGCTTATTGTGTACTGCAAGCTGTGGTCATAAGCACGCAAGAGATCCACCAGACTTCAGGACCAGACTTCAAGAATACAGCAGAGAGGCCGTCTAAATCATTGGTGAACAGCTGACGAGCAGAGCTACCACTCGAACGAAACACACACACACACGCTGACGTGCGACGTGCGAATCGACGAGGGACAGAAACCAGTTCCAGCGGAGAGCCGTAGACGTTAAAATATACAATGAACAGAAGGACAGCAGAGTGTTACCGAATTCTGAACTCAACTACCGAATCCAAGAGCTCTAAGCAGATTACTTTCTCTAGCGACCGGACCGGAATCAACGAGGGACAATTGGGAGCAACTCTACCATCCTCTTCAATAACAGGAAAGCAAAATCAACTTATTTATTTTTCAACATCAAATTTTCTATTTTTCATTTAAAAGCATTGTAATTTGAACAATTCAGGTGCCATACAAAAATCAAAGACTCTAGTAACTAAGAATAAATTCATTGTGATAATCTGTATAGCAGACTAAGTCATTAGTAAGCTGTAGTTAAGAAAATAGAAATAATATAAAAGCGCTATACAAATCTTAACTCACAATCTAATTATTAGCTCATACTGCAGTATAACAGAAGTCAAATCACTAGAAATGAAATGACGTGAACTAGACTGTCACGCCTAATTTATTTTTGAAAACTATTCTAATTAACTTCAGAGTTTTTATATTTTGATTTATTAACATTTAAATTCAATTTAATAAAAGCAATTTAATTAAATTAAATCAATTAATTAATTAAAATTTTCAATTGCAATTAACTCGTCAAATAACGAGTTTAGTTTCTTTTCAATTATTAACCAATTGAAAAACATTAGTCAACATAGATTCATTGTTTAGACAGTAAGATAATTGATAATATAATAACCATTTTATTCTTATGTGTTATTGGAGTAATAAACAACGTTTTATTACCCCATATTTCATTGTTTTATTGTTGTACGATACAGCCTACCAGTCTCACAAAACTCTCCCCCTTTAAAGTAACCTATTTTGTGTGTTGTTGCAATAAATTTGAGATTACTAGCTTGCGAAATTCAAATCCAAAATCCACACGCCCTAGTCGGAAGGAACCGCAAGATCGGACAGCAGGTAGGTACTCATACACAACACGACACAACAACAACGCATATAAGTAAAGTTACAATATATTATATAACAACACACATTTAACAATTTAAATAAATTGTGTAGCCCCACCCTTTTGGGAGACAATTTATACAACGGTATATCTTTGTGTATATAGGTTGCAAATAGAAATTTATTTGTGTTTGAGGAGCCCCATGTTCTTGGGACGTCAAAATTTTACAACACTACAAATTGATATTTATTTAATGTAATTTAAATATGTGAGTTATATAACATAACAAATTCAATTTAATTTATTGAATTGATTTCATGGGTGTAATCGTAATAAGAAGATGATACATTACTTAAGTTTAAAATTGTTCCATAATTTATTTATTGAACAAAATCTTTCATATCGCATATTAAACATTGACTCATTATTATATCGTTTGTACGAAGTTTTCGTACATAACTTATTGCTAACAAATTGCATACACAAGTTGTACACAAATCTTATTATATAATTTTAATTACTTTAAAATATTTATTTTGCTCTCGGCTTACTCATTGTGTGCTCATCTTTTTGCAATTGCTGATTCATTAGCTTCAAAAATGAATTTACTTCTATTTAAATTTCTTTTATATTTCTTTGTTTTAACTTTCTACTGCATATGCATTCTCCTTTATCATCAAAGACTTTACTAATTACGTGAATTCAAAATTTAAATATTGCTCTTATCATTTACAATACTAACTACTAAATTTGATACAAGAAATATTATTCTAATTTTTATTCTGCTTTTACATTTATGTATAATTTATTAATTTTAATACTGGTTGAATGTCTTTCATTCCAACTTTAATTAGTGTCTTTCAAATGTCTATAATTACAGTGGTTTTTTTATCACCTCGTTTAACGTGGTTATTCATCTGTACGTCCTCCTTCTGGTCCTCTGGTCGTGTCCTCCGTGTCCTTCTGGTCCTCTGGTCGTGTTCTACTGCATGTGCTGATTAATAGTCGTCTCGTCTTACTTCATATGCTGCCGGTGTGTCCATAGACCTCATCGTATGTATTCTGCGTCTCTGGTTGGACATCTAGTTTGTCCTGTGACTCTTACTATATATGTGAATTGGTATCGTCGACTGACATAGCCTCCTGCGGCAACGGTTGAATCGAGAATAAGAAACTTTATTAGCGCGACCTGGTATTTATAGTCAGGTTGTGCAAAAATTCCTGTCTGAACAATATTTGACTTGTCAGATTCTGTCGAGCGTCACTTTCCCCACTCTGGTTCAAGTCACAATTTTCGCCTATCTTCGCGAATTACGAAGTTTGTTTCACATCACTCGATGCTCAATCGATCACTAATTTTTATGTGAATACTAAACGTAAATTGCACTCCTTTATGGTACTCACAAAAAGAGTTATTCATTTTTTACGTATAGTAATTGCACTTTTCGTCACATCTGTACGTTTTTTTAACACTTTATTCACCTATAATTTCAATACACTTTGGTGTATTTTGTTTTATCCTATCGTACATAGTGTTCTTACAATTAAAATAAACATAACTATTCTACATGGAAAGGGAACATTCTATAACTATTCTACTTACATTTCAGAAACAGACAGGTTTCACACACACCAACAAAATACGCGCATACACAACGCTAGCGACAGGTGTGTTGATAATGCATGTCCATGCATGAATTCTGCGCTCTCTATTTTACTCCGATCCAGCTTATGCAATCTGAATCATGTTTATTAATTTATATTTATTTATTTTTGTTATTTCTTGCATTTATTTTGGCAATGCACAGTACCGTTAATGTTTGTACTGTTGCATTATTTCCCTGCTCGGTGAACAAAAATTTGTTAATACCAAACTAAAATATATTTTTTTTCCTGCCTTTTTATTAGACAAATAATATGTATTGTTTTTATTTATCGACACATTTATTTATTTTATGTGCGACTAATAATGATTCTTCGATTTTTCAATTTTACCCTTATTTGGAGGTTTTATAAACATTATTTCCCCTCCCTCGTAGGTAAAGTGGCGGTGGTGTTTCGGTACATCTGCTTTAATCATTGTTCCACTTTACTCGTTCTAGTGACACAGTTATTTATGAATGGAATTTTCTCAAAGAGCTAGCATGGTATTTACCCATTTCTTTTTTTCTCACGCCGTCATACACTATGAATGTCTGTTTTCCAACTTGTCGTACGAGTGTATATGGTCCATCATACAACCTGAAAAATTTCTTAGCTGTATTGTCAACTCTTTTTCCTACTGGATTAGTCTTTAATAATACCTCTTCTCCCACATTGAATTGTTGTAGTTTGTGTGTTCTGTTAAATCTCTCCGCTCTCTTGTTACCTCTTTCTATTATCCGTCGCTTTGCGTACTCAATTTTCACACTTACTGGTACAGGTATATTCTGGTTGTCGGGTTTGTTTATGTACTTCGTCCAAAATCTGTTCGGCTTTTTATCCTCTTCTAATTCTATTGGAGTATAACTGGTTGCTTCACTGTAGTTCTCGTTGATGGCTTTCTTGAGAAATTGAAATTCTGCCCATTTATTCTGCTGATTATGGCAGTATATCCTTAAATATTTACCTAGTTCCTTGTTAACCCTTTCTGCAAGGTTTCCTTGAGGATGTCTTATGGATGTGAGTACTGGTTGTATTCTATTTTCTCTCAAAGTTCTCTCCCATCTCTCACTATGGCATTGTACACCCTGATCACTCAAGACCTTTTTCATCTTGCCAAATGCTGGAATATATTTCTGTAGTAGTATCTTTAGAACAACCCTCGTTGTGGGTCGCATAATTGGGTACAGCCGGACTGCCTTGGAAAACACATCGATACATACCAATATGTGTTTCACTCCTTGACTTGATCATGGTAGTGGCCCAGAAAATCCCCTGCAATTAGCTCTCACCTAGCTTCCTTCTGACTACTCTGCATCTCAACATATTTATGCCATCCTTCACTCTGTAATTTTACATTTCCTTAATCATAACATTACTACATTCTTTAATCTTTTCTTAACATGATCATTACTTACATTTCTTAACATTTCTTACATTTCTTTTCTGATCGCTAATAATTTTCTTCATTCTTACCCTGTCCTGAAATACACTTCCGTAACAGAATACTTTTTTAGCTTCGTAGTATGTCGCATGATCGGTTACAGATAAACTGCCTTAGTTTTTACCTCGCTCGATATTTTACTCATAGTCTACTACACCTCGCAAAGCAAGACTAAGTGTTGAATATTCCTTAATATTAAGTTTTACATTGTAGAGCCAAATACTACAACTATGCTCTCAAAGCAAGGGTTACTTCTAAATATTAAATAACATCAATATGATAACTACTGACTTTATGTAATAAGTTATCTTATATTTCACTTATTCTATCTTTAGGGCACTTGATCTAGTTATATATGTCTAATTGTTGATATTCAACTATTGAACTTAGCTCTTACTTTGGCGTAGCGACACTTATAATTGATCTCAGGGTGTAATAATTAATAAACAAATATACATGTGACAAATTGTACGTTTAATACTCTTCTTGAATTTAAAGATTACATTATTAATATAAATATTCAATTCCTTATGATTATTCTCTTTTTTAATTGTGGATTCTTTTTAACTGTTTGAGTTACCAAAAGAATTGAACTTTAATTACAATATTAAAATGAATGTTCATATAATTTTTACTTGTTTGTTGAATTCCGTATTTATGGTGCGGAATGTCTCCTCAAACGTCGTCGGTCCTGTGATCTTACGGTCCTATTGCTGCTAGGTATATCACCGTCAGTCGCACTCATTCATTCTTTAACTTTATATACACTAGTTTCACATGCACCAGACACAATTCACCTTTTATGATTTAGTGAGAATACAACGGTGACGTGTTACACAATATTTTCTTACACATAGTATATAAGTTATTGGATATAAGCGCTTCCAACACGGACACGATAGGCTGATACCGTCGGATTAATTAGTACACGACAAGTTCCGCTATAGAATTTCTCAGCTCACCGTAACTTTACACTTCGAACTACGATTCAATTCCAGACGAATTATGATTGCTTCCATATATTCTTAATACTTTATTAGAATAATGATTACTGTTTGAAAGTTCTTCAACGATTTACTTTCGTGAATTTCTATTACTTCGGTGATTCAAATACGACTGTTAGTTTTACTGTTTTGATAACTGCACTGTATACAATTTACTACGTTTGCGAATATTATCTGTTTAATTTATCAACTAACTAAAATAATAATTCTTTAACACACCGGTTACGAGTCTAAATAACTGTAGTATCTCCGCAGACTGCCTGAACTTTTTCCAACTACGCTTTTTATACTCGACTTAAAACTACCCTCACCAAATATTTACAAAATACACTCTGATTGGTTTCACGTACCGCGAAATACAAATTTACCCAATCTACCCCGAGAATTCACCTGCTAAAAAAATGACACTTTACTCCATTCGTCACCCCAACAGCGCGTGTGTAAATAGTGGGAAAGACGCGTTACTCGAATCTCTCTGTCTACGCTATCTGTCTTACATAACGGTATTTTATTGTTGAAAGCACTTAAAATTCACCAGATTTCACCTATTTTTTGCTAGTTTCTAAGTATAATACATTTTTATGATAGCCAGCGTTCTACGGGACTTTTTGTACTTTCTGGCCATCTGGCTGGCGTCAACTCAAGCTTTTGTTCCTTTTGAACAAATACCGCTCTGGTATCATTTAACTGCATTTACTTAACATCGTTTTTTACAGATTTATATTTGATATCTATGACATATGAATTAATCCCCGTAAAATTGCATCGTATTCAATTTTAACATTATATTTGTCCCCCAATAGAATTATATCGAATTTTAGATTGAAAATAGAGGCTAATTCTATTGTTGCGTCCCTATGAATGGTTCTAATGACATTTTATTTGTAACTCTTAATCCATTATTATGCTATGATACATGTTTACCTATACATTAATTGCTTCATGTAACTTAATTTTATTATACACAACACTGTACATTTATATATTGTACCTCTATTGTATATATATTTGTTTAACTCACTGATCCCATTAACTAATGCTGTTTACAACGTGCCAGCCGGCGATCAGCTGTTGTTTACAAACACACCCTCAGCTTTAAACAGACTACCTGCTTGTCAAACTGACACTAGGGTGGGTTATTGACATTTACTTTCCCTCTGTCATTGTTATTTATAACCTACTTTCTACCTTTACGCTAATGCATATTATAATCTTTTATACATTTCAGAATACATACGTAAATTTGTAACATTTTAATCCTATACAATTTGAACTAAAATATTGTTAGTTAATTAGCAATTATCATCTTGTTATTACAGATTTGTTATAGTTACTTTTGACTATTACGTACATATATGCGTTTTGTGTTTTTACAATCTGTTCGATATTTTCTGTGTTATGTTTGTTGTCTATGTGTGTTGTAATATGTTAATTTTCATAATACGGTTTTAGCTGCCTTATGTTGAAGTTTCCCCGGATTCGTCCTGGTTGTCGAGCGTCTTCCATTTGGTACGTGGCCGTTCCTAACTCTTTTTATCTATTTTATACGGTCCTTCAAACATGTTGCAGAATTTACCTAGCACTTTCTTATTTAAGTCCGATATCGGGTATGTGCGCAATAATACCTGATTACCTGTCTGAAACTTTGTGATTTTATTTGATGCATTTATCTGGTCTGTCCACTTCTTTCCTTTCTCCTTTATTCGCAGATAAATGTTTTGGTAGTTGATTGGCTGACTTTCCGGTATCATCTCCCGGTCGATATATCTGGTCCAATCACGTTCTGGCTTTCTTACCCATTGGGCTTCGTATGGAGTGGTTTTGATGGTCTCATGATATGTTTGGTTAATGGAAGGCTCCACCGGCTTTAGTTATGTTGCCCACTTTGAGTGTTTTTCAGATGTGAGTGCTCTGAACATGTTGCCCAATTGTCTGTTAACTCGTTCTGCTAAGTTGGTGCAGGGGTTGCGGATAGCAGTAAATTTTGGCTTAATGTTCAATCCCGTTAATGATGATGTCCATCGCTGACTCGTGAACTGGGTCCCGTTATCAGTTAATATTGCTGCTGGTTTTCCGATCTCTTCGCAATAAAGTTTAATCTTATTGATGGTGGTAGCTTTTCGTAACTTATATAATTTTACAAACTTGGTGAAATTATCTACCATAATTAGCACATATTTGACTCCGCCTGTAGATGCTGGTAACGGACCATAATAATCAATACTAACTAATTCTCCTTTGGTTTTGGGTATGACGGGTTGGGTTTCTCCATCATCCTCTTAAAATAATCTTTACCTTTTTGGCAGGTTAGACATGTTTTAACGATCTGTTGTGTGATTTTCTTGACGGAATTTCCTGTAAAGTATTCTTTAAATAAATGGTTTGTTCGTCGGTTCCCCACGTGGCTGTAGGCATGGTGCAGCTCGGCTCAGGTCCTCTGTCAACATAAGCTTCCACGCTCCCTTTTCCTTTCTGTAGAGTTTATTCAATAATTTGTTTTAACTTCGTGTCTGCTAGTTGGTTCTGTTTGATGTTCTTCAATTTCTCCTTTGCCTCCTTGCTGATTCGGGTGATTATGTGGCTTATTTCTAATTCTTCTGTGTGGTCTATTAATTGTTCATCATACATGTCCTCGGGGTGTCTGCTAAGGATATCTGCAACGACGTTGTCTCGCCCTTTACAATGAATTATATCAAAATCATATTCTTGTATCGCAAGAATCCATCGAGTGATACGTGAATTATTCATTCAAATGGCATTTTTTTAATGAAAATTAGGGCCTTATTATCTGTAATTATGGTTAAAGGTTTTCCCAATACATAATTCCGAAACGTCTGCAGATAACGCACTACACTTAACAGCTATAATTCTGTAGTAAAATAATTCAGCTCGGCGCCACGTAACACACGACTGGTGACCGCGACTACGCTGATTTCATTATTGTCGTCCAGTTGGTACAGTTGTCCTCCCAGTGCATAGCGACTTGTGTCCGTTTGCAGGTAGAACCGCCTGTTTGGGTCCGGATGTTAAGAATGACCGTTTCAATAAACAATTCCTTAACTCTCTCGAAGTGTTGATCCATCTCCTTGGTCCATTTGAATGTGGAATTCTTCTTTAACAAATTAAGCAGTGGTTGCGTGGCTTCGGCATACTCTTTCGTAAATCTGTTGTAGAAATTAGTTAGTCCTAAAAACCCCTTGAGTTGTTTCTGGTTCTTGGGTCTTCAGAATTTCTGAATTTCCCTCACTTTATCTGGTGCAGCTGAAATACCTTGCGTTGTCAGACAATACCCTAGATAATTGATCTCCTTACGGAATAATTGTGATTTATTAAAATTTACTGTTAGGTTTGCTTGCTTCAATTCACGAAATAATAGCTTTAAATGCTGTAAGTGTTCTTCTACGCTGTTGGAAATACACAAACAATCATCCACGTATAAGATGGTAAAACTCTTTACTTCGTCAGATAGTACTCGATCCAATCCGCGGGTCAGGCTAGCGAGACTAGTTTTTATGCCAAATACTAGGTATTTGTAAATAGGTAGTATATAAATGTACTTTCTTGGACAGGTCAGAGGTCTAGGACAAGGTCAGAGGTCATGTCAAGAGGTCACCTTATCAGTGATAACGCCGCCTTATCAGTGATAACACCAATTAAATTCCAATTAACCTTTTGATAATCTCACGTTATCACTGATAACCCCAATTGACCTCAAATTAATTATCAGATAACCCCGTCGACCTTTTGTAATCAATGTAAACATGACCTCGAGGTTACTAGACCGTAACACACTGCCCTAGTAAAAAATGTAAACATAAACAAACTTTCTAGTGATAACGTCGTAAACATGACCTCGACAACACACTGACCTAGTAAAAATGTAAACATACACGTCAGCGTTGCACAAACGTAAACATAAACATTCAGAGTTCGTTGACTCGTCGTAAACTGTTTTCCTTTCACAGTGTAGATAACGTCGTCTTTACCCGTTGTAAAGTAAAACAAACGTAAACATAAACAAACGTTTTTGTGATAACGTTGTAAACATGACCTCGAAACACACTGACCTAGTAAAAATGTAAACATAAACAGACGGTGTTTGTTGATACGTAGTAAACATAAACAAACGTTTTTGTGATAAAGTTGTAAACATGACCTCGAAACACAATGACCTAGTAAAAATGTAAACATAAACAGACGGTGTTTGTTGATACGTAAACGTTACACATTTTAAAAATGTAAAACATAAACAGACGGCGTTTGTTGACACGTAAACGTTGCACATTTATAAATATAAACATAAATATTCCGAGTTCGTTGACATGTAAACTGTTTTGTTCCTTTCACAGTGTAGATAGCGTCGTCTTTATTGATACCTAGCGATGAACTAGTGTGTTGTATAGCTGACGAAAATGAATTGTTGTACGTGGTACAACGTTTCTCCATACGATATGTCAACGTGATAACGTTGTAATCAACGTAAACATGAACTTTGACAGTTCAGTCAAAATGAAGAATTTAACATTGCAAGATGTCTTGTCTCATCCTATGTTTGAAAGATTCATTATGAATAAAACTAAAGCAGAAATTGAATTTATGCGAGATACATTGGTTGGTACTCCAAAAGTGCCGTAAGGTGTTGGAATTTTATAATTCAGACGGACTGGAAGAGATTACACCGGAACGTAGAGAACAAAGCGGTGAGGCGTTTACACATTTTTTTGAATGTCCGTGGGCACATGAATCTACTGTGGATGGACCGGATACTTGTGTTTGTTGTTATGTGTCTACACATTGTGGTGATATCATCAAGTTTCTCGATGATCGATTTAAATGACACGATAACGAATGAAAACATGATGTATAGTATATGAGCATTTTTTGTGTATAAAAAATCGTATTATATGTATGTTTTTGTATATATGATTTTAGTAATTAATAAATCAAAAAATGAAAGTATTTTAAAATTTTATTTTCTTTAAAAAAACCTTTATTTTACATATCTTAATTTATTACATTTTTTGGTAACAGTTGGAAGCCAGTTCCCAATCTATAACAAACAAAAATAATAATTTGTTAACTAAACGTACCAAGAATCCCTTAAAAAAAAAATGAGTCGTATATTTTTTTAAATTAAACAAAAGATAAATTAAATTTTTTTTTATACTAAAAATTGAACCCTAATAACTAAGATAAAAAAAGTAATAGAGAAACGTATAGAATACATTATATATTTTAATAATTACATATTAAAAAATGACATACGAAAGACTTATAACAAAAGACAAATAAATTTTTTGGAATAGAGAAATGTAAAATACATTATACCTTATAATAATACATATATTAAAAATGACATAGGAAGAACACACTTATTTTACAGGTAACCAAGAATTACTGTACATGTTCTTGTGTACAACATATTAGACCTTAATAATTTATTTTACAAGTAACCAAAAAAAAAATTTCCTATATTAAGAATGATATAGGAGAAACTTATAAATTTGTATAGTGAGTAAGAAATCATATTTTTTAAACAGTAAAAATTAACAAAAAAATAAAAATAATTGTTACCTTAATGATGATCACAGATTACATCAGCAAGCTGCGTCGTCACAAACTGGCATTTCGGCATCACCCTCGCATGTAATGCGACAGGGCAATCGTCCGCTGTCCAATCCTCAAGCCATACCCAACACGATAAACACCGTACGGTATCCCCATCTCCTTGATACACAAAACCAGCGCCT
The DNA here is from genome assembly GCA_034769895.1 of Magicicada septendecula. Taxonomy (NCBI): domain Eukaryota; kingdom Metazoa; phylum Arthropoda; class Insecta; order Hemiptera; family Cicadidae; genus Magicicada; species Magicicada septendecula. The sequence goes on from CM068375.1 coordinate 165,904,802, forward strand.
GCCAGTCTGTGAGGATTTTGGTTGGTATTTGGATATATTAAATGATAATCTTTCCTTGCATCCACTCTTGTTATTGTATAATATGTTCTCAATCGCTGATAGAATTCTGTGCGATTGTACTTCATGACTGTAGTAGCTGGTATGTTTTTGGATGCTGAAACACAATTTTCAATCGGTTTATATATACAGAAAATGCATTATCAGTTTTCATTGCAGTTAATACAGTCACGTTTTTTCAGTACGTGTTGTAAGTAGGAGATCAAAAGATCAAGTAAATAACTTGTTTATCGAATTTATTACATTATCAGTTTCATTGTAATTAATACAATCACGTTCTCAGTATGCGTTTTAATGAGTATTTTTTGTGTAATGAAATTTGTGTAAGAAATTGTTTGAATCTTGTTGATTTAACCTTATTAACCTTACATCATTTTTTTGTTCAGGTATTAAAATACATACACATACATAAAATATGTCATAGATCATTTTATTCGGATAATTACTTTTAACAAACAGTTTACATAATGATAGCAAAAGATTGATATAGGTAAACTCATACATTACTGATTATATAATTGTATTAAAAATACATACATAAAATATGTCATAGATCATTTTATTCGGATAATTATTATAATAATAAACAAGTGAAAGATGTTGAAAATTAACGGAGACCATTGTTCATAAGGCAATGTGTCTATACCGTTTTCACATATTACTCTTTTATCATCTGTGTTACTCAATGCAAATTTATTAATAGTTACAGTTTTAACGATGTGACTTTTTGATCGAAATATTGTCATCATTCTATGTTTTTGTTCGTCTGATAATGAATTATAAAGACATTTTTTTAAATCATTAAATTCAATGTTTTTTTTTAATTACGCATTTTTTAATACCTTTTGCTTTTTTGTGATTTTCTTTCGTTCGTTTTAAAAATATGTAATTTTGAACGTAAACCAATGAATTCTTTAATTGGAATACTTTTACATTCGTCTTTAAATTTGCCTAAAACTTTTTTATTTGTTAATGAGTAGCACATATGATCTGATGAAAATTCGCTAGTATCAAAATACGTTTTTAAATCAGGATCCAACATATCTCTGTAAAAATCATTTGTGATTAATTCGTAAAACAAGCTATCTGTATCTGTATATAAAAGGGAAATATTGTTTCCGTAATTTTTTTCATTACGTTATAGTGAAAATCGTACATTAGAGTCGTACTTAATTCTAAAACAGAGAAACCTACATAAATACGTTTGTTTAGATAAACGGATGTTTTATTTAATAATACCGCGCAAAGTGATTCATCGTAAATAATTCTGTCTTTGAAAGTTGGTTTTGATACGAGTTTCAATAATTTTTTTTCATTACATACTAGGTCTAAATTTATTCGTTTCCGAACATTTTCCATACACTTTCCAAAGACGGAATTATTTAGTAATTTAAAAAAGTCTTTTTTCAAGTCATTTTTTGCATCTTGTCGTTTTATGGTATTTAGATTTATGTACGGCTTTAGCCATGGTTTTTGTGAAAATTGCACTATTCTATGAATTTTCGTTACTTTTAAACCATGATTAATAGCTTGTTTTCAATTAACATAATGACAAATATATTTCTCTTTATTTTCTAATGTAGCAACTAATTTTGTTTGTTTTGTATTGTTTACACTTTTATTAACAGGCATGAATGGTAGATCTCTGTCATCATCATGTAAATTTTGTGGATACTCTGTATCAACTTCTAATACATATCCTATTTCCGATTCGTCAGGTACGTTTAAGATATTTATTTTATCAGTTCCTTTAACCCACGTAAAATTTGAATACGGTATACATTTAGACATTGCCCACCCATACAAATTATTTGCATCTAAATATGTTAGAAATGTTTTAGGCTTATCTGGGTTATATGTTGATATATATGTGTTGTTAGCAATTGAATGCTTCTTAATATTAACAGATGTCCCCCTCTTACCCTGCTCTAAAAAAAAAATGTATTTATCAATATCAGTGAGTAATTCACGTTTAATTTTAGTAAGATACAGCATAGCGTCAAAGGCAAACCCTGGTAACGTGAAATAATGTGCAGAATCTAAGTTGTATGACGACACACAAAGAGATCTAAAATTTTCAAAGCAGTCACATAAAAGTAGTACATCGAGTTTTAAATATAAATCGCTGTATTCTCCTAAATTTTTGATTTTGAAGTGGTTCCAAACGTTAAGAGCGTGAATGTAATCTTCATCGCTTACGGTTTCGTCATTTAATTTATTATAAAAGTATGCCTTTGATGGAAGCTGGCACTCTACTAATTTATCCCACGAATCTGTATATTCGTATGGATATACACCTTTTCGTGTAACTAATTGCATTTCATTATCGGAAAAAATTTACTGGTATAAAAAAATTTATTTTTTGGTAAATTGTTACTTAATTCAGAAAGTGATCTATCTAAAAGCGATAGGTATCAATAAATCTAATAGTTATGCCATTCGCAACCCAACTGTCGAATAATAAAATGTGAGTCATAATTAGAACTTGCATGAATAAAAATAGGAATGAACTTTTGATTCTGTCGTTTTAGATTGCAATCGTTACATAATGCTGCACGATATAAACCGGTAAGATGGCAATAATCTTTGACGGGTTTGTAGAGTAATGTAAAATTTCGCATACACATTTCACAATGTGTTGCTGCTTTGAATTTAATCTTGTCTTGTTTTGTCATTTGTATTGGTTTGACTTCTTTTAATAATGAACCAAGTAGATTGATAATATCTATAAGATAGGACATAAAGTTTTGTGCAGCGTTTATAACTCTATATATGTAAGGTTGTGATGGTAATTGATTTTTAATGAAACTGGGTACTGAATCATCGATTACAAAGTAAACACAAAAACTCATAGGTTCATGAAGTTCAATAGCTACTGTAAAAGAATATTTTTGATGTGGGTAGCACGTTTTAATCGGTCTCAAAATGCATTCAAAATCTGCATACGCGACTATTGGTACCCTAAATTGATAATGAAAATTTCGAAATTGTAAATTGTCAGAAGGCATTGTTACACGAACAGGTGTATATTTTCCACAGTACCTTTTATGATCTTTTAATTTTTTAGATTTCGCAGTAAAATAGGTAAGACACCTTTTACAGACTTCAATATTGCCATGATTCTTTGTTAATTGAGATTTTATTAATCTATTAAAATTACTGATGTAACAATAATGATAGTTGTCATCTTTGTTTAATAATAAAAGATCAAAATGATTACATTGCTCATTTTCGCACACTTTTAGTGGATAAATTGTTTTACCTTTTTCTACACCATAAACATTTATAGAAATGTTATTATTCTTTTCAAAAACTTTTATATCTCTTAATGGTGTAGGAAAATTAATATTATTAAAATTAAATTTATTTTCGATATGCTTATATCGAAAATTAATTCGCTCTGGTTGCGAGTCTTTTATATAGCGACAAAGAATCGCCCATTTAAAACATAAATAATCGTTATTTTTTGGGGTTAATTGTACATTTTTTTGTGATTAAATGTAACGGTAGTGAGATGTACGAGCTACCTTTTAACGGTTTGAAACGATTTATTCTTAATAAAATTCCATCTATTGAATGTAAAGCCCATCCGGATCCCTTTTTGTAAATATGTCTCTTCTTCAGAGCAAATATTATTAATTATATCTCGTATTATACTTGTTAGTGAACTACTTTGGAAGAGAGTAATATTTTTAGTTTTAAATGATCTATCTTGATAATCATTTAAAACAGGTCTTACATGCGTGCATTCCACTACTATGTTAAATTTAATTGCGTTATATAACGAAACCATATTATATAAAGTATTTATTATTATTAGTTCTAAATGTGATAATAATAAACAGATATCTTTAACATGTTCGTTGGTATTTTTATTAAAAAATGTTTTTAAGTTACTTTTGAATGCATTCTCAATTTCAATGAATTCATTTTCAATTGTTGTATTCCTTAATCTACTTGTTTTCCTATTATTATACAATGATGATGATGATGATGATGGTGATGATGGTGATAAACTTATTGAATCAGATGTTTGATACCAATCGTGTGACGGTCCAGGTTGAGGATCGTTTGCGTTATTAAAATCAGACGCTTGAGGTCTGCTGTGCGATGGATCAGGTTCTGTATCCTGTACGTGCGATGGTCCAGGTAGAGGATCGTTTGTATTAATAAATGAATTAGACACTTGATATCTGACATGCGGATCTTGTGTATGTGAAGGTCCAGGTTGAGGATCGTTTTTATTACTAAAAATTTCGTTTCTAATAAACTGACGTTTTTTAAAAGGTAGATTTTTTCCATGATTAACTGAAATCAAAAGTTGTAACGAATTCATTAGCTACTGTAAAATAATATTTTGGATGTTCTTGTTATCTATATGAGTATATTTTTACTTATTATGAGACAACGTGATTGCTTACATCAATGTTATTTAACCTTGTTTACATGTGATTACAACATACTAATAAAAAATTAAAAATCTTTATTTATTGTGAACAAATATATTTTGTATGTTTTCAAAAAATTAAAAGTTATTTACTGATGTAAATTACATAAGATAGAAAGACAGGTTATCTATGTTGATAAATTATACTTTCAATTTTGTTGAGACCTACGCTGGTTAAAAATCAATCTTTTGCTATGACTTGTTGTTTTTACTGTATGACTATTTATACTAACAATCAACCGATAACAAGAGTACAGTAATTATAGAAAACAGTAAACAACTTTTTGGATTACTGCCAATAAACTGTGAACAGTAGATTTTTGAAATTATTGCCAATACTTATTTACGTGACCTCTTGATCTCGTCGTGACTGATAATGAATTCGGTAAACAAGTTATTTACTTGATCTTTTGATCTCCTACTTACACGTATTGAGAACGTGACTGTATTAACTACAATGAAACTGATAATGCATTTTCTGTGTATATAAGCCGATTGAAAATTGTGGTTCAGCATCCAGAAACATACCAGCTACTACAGTCTGCGATCGTCATTAAGGTAACGTTATTATCTTCTGTTAATTTACTGTTTTAAAATATTTTTTCTTACTCAGTATACAAACTTATAAGTCTCTTAATATTTTTAATTATTAAATTTTTTTTTTCAAGAACATGCACAGTAATTCTTGGTTACCTGTAAATAAGTTGTGTTTTTCGTATGTACATTTTTTAATATATATGTAATTATTAAGTTTTATACTCTATTCAAAATTTAATCTTTGTTATAAGTCTTTCCTAAATTATTAAGGTATAATATGTTCTACATACGAACATGTACAGTAATTCTTGGTTACCTGTAAAATAAGTGTGCTCTTCCTATGTCATTTTTAATATTATTATAAGGTATAACGTGTTTTACATTTCTCTATTGAAAAAAAAATTAATTTGTCTTTGCTATAAGTCTTTCCTATGTCATTTTTAAACCGTATTTGATCTACATAGATCACATTTACAGCTGTTTTTGAACCGTTAACGTCTGCTTATATCAACGACCTTGATGGATCAAGAATCACCAACACAGGAGAATCGTTTCTTACATAAATTAAAACAGGAGGAGGACCGTCTTCTTTATAAATGGTTTTTTTCACCAAAAAGGTTAACACCCAAAGAAATTGCAAAATTAAAAATGATAGTCGACAGACCAGACTCAACTCTAATACCATTTATAAAAGAGTTAATAAAGGATTTATAGTTTAAAAATTTTTTGTTTAGATCCAGTATCTCATTCATATGTACATATATAATGTTTTATACTCTATTAAAAATTTAATTTATCTTTGTTATAAGTTTTTTCTATGTTATTTTTAATATGTGTGTTTCAGAAACATGTACAGTGAAGGTATAATGTGTTCTATACGTTTCTCTATTACTTTATTTCTTATCTTGGTTATAAATTATTTGTCTTTGTTTAGTATATGACTAATATTTTTTCAAGGGGTTCATGGTTACCAGTTACAAATAATGCGTTCTATACGTTTCTCTATCTGTAATTTGTCTTTGTTTAGTTAACAAATTATTATTTTGTATGTTATAGATTTTGAGATTTCAATCTTACCTTCTATCAAGTAATCATGGACTCCGTTATGTCATTAGAAGAAGTATTCAAATTATTCTACTTCTTAGGTCTGACATCAATCCAAAGTTGGGAAATGTGTATGAAAAGTGTTAAAACAGAATTAATTAATGTTGACAATATAGACGTTATAACATTGTATATGAGACTGAGAGAGGTAGTAAAACGGATAAAAATTGCTCTGGAAATTAAATTAGACGTAAATTCACAAGACAAAATAGTTCTACTTAATAATTACCTATTTGATATTGAAGAAATTTATGATAATATAATCAATACAATTCCAAATTTTAATGAAAAAATATAATTAAATCAACTTTTGTTATATTAAATAATTTAATAAAAAATTATCTTGATTTTAATATGAAAAATGTTTACGTTGATAACGATATTGATATTGATATTGATCATAATGATGATGATGATGAGAGAGAACTCGAAAAAATATTTACATCCGTAAGAATATCTAAGGGAGAAAGAAACAGTAGTTTGTTTGAGCAATCTGTAATGTTCCAATCGAATGGAACAAGGAAAACCTTAAAAACGCCTGGGGAAACGGGGCGTTATCTAATGAAGATTGAAATCATAGATACCAAAGATTTGAGGGGATTGAGATAAAAGACAAATGGACTAAGGCTGCATATAGAACCACTTTTTTAGTTGGATCTGAAAAAGATCCGAAATATATCCAATTGTACAAAATGGTTCTAAATGTAGCTAAGAATTTATCGACTATTCAAAACGTTAAAAAAAATAAATTTAAAAACTTTTAAAGTTCCTCTTCATCGTAATGTTTTGTAAGTATTAACAAAAAAAGCTGGTAAAATATATAAAAACACTTGGTAAGTTTCACAAAATTTGTGAAACTTACCAAGTGTTTTTATATATTTTACAAAACCTTTGTATTAATATGTTTCACCAAGTGCCCAACTAGTCATCAATTAATATCGTGAAAAAAAGCTGTATAAAAAAATCACATTGTATGTATGCATGTCTTTATTTATGAATGGTAATTATGTATGCGGCAAGAATTAAAAATGTATATATGTTTTTTAGTAATTAATAAATCAAAAAATGAAAATGTTTTAAATAAAAAACTCGTATTATATGTATGCATATATAGAATGATAGACTCTTTGTATGTATGTTTTTTGTAATATAAAAAAATCATATTATATGTATGCATGTATGTTTTGTATATATGGTTTTAGTAATTAATAAATCAAAAATTAAATGTTTTTTAAATTTTTATTTTTTAAAAAGCCTTTATTTTTACATATCTTAATTCACATATAATTACAATAAAAGTTAAGCAATCATACAGTCCCAACAATTTATTCTTTTAGTTTCTTTATCATGTTCATCACACAAACAGTTCCAATATTGAATTATCCATTTAGTAATATAAAACACGTTACTTAATGCACAGTTTGTTGAAGAGTGATCATATGGACAACGTATACTATTTACAGACTGCTTCTTCAAAACGCTTCGAGACGGACACTTGAGTGATTCAATATCCACTATTTTTACATGACAGTTCAATTCTTTTTATAAAGCTATTTTTTTTCACGTTCTTTTATATAAATACACTTTCCATATATATATATATATATATATATATATATATATATGAATTTAATATTCACTATATTCTGTTAATCCACAATTCCAACTAAGTCCAAGATAATTATTGTTAATCCGGTCATTAACTTTTTTTTTCTTTTCTGATAAATGTCTGTAATCGAATGGAGGTAAGAATAAGTATTGATTACCAATACCAGCGAATTTAGCGTTTACTATAGGTTGCACACACAGTTCTTTAATAATATAATTATTTCCATCATCGCGAAAACTTTGAAAGTCGATAACGTATTCCATTGCGTGCAACAGCAGAACTGATATACGTTTTGCGTAAGTAGGAGATCAAAAGATCAACTACGTAAATCATACAGTCCCAACATTTCTTTCAATTTCTTTAATTTGTAACACACTGTTCCAGTATTCGATAATCCACTTAGTTAAATGATGTACATTATTTAAAGCACAATAATATGAATTATGTTTGAAAGGACAGTGAATAGAATATGAAGACTGCTGTTTTAACACTTTTAAGGATGGACAATCAAGTGTTTCTATATCTACTATTTTCACATAACAATTAAATTCTTTTTCTAATGCTACTTTTTTTCTGATCCTTTAACATAAATACATTTACCGTTAGTATATTTATTTAATATAAACTGTAGATCGTTATAATCTTGAAGACCGCACTTCCAGCTAAGTTCAAGATTGGTTTCAATCCATTTATTAACGTTTTTTTTCTTCTCTGACAAATGTTTGTAAATAAATGATGGTAAAAACAAATACTGATCACTAGCACCAGGAAATTTGTTATCTTGTATACACTGAATACAAAGTTCTTTAAAAATGAAATTGTTTCCATCATCGCGAAAACCTTGAAAATCAATAACGTATTCCAATGCGTGCAACAGCAGAACTGATACACTTTTTATCTACGTAATTATATTTTAAATACTTTTCTTACAGTACCAGATAAAGGCGTATATTGCATAATAGTATCGTAAAAAATGAGACAGTAGATAGTAGTTTTTTCCGGTATGTCTGTTGACGTCTCAATATCCAGACGGATGTCTATTGAACCAGTTTTTAATGATTCATTTTGTTTTGAACAATCAATTACACAAAAAGGTGTATAGGTTAGAAAGTTTGAACGATTTATCATTGGCGAATTTTCACTGTTGTAATAATACGAGGACTGAAATATTGAATAATACTCATGTAGAATCGACGTTTCACCATTAAAATTATCATACGGATAGTATTCTGAATTTAAATATAACTTTACATTATAGAATGAGGCAAGATCAAAATGTGCTGGGTTTTTATGTCCATTATTTTTTCTGTCAGTCTGAAAACCTACAATAACGTAACGAGGTTTATCTGATTGTGATGACGTTTTAACAGTCAAAGTAAGTTTGTTTGCTTTTGGCACAGACGGATACTCGTAAAGTTCCCATTTTCGAAACGGCATTAATAAAGGTCGATCAATTTGTACTATCTTCAGAAAATCTACCTTTACTACATCGTTAACATAAACATACGGAATTCTCCATGATATATATTTTATTTTAAATTTGTATCTGTTTACTGATTCAGGTAAAATTACTGCATTATTATCAGTGGACACTCTAATTAAAACTAATTCTTGCTTTACATTTAGCAAAATCTTTTCAAAATCTTCAGCAAATCCGAACATCTTTTTTAATGGGATACAGAAGCTAATATCTTTCGTTGATGGTGTCATATGACTTATTAAATCTGAGGCCCATCCACTATTTTCTAAAGTGTTAATTTCATATGGTTTAATCGTTAACATATTCTTAATTGTTGATGTTATTCCAACATTTTTAACTCTATCGATTTTTGATCCACTTATTTCGTATCTAATTTTGTCAAACAAAAATGCTGAAGAATTTGAACATAATTTTAAAGTTAGATCATATATACCATTATTATTAGTGTATTCTATTTTTATATGACGGTAACTTTCACACGGCAATGTGTACACATCTTGTTGATTAATTGGAATTCTAATTTCGTCATTATTATTGAATGTAGTAGAGGTGTACGGTAGATGAGTGTGATAAGCTAATCCTACTATCGAGTCATCTTGATACACAACATCTTCTATAATATTTAGAATGCTAGCGTTTACGTTTTGAATATTAAGGTTCATTTTTTGTTTAAATAATCCTTTATTACTGTTAATCCCAATGACTGTAGAAATTTCAGGTTTTGTGGTGTTAACCGGTCGATATTCGTATCTTTACTACTTGTAATTGGCTTATTTGCAGTTGCTTTATTGATTCCGTAATAAAAAATAAGACCCATTATTATTGTTTTCTCAAATACAAACGTAACGTAATTATTTCGTTTCGAAAATTAATCAGTCTTCCTTGTTGATCTTCTAGTCTTACTACAATAGTATGTATCCTAGATGTGTTTACTGGTAAATATATCACGTTGGTAGGTTTTTCAACAATTTTAAAACCTGGCGGAACACTAGGATAGAATTCATGTACTATGTGATCTGGAATTCCGTTGTTAAACGAACCGCTAATTAAATTACAAATCAATCGGATGCTCTCTACTCGAACAATACTTATCGGTAAGGTTGAACTGTACCATTTATTTGGATTTATTATGCATGTTTCATATCCTAATATGGTTGCTAACGAATCGGGTTTACTAAAATCAATTTGAACGTTAGAACAAATTTCACTTTTTAATGTATTATTATTCGCCTTTATAATTATTTTTACATTTTCATCATGTTGAATTAAGTAATCGTTAATAAACGTTGCGATATCTGAAATTTCATAAGAACCAGTAGGCAATACTATTTTCTTATCAATACCATAATATAATACATTGTTAATTCCTTCCTCTATATTAGGTATTGAATGATATGTCATAAAGTCAATTAATCCTAGTTCCCATTTTTCATCACTTAACTCGATTGGTGGAAATATATCACATGTTAATACGGATCCTTTACCGCTTAGACAAAACATTATTACTGAGAAACTGTAAACACAAATGACCGCAGTTGACTGCGTCCATATTTTGTCTTCGTGTATAATTATATACGATTTCAATAGATCGTTGACTTGATGAATAAAAGTAATTAATTAGTTCGATAGGCGGTCTTAAATTACCAAAACTATCAAAATAATTAACTTTATTTTTACGTTTAAAATAACATACCCAGTGAGTACCATGACCATAACTATTGACTAAATTAACTATTCCAGTTTCATTTTGCCAAATTTCAGTGTGTAACGGTTATGTGTCACGCATAAACACTCCTCTGAAATTAGGAATCTTTAATTGTTTAACATACAGTAGTAAATCTTGAATTGAAAGCGGACGTATAGGAATACTCTTTATTATTTTCGCCGTCGTTGTTTCGTTCATCTTTTCTTTTTTTTTTTAGACCTCCTCCTGTTTTTTTATACGGTCTCAAATATAAACCTTTTCCACTTTTACCAGCAAAAAGTTTCAAATAATTATAAACTCTGTTGGACATATTTTTTTTTCTTTTTTATTCCCCCACCAAATTTACTTTTAGCTTTCATTATGTTAGTTACTGACCACGCTGCAGCTTTCTCCCCGAACGATTCGTCACTTGATTTAACACGTTCCCGAGCTCTTTCAGCTAATTCCTTATCAGCGTTAGCGCGATTTATAGAATCTGAATACTTTGAATATGCAATATCGTGTTGTTTACAGGCAGCGTCAAGCTTATTAATTCCTGGATCACCTCTTTGTAACCGTTTCGCTAAATTTGTACCGGGTCCATAATACTGATAACCGGGTAAATGAAGTTCGACAGGTAATAAATCAATTGACTTGTGTATAACTTTTCCAAGAATATTACTCACCAGACCGCCGCCTTCTATTTTGTTTGGATACAGATGCATTTATGACGTTTCATATAAACATTGTATTATATATACAATTTGAAATTCGTTTATAGTTTTAACAGGATTGTCTTTAGTGCACTCATTATATAATTTATATAATATTCTAACTAAGTTACTGTCAACTTTATAGTCTTCTAGATCTAATTTAAATGCATTCATAACCCTTGTTAAAGTCTTTTGGTTTATAACGTCTGTATCATCTTTAGGATCAGCAATATTAGTCAATCTGCTTTCATTACAATCTATACTGTTTTCCTCTTCACTTCGTGAATAATATATTTTATCATCTATATATGTTTACATTCATCTTTTGTATTATTTATGCCTGTTAATAAATTCTGTTTATTTATAGCATCAAGCAAATTAATAGGATCAGCTACATTAATTAACCTTTTTTGCTTGAAATCACAACAATTAGTTTGTGTATTTTCATCAGGTAATTTATTATCAACATAAAGTTTTTGACAGCATCAAATTTATAAACAGGTGGTGCGATATGAGCCACACGATTATTCTTGATGAATACACTGGATTATTGTCCACCTTAATTGGTATTCTATCAGCTAAATATGATTTAGTAGCATTTTCTAAATAATTTTTATTTACAGCGTCATAAGGTTCGTCAGGATCGGCTAAATTAATAACTATCGTCCAATTCATTCAAATGGCATTTTTTAATGAAAATTAGGGCCTTGTTATCTGTAATTATGGTTAAAGATTTTCCCAATACATAATTCCGAAACCTCTGCAGACAATGCACTACACTTAACAGCTGTAATTCTGTAGTAAAATAATTCAGCTCGGCGCCTCGTAACACACGACTGGTGAACGCGATTCCATTATTGTCGTCCAGTTAGTACCGTTGCCCTCCCAGTGCATAGCGACTTGCGTCCGTTTGCAGGTAGAAACGCCTGTTTGGGTCCGGATGTTAAGAATGACCGTTTCAATAAACAATTCCTTAACTCTCTCGAAGTGTTGGTCCATCTCCTTGGTCCATTTGAATGTGGAATTCTTCTTTAACAAATTAAGCAGTGGTTGCGTGGCTTCGGCATACTCTTTCGTAAATCTGTTGTAGAAATTAGTTAGTCCTAAAAACCCTTTGAGTTGTTTCTGGTTCTTGGGTCTTCAGAATTCCTGAATTGCCCTCACTTTATCTGGTGCAGCTGAAATACCTTGCGTTGTCAGACAATGCCCTAGATAATTGATCTCCTTACGGAATAATTGTGATTTATTAAAATTTACTGTTAGGTTTGCTTGCTTCAATTCACGAAATAATAGCTTTAAATGCTGTAAGTGTTCTTCTACGCTGTTCGAAATACACAAACAATCATCCACATGTAGATGGTAAAACTCTTTACTTCGTCAGATAGTACTCGATCCAATCCGCGGGTCAGGCTAGCGAGACTAGTTTTTAGGCCAAATGGTGTCACGGTATGTCGATAACACTTACCCTCATAAAGGAACCCGGTGTAATCTCGACACTCTTGGTGCAACGGAATCTGCCAAAAGGAACTCCGAAGATCAATGGTTGACATTACCGTGATATTCCCACATTTGGTTAACACCTCGTTGATAGGAATGGCGCCTTCAAAATCAGGAATTGTTACCGAATTAAGTTTGCGAGCGTCCAAACATAATCTCACGGTCTGGTCCTTTTTTATTACTGTAACCATCGGGTTAATGTATGGACTTTGTACTCTATCGATGATGCCATGCGCTTCCATCTTCTTAATCTAAGCTCTTACCGCATCTTGATATTTCATCGGGACTGGCCAACTTTTCTGACAATACGGTGTCCGGTCAGTTACCTCGAATCTGTGGTGATATGCTGTAATTCTTCCTGGTGTATCCCGAAAGACGATCTTGTTATCGTCCAATATTCTTCGTAGCTCACTCCTTTCTCCCTCTGTGATCTCTTTGATATCTTGCACATTTTTATTAATCAATTCTTCAATAACTTCCTCTGCTGCTGAGAGTCCACCTGTAAGTTTTCTGCTGTTGTCGCTTCTTCATGGGTATGATCTCCCTGAATTCTTATCTGTTTGTTACTCAGGTCAATCACACATCCACTCTCCGCTAACAGTTCAACACCAAATATGCACTCTCTGATCAGTTCAGGTACAACTATGAAAAAGCTGTCAAAATTTAACTCTCTAATTCGAACATTACTTGTTGTGTGATTCTTTTTGATTTGTTGCCTGTCGCTACTTTGATTAAGGTGTTGGACAGCTTTAAAATTTCTATTCTGCCTAAATCCTTTTTATTATTGCTGAACCAGCGTTCTGAGATAGCATTAACATGGCTCCCCGTGTCTACCAATGCATTAGTCGGCACGCCGTTCAACATAATCCGGATTTCTGGACATCTGTTGTTTCTTAATTTACATCTATATTATCAGCTACCATTAATTCTAAATATTAAATAACATTAATATGATAACTACTGACTTTATGTTATAAGTTATCTTATATTTCACTTAATCTATCTTTAGTGTATTTGATTCTTGTTATATATGTCTAATTTTTGATATTCAACTATTGAACTTAGCTCTTACTTTGGCGTAGCGACACTTATAATTGATCTCAGGGTGTAATAATTAATAAACAAATATACATGTGACAAATTGTACATTTAATACTCTTCTTGAATTTAAAGATTACATTATTATTATCAATATACAATTTCTTATGATTATTCTCTTTTTTAATTGTAGATTCTTTTTAACTGTTTGGGTTACCAAAAGAATTTAACTTTATTTACAATATTAAAATGAATGTTCATATAATTTTTACTTGTTTGTTGAATTCCATATTTACGGTGCGGAGTGTCTCCTCAAACGTCGTCGGTCCTGTGATTCTACGGTCCACTGCTGCTAGGTATATCCCCGTCAGTCGCACTCATTCATTCTTTAACTTTATATACACTAGTTTCACATGCACCAGACACAATTCACCTTTTATGATTTAGTGAGAATACAACGGTGACGTGTTACACAATATTTTCTTACACATAGTATATACATTATTGGATATAAGTGCTTCCAACACGGACACGATAGGCTGATACCATCGGATTAATTAGTACAGACAAGTTCCGCTATAGAATTTCTCAGCTCACCGTAACTTTACACTTCGAACTACGATTCAATTCCAGACGAATTATGATTGCTTCGATAAGCACTTAATACTTTATTAGAATAATGATTACTGTTTGAAAGTTCTTCAACGATTTACTTTCGTGAATTTCTATTACTTCGGTGATTCAAATACGACTGTTAGTTTTACTGTTTTGATAACTGCACTGTATACAATTTACTACGTTTGCGAATATTATCTGTTTAATTTATCAACTAACTAAAATAATAATTCTTTAACACACCGGTTACGAGTATAAATAACTGTAGTATCTCCGCAGACTGCCTGAACTTTTTCCAACTACGCTTTTTATACCCGACTTAAAACTACCCTCACCAAATATTTACAAAATACACTCTGATTGGTTTCACGTACCGCGAAATACAAATTTACCCAATCTACCCCGAGAATTCACCTGCTAAAAAAATGACGCTTTACTCCATTCGTCACCCCAACAGCGCGTGTGTAAATAGTGGGAAAGACGCGTTACTCGAATCTCTCTGTCTACGCTATCTGTCTTACATAACGGTATTTTATTGTTGAAAGCACTTAAAATTCACCAGATTTCACCTATTTTTTGCTAGTTTCTAAGTATAATACATTTTTATGATAGCCAGCGTTCTACGTGACTTTTTGTACTTTCTGGCCGTCTGGCAGGCGTCAACTCAAGCTTTTGTTCCTTTTGAACAAATACCGCTCTGGTATCATTTAACTGCATTTACTTAACATCGTTTTTTACGGATTTATATTTGATATCTATGACATATGAATTAATCCCCGTAAAATTGCATCGTATTCAATGTTAACATTATATTTGTCCCCCAATAGAATTATATCGAATTTTAGATTGAAAATAGAGGCTAATTCTATTGTTGCGTCCCTATGAATGGTTCTAATGACATTTTATTTGTAACTCTTAATCCATTATTATGCTATGATACATGTTTACCTATACATTAATTGCTTCATGTAACTTAATTTTATTATACACAACACTGTACATTTATATATTGTACCTCCATTGTATATTTATTTGTTTAACTCACTGATTCCATTAACTAATGCTGTTTACAACGTGACAGCCGGCGATCAGCTGTTGTTTACAAACACACCCTCAGCTTAAAACAGACTACCTGCTTGTCAAACTGACACCAGGGTGGGTTATTGACATTTACTTTCCCTCTGTCATTGTTATTTATAACCTACTTTCTACCTCTACGCTAATGCATATTATAATCTTTTATACATTTCAGAATACATACGTAAATTTGTAACAATTTAATCCTATACAATTTTAACTAAAATATTGTTAGTTAATTAGCAATTATCATCTTGTTATTACAGATTTGTTATAGTTACTTTTGACTATTACATACATATATGCGTTTTGTGTTTTTACAATCTGTTCGATATTTTCTGTGTTATGTTTGTTGTCTATGTGTGTTGTAATATGTTAATTTTCATAATACGGTTTTAGCTGCCTTATGTTGAAGTTTCCCCGGATTCGTCCTGGTTGTAGAGCGTCTTCCATTTGGTACGTGGCCGTTCCTAACTCTTTAAATATTTTATAGGGTCCTTCAAACATGTTGCAGAATTTACCTATCACTTTCTTATTTAAGTCCGATATCGGGTATGTGCGCAATAATACCTGATTCCCTGTCTGAAACTTTGTGATTTTATTTGATGCATTTATCTGGTCTGTCCGCTTCTTTCCTTTCTCCTTTATTCGCAGATAAATGTTTTGGTAGTTGATGGGCTGACTTTCCGGTATCATCTCCCGGTCGATATATCTGGTCCAATCACGTTCCGGCTTTCTTCCCCATTGGGCTTCGTATGGAGTGGTTTTGATGGTCTCATGATATGTTTGGTTAATGCAAGACTCCACCAGCTTTACATATGTTGCCCACTTTGAGTATTTTTCAGATGTGAGTGCTCTGAACATGTTGCCCAATTGTCTGTTAACTCGTTCTGCTAAGTTGGTGCAGGGGTTGCGGATAGCAGTAAATTTTGGCTTAATGTTCAATCCCGTTAATGATGATGTCCATCGCTGACTCGTGAACTGGATCCCGTTATCAGTTAATATTGCTGCTGGTTTTCCGATCTCTTCGCAATAAAGTTTAATCTTATTGATGGTGACGGTTGTAGTAGCTTTTCGTAACTCATATAATTTTACAAACTTGGTGAAATTATCTACAATAATTAGCACATATTTGACTCCGCCTGTAGATGCTGGTAACGGACCGTAATAATCAATACTAACTAATTCTCCTTTGGTTTTGGGTACGACGGGTTGGGTTTCTCCCATCATCCTCTTAAAATAATCTTTACCTTTTTGGCAGGTTAGACATGTTTTAACGA
Source organism: Magicicada septendecula (assembly GCA_034769895.1). Taxonomy (NCBI): domain Eukaryota; kingdom Metazoa; phylum Arthropoda; class Insecta; order Hemiptera; family Cicadidae; genus Magicicada; species Magicicada septendecula. The sequence goes on from CM068375.1 coordinate 165,921,940, forward strand.
TCTGTTGTGTGATTTTGTTGACGGAATTTCCCGTAAAGTATTCAGTAAATAGCTGGTATGTTCGTCGGTTCCCCACGTGGCTGTAGGCATGGTGCAGCTCATAAATCATAGCTCGGCTCAGGTCCTCTGTTAACATAAGCTTCCATGCTCCCTTTTCCTTTCTGTAGAGTTTATTGTTATGCCAAGCGTATTTGTCGGTGAGTTTGTGGTTCTTACTTGCTTGCAGGGTGTCAATAATTTGTTTTAACTTCGTGTCTGCTAGTTGGTAATGTTTGATGTTCTTCAATTTCTCCTTTGCCTGCTTGCTGACCCGGATGGTTATATGGCTTATTTCTAATTCTTCTGTGTGGTCTATTAATTGCTCATCATACATGTCCTCGCGGTGTCTGCTAAGGATATCTGCAACGACGTTGTCTCGCCCTTTACAATGAATTATATCAAAATCATATTCTTGTATCGCAAGAATCCATCGAGTGATACGTGAATTATTCATTCAAATGGCATTTTTAATGAAAATTAGGGCCTTGTTATCTGTAATTATGGTTAAGTGTTTTCGCAATACATAATTCCGAAACTTCTGCAGACAATGCACTACACTTAACAGCTATAATTCTGTAGTAAATAATTCAGCTCGGCGCCTCATAACACACGACTGGTGAACGCGACTACGCCGATTTCATTACTGTCGTCCAGTTGGTACCGTTGTCCTCCCAGTGCATAGCGACTTGCGTCCGTTTGCAGGTAGAACCGCCTGTTTGGGTCCGGATGTTAAGAATGACCGTTTCAATAAACAATTCCTTAACTCTCTCGAAGTGTTGGTCCATCTCCTTGGTCCATTTGAATGTGGAATTCTTCTTTAACAAATTAAGCAGTGGTTGCGTGGCTTCGGCATACTCTTTCGTAAATCTGTTGTAGAAATTAGTTAGTCCTAAAAACCCCTTGAGTTGTTTCTGGTTCTTGGGTCTTCAGAATTCCTGAATTGCCCTCACTTTATCTGGTGCAGCTGAAATACCTTGCGTTGTCAGACAATGCCCTAGATAATTGATCTCCTTACGGAATAATTGTGATTTATTAAAATTTACTGTTAGGTTTGCTTGCTTCAATTCATGAAATAATAGCTTTAAATGCTGTAGGTGTTCTTCTACGCTGTTCGAAAAACACAAACAATCATCCACATGTAAGATGGTAAAATTCTTTACTTCGTCAGATAGTACTCGATCCAATCCGCGGGTCAGGCTAGCGAGACTAGTTTTTACGCCAAATGGTGTCACGGTATATCGATAACACTTACCCTCATAAAGTAACCCGGTGTAACCTCGACACTCCTGGTGCAACGGAATCTGCCAAAAGGAACTCCGAAGATCAATGGTTGACATTACCTTGATATTCCCACATTTGGTTAACACCTCGTTGATAGGAATGGCGCCTTCAAAATCAGGAATTGTTACCGAATTAAGTTTGCGAGCGTCCAAACAAAATCTCACCGTCTGGTCCTTTTTTATTACTGTAACCATCGGGTTAATGTATGGACTTTGTACTCTTTCGATGATACCATGCGCTTCCATCTTCTTAATCTCCGCTCTTACCGCATCTTGATATTTCATCGGGACTGGCCAACCTTTCTGACAATACGGTGTCCGGTCAGTTACCTCGAATCTGTGGTGATATGCTGTAATTCTTCCTGGTGTATCCCGAAAGACGATCTTGTTATCGTCCAATATTCTTCGTAGCTCACTCCTTTCTCCCTCTGTGATCTCTTTGCTATCTTGCACTTCTTTATTAATCGATTCTTCAATACCTTCCTCTGCTGCTGAGAGTTCCACCTGTAAGTTTTCTGCTGTAGTCACTTCTTCATGGGTATGATCTCCCTGAATTCTTATCTGTTTGTTACTCAGGTCAATCAAACATCCACTCTTGGCTAACAGTTCAACACCCAATATGCACTCTCTGATCAGTTCAGGTACAACTATGAAAACGCTGTCAAATTTTAACTCTCCAATTTGAACGGTCAACAACACCTGTTGTGTGATTCTTATAGATTTGTTGCCTGTCGCACCCTTGATTACGGTGTTGGACAGCTTTAAAATTTCTATTCTGCCTAAATCCTTTTTATTATGGCTGAACCAGCGTTCCGAGATAGCATTAACATGGCTCCCCGTGTCTACCAATGCATTAGTCGGCACGCCGTTCAACATAATCCGGATTTCTGGACATTTGTTGTTTCTTAATTTACATCTATATTATCAGCTACCATTAATTCATCCCTTAAATCTAAAAATGTAGTGTTAATTTACTTAGTATTACAGCTTAGATCTAACCCGTATTTACAAATCTTGTTTAGTTTTTTGGCAGTGTGAAAACAGCTTTATTATTACTGGTTCCGCTTGTCGACGGGATAGCAGTTGTCTCTGACTTAAACTGGTTTTGGCGCTTGGGGTACCTTGCGTATTGCTGGCGACCCTCACTATCTTTTTCTTTGTTCAGTCCGTGTTCAAAAGTCTTTTTTCTCTCTTCCTCCCCACGTGGCAAATGTTTGTGTTCCCTTCTAACATCAAAATGTCCCCGGTTCGTTGACCTGGTGTCATTCCGTATACTCATGAATTCCAACAGTACTTGCTCGAATTCACTTATCGTACTTACGCCACGGGTAATAATAGCCACCTCAATTTCATGTGGATAGTGCCTTGCAATTTTTCTTATCAAGTGTCTATCCGATACGGAAGGAATCAGTTGTCGGTTCTCCAGTAGTTTTCTTTCCAAATATTGAATCGTACTCGTTCCGTTTTCTGGGTGGTATTTCCCGAACTCCAGTTGATCTGTCACGCATTCTTGGATAACAACGTTCCAATACTTGTTGATAAAGGCTTCTGTGAATCCCATGAAGGTGTGTATACTATCCTTCACCAACCTCCACCAGATTGCGGCCTCTCCTTCGAGATGCCTTGCTATCCATGTGATATTACTGATATCTTGATAGTATTCTTGGTAGATTTCAGTTAATTCTTTGATGAACTCCATAGGAAAATCGCTGGTCCCATTATATTTTATTTCTTTGATTTGTTCATTAGTAATGCTTCGGGTTATTGGTGAAGCGTTTACTAATTCTATTTTTGTTCGAACATCACTTTGTATCTGCTGTAATTTAAGGTTAGTTTCGTCCGAATTACTATCAATTTTTGTTTCTAATTCTTTTAATTTCTCGACTTCTAACTTATGTGCCGCGAAACTCTCGTCACAACGCTTACTATTCGCAATTAGTTTCATGTTAATTAGCTTAATATCATTGCTATGCTTTTCATCACTTTCTTTAATTTGTTTTTCCGTATCGTTAAACTTTTGTTAATTCCAGCATTAATACTATTAATTTCATCCCTAATAATAATATTAGTCTCTAACCTAAATTGTTTGAGAACTTCTTGGTTTTCTCTTTTGAAGTCGTTACGTTGTGCGGCTACCTCGTCTTTATTATTTGACTTTGTTGCGTAATCTTTAGTGCTAGCTGTTGTGCCTGTTGTAACAACTGCTCTTGGATTTGTTTTGACATCAGTCCTTGGATTTGTTTTGGTGTTTGTGCCTGCTGTACCGATGGTTCTTGGATCTGTTTGTCACCTGTTCTTGGATTTGTTTTAATGTTTGTGCCTGCTGTAACGATTGTTCTTGCATTTGGCTTGATATTTGTTGTAATATTGCACTTATATCGATTTCTTTGGGTGTCTCTGGTACTGTCTGTTGTGTCGGTCCCCCTCTAATCTTTTTCAGTGTTTCTGGTGTTATCCGTTGTGTATCTGTTTCTCTGTTGTCTTGTCCCCGCGTCCCTGAATCTTGATTCTCCATGGTGATTTGTGCAAGTGTCTTAGGATCTCGTAACTGGTTGTTAACATCAAATTCCATTTCGTTATTGTGAGTTGTTGCTGTTTCTGTGTGTCGGTCCCCCTCTAATCTTTTTCAGTGTTTCTGGTGTTATCCGTTGTGTTTCTGTTTCTCTGTTGTCTTGTCCCCGCGTCCCTGAATCTTGATTCTCCATGGTGATTTGTGCAAGTGTCTTAGGATCTCGTAACTGGTTGTTAACATCAAATTCCATTTCGTTATTGTGAGTTGTTGCTGTTTCTGTGTTCGTGTTGTTTAACTTGTTTGTGTTGTGGTGTATGTGCTTGTTTCGCCTACTTCTACTTCGTGTAATCATGCAATGTTTCACTTATCTAATCTATATTCCTTACTCTATACTTCTCTTGTTTTTCTTATTCTATTCGTAACTCAACACAGTTTGCCAAGCTTCTAAATTAAGCCCCACATTGGGCGCCAAATACTACACCTCGCAAAGGAAGACGAAGTGTTGAATATTCCTTAATGTTAAGTTTTATGTTGTAGTGCCAAATACTACAACTATGCTCTCGAAGCAAGGGTTACTTCTAAATATTAAATAACATTATAATGATAACTACTGACTTTATGTTATAAGTTATCTTATATTTCACTTATTCTATCTTTAGTGTATTTGATTCTAGTTATATATGTCTAATTGTTGATATTCAACTATTGAACTTAGCTCTTACTTTGGCGTAGCGACACTTATAATTGATCTCAGGGTGTAATAATTAATAAACAAATATACATGTGACAAATTGTACGTTTAATACTCTTCTTGAATTTAAAGATTACATTATTATTATCAATATACAATTTCTTATGATTATTCTCTTTTTTAATTGTAGATTCTTTTTAACTGTTTGGGTTACCAAAAGAATTTAACTTTATTTACAATATTAAAATGAATGTTCATATAATTTTTACTTGTTTGTTGAATTCCGTATTTACGGTGCGGAGTGTCTCCTCAAACGTCGTCGGTCCTGTGATTCTACGGTCCACTGCTGCTAGGTATATCCCCGTCAGTCGCACTCATTCATTCTTTAACTTTATATACACTAGTTTCACATGCACCAGACACAATTCACCTTTTATGATTTAGTGAGAATACAACGGTGACGTGTTACACAATATTTTCTTACACATAGTATATACGTTATTGGATATAAGTGCTTCCAACACGGACACGATAGGCTGATACCGTCGGATTAATTAGTACAGACAAGTTCCGCTATAGAATTTCTCAGCTCACCGTAACTTTACACTTCGAACTACGATTCAATTCCAGACTAATTATGATTGCTTCGATAAGCACTTAATACTTTATTAGAATAATGATTACTGTTTGAAAGTTCTTCAACGATTTACTTTCGTGAATTTCTATTACTTCGGTGATTCTAATACGACTGTTAGTTTTACTGTTTTGATAACTGCACTGTATACAATTTACTACGTTTGCGAATATTATCTGTTTAATTTATCAACTAACTAAAACAATAATTCTTTAACACACCGGTTATGAGTCTAAATAACTGTAGTATCTCCGCAGACTGCCTGAACTTTTTCCAACTACGCTTTTTATACCCGACTTAAAACTACCCTCACCAAATATTTACAAAATACACTCTGATTGGTTTCACGTACCGCGAAATACAAATTTACCCAATCTACCCCGAGAATTCACCTGCTAAAAAAATGACGCTTTACTCCATTCGTCACCCCAACAGCGCGTGTGTAAATAGTGGGAAAGACGCGTTACTCGAATCTCTCTGTCTACGCTATCTGTCTTACATAACGGTATTTTATTGTTGAAAGCACTTAAAATTCACCAGATTTCACCTATTTTTTGCTAGTTTCTAAGTATAATACATTTTTATGATAGCCAGCGTTCTACGTGACTTTTTGTACTTTCTGGCCGTCTGGCAGGCGTCAACTCAAGCTTTTGTTCCTTTTGAACAAATACCGCTCTGGTATCATTTAACTGCATTTACTTAACATCGTTTTTTACAGATTTATATTTGATATCTATGACATATGAATTAATCCCCGTAAAATTGCATCGTATTCAATTTTAACATTATATTTGTCCCCCAATAGAATTATATCGAATTTTAGATTGAAAATAGAGGCTAATTCTATTGTTGCGTCCCTATGAATGGTTCTAATGACATTTTATTTGTAACTCTTAATCCATTATTATGCTATGATACATGTTTACCTATACATTAATTGCTTCATGTAACTTAATTTTATTATACACAACACTGTACATTTATATATTGTACCTCTATTGTATATATATTTGTTTAACTCACTGATTCCATTAACTAATGCTGTTTACAACGTGACAGCCGGCGATCAGCTGTTGTTTACAAACACACCCTCAGCTTAAAACAGACTACCTGCTTGTCAAACTGACACCAGGGTGGGTTATTGACATTTACTTTCCCTCTGTCATTGTTATTTATAACCTACTTTCTACCTCTACGCTAATGCATATTATAATCTTTTATACATTTCAGAATACATACGTAAATTTGTAACAATTTAATCCTATACAATTTGAACTAAAATATTGTTAGTTAATTAGCAATTATCATCTTGTTATTACAGATTTGTTATAGTTACTTTTGACTACTACATACATATATGCGTTTTGTGTTTTTACAATCTGTTCGATATTTTCTGTGTTATGTTTGTTGCCTATGTGTGTTGTAATATGTTAATTTTCATAATACGGTTTTAGCTGCCTTATGTTGAAGTTTCCCCGGATTCGTCCTGGTTGTCGAGCGTCTTCCATTTGGTACGTGGCCGTTCCTAACTCTTTAAATATTTTATAGGGTCCTTCAAACATGTTGCAGAATTTACCTATCACTTTCTTATTTAAGTCCGATATCGGGTATGTGCGCAATAATACCTGATTCCCTGTCTGAAACTTTGTGATTTTATTTGATGCATTTATCTGGTCTGTCCGCTTCTTTCCTTTCTCCTTTATTCGCAGATAAATGTTTTGGTAGTTGATGGGCTGACTTTCCGGTATCATCTCCCGGTCGATATATCTGGTCCAATCACGTTCCGGCTTTCTTCCCCATTGGGCTTCGTATGGAGTGGTTTTGATGGTCTCATGATATGTTTGGTTAATGCAAGACTCCACCAGCTTTACATATGTTGCCCACTTTGAGTATTTTTCAGATGTGAGTGCTCTGAACATGTTGCCCAATTGTCTGTTAACTCGTTCTGCTAAGTTGGTGCAGGGGTTGCGGATAGCAGTAAATTTTGGCTTAATGTTCAATCCCGTTAATGATGATGTCCATCGCTGACTCGTGAACTGGATCCCGTTATCAGTTAATATTGCTGCTGGTTTTCCGATCTCTTCGCAATAAAGTTTAATCTTATTGATGGTGACGGTTGTAGTAGCTTTTCGTAACTCATATAATTTTACAAACTTGGTGAAATTATCTACAATAATTAGCACATATTTGACTCCGCCTGTAGATGCTGGTAACGGACCGTAATAATCAATACTAACTAATTCTCCTTTGGTTTTGGGTACGACGGGTTGGGTTTCTCCCATCATCCTCTTAAAATAATCTTTACCTTTTTGGCAGGTTAGACATGTTTTAACGATCTGTTGTGTGATTTTGTTGACGGAATTTCCCGTAAAGTATTCAGTAAATAGCTGGTATGTTCGTCGGTTCCCCACGTGGCTGTAGGCATGGTGCAGCTCATAAATCATAGCTCGGCTCAGGTCCTCTGTTAACATAAGCTTCCATGCTCCCTTTTCCTTTCTGTAGAGTTTATTGTTATGCCAAGCGTATTTGTCGGTGAGTTTGTGGTTCTTACTTGCTTGCAGGGTGTCAATAATTTGTTTTAACTTCGTGTCTGCTAGTTGGTAATGTTTGATGTTCTTCAATTTCTCCTTTGCCTGCTTGCTGACCCGGATGGTTATATGGCTTATTTCTAATTCTTCTGTGTGGTCTATTGATTGCTCATCATACATGTCCTCGCGGTGTCTGCTAAGGATATCTGCAACGACGTTGTCTCGCCCTTTACAATGAATTATATCAAAATCATATTCTTGCATCGCAAGAATCCATCGAGTGATACGTGAATTATTCATTCAAATGGCATTTTTAATGAAAATTAGGGCCTTGTTATCTGTAATTATGGTTAAGTGTTTTCGCAATACATAATTCCGAAACTTCTGCAGACAATGCACTACACTTAACAGCTATAATTCTGTAGTAAATAATTCAGCTCGGCGCCTCATAACACACGACTGGTGAACGCGACTACGCCGATTTCATTACTGTCGTCCAGTTGGTACCGTTGTCCTCCCAGTGCATAGCGACTTGCGTCCGTTTGCAGGTAGAACCGCCTGTTTGGGTCCGGATGTTAAGAATGACCGTTTCAATAAACAATTCCTTAACTCTCTCGAAGTGTTGGTCCATCTCCTTGGTCCATTTGAATGTGGAATTCTTCTTTAACAAATTAAGCAGTGGTTGCGTGGCTTCGGCATACTCTTTCGTAAATCTGTTGTAGAAATTAGTTAGTCCTATAAACCCCTTGAATTGTTTCTGGTTCTTGGGTCTTCAGAATTCCTGAATTGCCCTCACTTTATCTGGTGCAGCTGAAATACCTTGCGTTGTCAGACAATGCCCTAGATAATTGATCTCCTTACGGAATAATTGTGATTTATTAAAATTTACTGTTAGGTTTGCTTGCTTCAATTCATGAAATAATAGCTTTAAATGCTGTAGGTGTTCTTCTACGCTGTTCGAAAAACACAAACAATCATCCACATGTAAGATGGTAAAATTCTTTACTTCGTCAGATAGTACTCGATCCAATCCGCGGGTCAGGCTAGCGAGACTAGTTTTTACGCCAAATGGTGTCACGGTATATCGATAACACTTACCCTCATAAAGTAACCCGGTGTAACCTCGACACTCCTGGTGCAACGGAATCTGCCAAAAGGAACTCCGAAGATCAATGGTTGACATTACCTTGATATTCCCACATTTGGTTAACACCTCGTTGATAGGAATGGCGCCTTCAAAATCAGGAATTGTTACCGAATTAAGTTTGCGAGCGTCCAAACAAAATCTCACCGTCTGGTCCTTTTTTATTACTGTAACCATCGGGTTAATGTATGGACTTTGTACTCTTTCGATGATACCATGCGCTTCCATCTTCTTAATCTCCGCTCTTACCGCATCTTGATATTTCATCGGGACTGGCCAACCTTTCTGACAATACGGTGTCCGGTCAGTTACCTCGAATCTGTGGTGATATGCTGTAATTCTTCCTGGTGTATCCCGAAAGACGATCTTGTTATCGTCCAATATTCTTCGTAGCTCACTCCTTTCTCCCTCTGTGATCTCTTTGCTATCTTGCACTTCTTTATTAATCGATTCTTCAATACCTTCCTCTGCTGCTGAGAGTTCCACCTGTAAGTTTTCTGCTGTAGTCACTTCTTCATGGGTATGATCTCCCTGAATTCTTATCTGTTTGTTACTCAGGTCAATCAAACATCCACTCTTGGCTAACAGTTCAACACCCAATATGCACTCTCTGATCAGTTCAGGTACAACTATGAAAACGCTGTCAAATTTTAACTCTCCAATTTGAACGGTCAACAACACCTGTTGTGTGATTCTTATAGATTTGTTGCCTGTCGCACCCTTGATTACGGTGTTGGACAGCTTTAAAATTTCTATTCTGCCTAAATCCTTTTTATTATGGCTGAACCAGCGTTCCGAGATAGCATTAACATGGCTCCCCGTGTCTACCAATGCATTAGTCGGCACGCCGTTCAACATAATCCGGATTTCTGGACATTTGTTGTTTCTTAATTTACATCTATATTATCAGCTACCATTAATTCATCCCTTAAATCTAAAAATGTAGTGTTAATTTACTTAGTATTACAGCTTAGATCTAACCCGTATTTACAAATCTTGTTTAGTTTTTTGGCAGTGTGAAAACAGCTTTATTATTACTGGTTCCGCTTGTCGACGGGATAGCAGTTGTCTCTGACTTAAACTGGTTTTGGCGCTTGGGGTACCTTGCGTATTGCTGGCGACCCTCACTATCTTTTTCTTTGTTCAGTCCGTGTTCAAAAGTCTTTTTTCTCTCTTCCTCCCCACGTGGCAAATGTTTGTGTTCCCTTCTAACATCAAAATGTCCCCGGTTCGTTGACCTGGTGTCATTCCGTATACTCATGAATTCCAACAGTACTTGCTCGAATTCACTTATCGTACTTACGCCACGGGTAATAATAGCCACCTCAATTTCATGTGGATAGTGCCTTGCAATTTTTCTTATCAAGTGTCTATCCGATACGGAAGGAATCAGTTGTCGGTTCTCCAGTAGTTTTCTTTCCAAATATTGAATCGTACTCGTTCCGTTTTCTGGGTGGTATTTCCCGAACTCCAGTTGATCTGTCACGCATTCTTGGATAACAACGTTCCAATACTTGTTGATAAAGGCTTCTGTGAATCCCATGAAGGTGTGTATACTATCCTTCACCAACCTCCACCAGATTGCGGCCTCTCCTTCGAGATGCCTTGCTATCCATGTGATATTACTGATATCTTGATAGTATTCTTGGTAGATTTCAGTTAATTCTTTGATGAACTCCATAGGAAAATCGCTGGTCCCATTATATTTTATTTCTTTGATTTGTTCATTAGTAATGCTTCGGGTTATTGGTGAAGCGTTTACTAATTCTATTTTTGTTCGAACATCACTTTGTATCTGCTGTAATTTAAGGTTAGTTTCGTCCGAATTACTATCAATTTTTGTTTCTAATTCTTTTAATTTCTCGACTTCTAATTTATGTGCCGCGAAACTCTCGTCACAACGCTTACTATTCGCAATTAGTTTCATGTTAATTAGCTTAATATCATTGCTATGCTTTTCATCACTTTCTTTAATTTGTTTTTCCGTATCGTTAAACTTTTGTTAATTCCAGCATTAATACTATTAATTTCATCCCTAATAATAATATTAGTCTCTAACCTAAATTGTTTGAGAACTTCTTGGTTTTCTCTTTTGAAGTCGTTACGTTGTGCGGCTACCTCGTCTTTATTATTTGACTTTGTTGCGTAATCTGTAGTGCTAGCTGTTGTGCCTGTTGTAACAACTGCTCTTGGATTTGTTTTGACATCAGTCCTTGGATTTGTTTTGGTGTTTGTGCCTGCTGTACCGATGGTTCTTGGATCTGTTTGTCACCTGTTCTTGGATTTGTTTTAATGTTTGTGCCTGCTGTAACGATTGTTCTTGCATTTGGCTTGATATTTGTTGTAATATTGCACTTATATCGATTTCTTTGGGTGTCTCTGGTACTGTCTGTTGTGTCGGTCCCCCTCTAATCTTTTTCAGTGTTTCAGGTGTTATCCGTTGTGTTTCTGTTTCTCTGTTGTCTTGTCCCCGCGTCCCTGAATCTTGATTCTCCATGGTGATTTGTGCAAGTGTCTTAGGATCTCGTAACTGGTTGTTAACATCAAATTCCATTTCGTTATTGTGAGTTGTTGCTGTTTCTGTGTGTCGGTCCCCCTCTAATCTTTTTCAGTGTTTCTGGTGTTATCCGTTGTGTTTCTTTTTCTCTGTTGTCTTGTCCCCGCGTCCCTGAATCTTGATTCTCCATGGTGATTTGTGCAAGTGTTTTAGGATCTCGTAACTGGTTGTTAACATCAAATTCCATTTCGTTATTGTGAGTTGTTGCTGTTTCTGTGTTCGTGTTGTTTAACTTGTTTGTGTTGTGGTGTATGTGCTTGTTTCGCCTACTTCTACTTCGTGTAATCATACAATGTTTCACTTATCTAATCTGTATTCCTTACTCTATACTTCTCTTGTTTTTCTTATTCTATTCGTAAGTCAACACAGTTTGCCAAGCTTCTAAATTAAGCCCCACATTGGGCGCCAAATACTACACCTCGCAAAGGAAGACGAAGTGTTGAATATTCCTTAATATTATGTTTTATGTTAACATCAAAATATTCAGCGCTAGTTCAGTCATTTTATTGGCAGTTTTGACGTTATTGGCAGTACGAAATTTAAGGCAGTAATTAGTGCTGCGCTCTACCCTTGGATAGGAAAAATTAATAGTTTAGACAACGGTGGTTGGGGGGCGGCACTTGCCGACTCTCAGTGGTATGAACGTTCCTAGTGCTGCGTCCTGGCGAGATTTTCCTTACACAAACGGTGACGAAGCTGAGATACAAGTTAAGGTCTGTCTGGCTACATACCGCGTGGGTGACGATCGACATTATTTTCTCTTCGGTGGAGAGAAAAGAATTCCATCTTCTACTTCTAACAACTATGGAAAAATAGTTTCTTAAACGACTACGGTGAGTTTTAATTACATTATATCTATCAAATACTACATTTCACGGGAGAAAACGTTTTTTTAGTAAGCTTGAGTAAGCGTACCCACTTGTTGAATCATGCATTGTGAGATACGTAATTGTTCGTAAAGTTTTTATAAACCGATAAAACTAGATTATTGGAGTGTCTGAATCTCGGCCCTAAAACCTAAAGTACTTTAACAACAAAATAATTAAGTTTGAGCTTTCATTAACACCGATGTAACGAGATTGTGTTGGGCACTTAACCTATTGCACCATGCGTCGTCATTAAGTGGTATAAAGTTTTGCTACAATGACAGTAAAACTTTATACATATATATGGGAACTTACTCAGGCACGTTAAATGTAAATCATGTCAAATTAAAATTAATGGTGTTCTCAAAATTATATGGAGTAAAAAACTATGTGTTTTAAATAAATTCTGCACCACGTGGTAACCACAATTTCACTCTAAGTAATAAGTTCATAAGATGTTACAGAGCCAAGATAAATTATTATATTGCAAAAAGCAACTCACATCCGGTGAGGTTCAGTTTATAAAGAATCATTGTTAGAGAGTTTTTTAAATAAGGCATGTTGGCCAAAATAATTTTACCAAGTTTCATTATGTAGCCCATAACTAGGTGTTGCCTTTATATATGTATTTTGGAAGGTGTTCAAACAGTGGGGGCATTTGTGTGTGGTCTCTCACTAAAAATGTAATGTGTGATCAGGGTTCGCCGACAAGAGACAAAGTCCGCTACATGACTGAACAAATTCCATCTTAAAAAGCTACACACTCGCCACCGAAGAGAATTAGCTCACCACAACCACAACAACATGCCAATCATGAGATCGCCACGTTACCCATAAAAGATCATCCTTCTGGACCCATAAGCAGGTGAAAAACAACCATTTATAATTAACACGTAGAATCAACATGGCACCAGTTATACATAACCATCAGTTTCTACCGTTCAAGTAAACATTCATTTGGATCCCCAATTGATGGGACAGTTTAGTGTGTACACTAAGAAAAAGAATTAATTGTAAAATTTCAATATATTTATAGTAAATTGTCAGTTCAGAGACTGACATGGTTACAAGACAGCATCCAACATAGATTTCCACTCATTTCTTTATAGGGCTATCGCTACAGATTTAAAGTCAGTTTTGTTATTAGTAATTTTCTCAAGTTTAATTTACTATGCATAAAAACATATATTTTCTCTTATTTTTAAAATCAGTTTATTTCATTTGTATAAAAGATTACTGGGGAGGTAGGCGGATTTTTAACTAGTTTCAACCAAGCTATGCATGTCGAAACACTTTTCAACTTGTTTGTCGAGACTTTGTCGAGACTTGTTTGTTGAAACAAGCCGAAAGTTGAATGAACATGTCCGTCTCTGACCCAAGTGTATTTTTTATAAGGTGCTAATATTGTGCAATTTTTCTCTTTTCATTAACTGGCCCTATTTAAGTATATATAAATTCTTTATACTAATTCTGATAACTGGGGGGCGTTAATTATTTTAAACAATTTTTATTTCTCACCTTAATTAAGTATTTTAGCACTTAGCCACTTAGGCACTTACTTTGAATTTTTATTAGGTCCTGGGGACATTTGTATGCTATACATTCTCTTATACACATGACGTGCAATTAACCCACACCATGTGGGTACTATTATAAATGTAAATTAATTATCCTAATTCGGATTATTATAAAAGGAAAAGTTAGAATTTATATACACCAGAAGGGTAATATAAAAAAGGGCGTGGCAAGAGACCTTTATGTATTTTATGTATTTTATGTACACTGTTGTATAATGTATTTCTGTCCTGTGGAACATGTTATGTCTGTATATTTCTGTGTACATTTTGGGGGATATATATATATATATATATATAAATATTATGCATTACTGTACTTTTGGTGGGAACTTGGGATATAGGGATTTATTATTCAGGGTCTTTTACAACAGAAAGTTAACACATGTAGTCATGTGGATACATCCTTTTTAGTTTTTTTTAAGGGAGGTATTCTATCTCAATAATCGTGCCTGATCATTTCTTTAAGGAAATTAATTATTTTATTTAACAAGTATAGGAATTGTCACCTTTAAAATTTATTTAATTTGTTGCGTAATTATTTTATTATTAATAGTAACAAGGAATGAAATCATTTATCTTCATTAATTTATATACAGCATTTTAAAAGGAACACATGATATAAATTTTATATTTTAATAAATAGTTTAATGGGAGCTTATTTTGAGGTTAATGATTATTTTAAATTTTCAATTCATTGAGGGTGTGACATAGCAATTATTTTCTTGGATTCAGTTAATATTTTTCAGGTGGCCTTGTTGAGAGTATATAATATTTATTTGACTATTTTAAAGGGGAATTAAAGATGACTGTTGTATTTATTTATTCATTATATTTTTATTATGAGATAGAATAATAAAAGGGGATTTGTTAATTATATAATTCTTGAGTTTTCATTGCAAGTCCCGTCTCACTGGATCCAGCGCAATTTTCAGCTTCTCTAGGCCTTAGCCTAGTTTTAATTAACTTGTAACCCCTCTTTACAAAAAGAAATATTCTTTTTGTTTTAACTACTCAAGATGAAGTAGGGGTTTCATTTGGTAGCAGAGCGCGCTTACGATGAGGGTCAACCCGTGGGTCCTGTGGGTGTGACGGGGCTTGCAAACTTAGGAAATATTTTGGAACTTTCACAATGTTAAGTTCAAATAGAACTTAGAAAAATTTTAAAGGCCCTATATCCCCAGTGAAAATATTTTTTGTTCGTTTTAAGGTTTGAAATATATGTATATGTACTTGCCCGCCTTGAATAGTGAATAGTGCCACGTGGTAGGAAATATTAGAAGGGGGAAATCCCTGGGCAAGACTTATCGCAGTCGGTGCTTGGTTAGTTTGAGTTTACCTTGCCCATGTTCGGGGAGGTGTTGCCGTTTTTGTGATTATGCGGTATGGCCCGATCGGCAGTCGGTTTTTTCTGATAGATGGTAGCCGGAATAACATAAGAAATGTTAAAATAAATTTTCGTTGGTCGGTATTTTGTTTTTCGTGTTGTGTGTGTGTGTGGGTGTGTCGCGTTCCTTTTGTCTGGTGTGATCGAGTGTGAGCAGTTCAGGTAGTGGGCTAGTTCTCGCATCGGTAGGTGGACCCGCAGTCTACTCTTTGGAAGTATAGTACGTGAGTTTTTCTTATTCCAATCTTATTATTGTCATTATGTTTGTAGGTGTTAGGTATTTGTAGGGTGTTGTGTTTGTTGATAGTGTTTTGCGAATTGTGTAATTCTGGCGGCGCTATGCTTCCAGAAATTGTCGTCCCCCGACCACCGGGAGGAACAGAAATTGCCCCACCCTCTCACCCCAGTTCTCCAGAAATTTTCGGTGGTAGATGGATTTAAGCAGGACCAGCTGCTGGTTTTCTTGGACCTTGTCCTGCAGTTGGCAGCCTATCCGGGTATATCCGATGGGGAGGTCTTGTGCCTTATATACCCGTATTGCCAGGGTACATTGGCAGAGAAGGTCACCAACACTTGGCGTCGGGGCGGCACGGTCGACACGTTTCATGGGGAAGTGTTGGATTACTTCATATATCCTCCACGACGTTCCCAGCTTAGGTTGGATTTATTTTACCGTTATCAGGCCGACGGAGAGCCGTTGGGGGATTACGTGCAGGACATACGAAAAGCTGCCCGGGTATTAAGATTAGGGTTGACCGACACCGAAGTCCTAGATATAATTATAGGAGGACTGAATTCCCAAGACATTTCCCGTTTAAGGTTTGGGAATCGTCCACGTTGTTTCGCGGAGATGGCCCAGTGTTGTGTTGCTTCAAATACGGTCCGACCAAAGGTCGCAGTAATTGTTCCGGTAAATCCATTTCTGCCCAAGGTGGATCCAGAGCCGATAACATCATCATCGCCTACGCCGGAAGATGAGAAGTCACTTGATGGTGGAGCTTTACCATCGTCAGTAGAAGTTAATTTAGACATTGCACATGGACCTGGACAGCTGGATTCCAGGTTGGCTAAGGTTGAAGAAGTTATAGTTGCTGAGAGTGGTGAAGAAGAGGAATCGAAGGAGGAGGCAGAAGAGTGGTCTGCACATGCTACGCAGGGGAGTATAAGTGTAAGTGTTAGGGAGGCTGCAGGTGTTTCGGAGGTTGCGGATGGGCTAGGGGATGTCCAGTCTGCAAGTGTGGTAGAAGTAGATGAGGTAGAAGTTGGGGAGAAACTGGGTGGCAGCGTTGTAGAGTTTGTGGGTGAGAATGATGTAGTGTGTGAAGATGTGCAGACGCTTTCTGTAAGTATTGTTGAGGATTCCAAGGAATGGAAAGTAGTTTCAGGCGGACCAGGGGAGCAACTAGAAGATGAAGATGTGCAGTGTCATGATGGTGATATGAATTATATAGAGGAGAAAAAAGAAGAGGGGGAAGAAATAGAAACAGGGGAAATTGTAGAAGAGAAGAAGATAGAAGCAGAGGAGTTAGAGGTTGAGGATAATCCAAATCGGGGTAAACGTAGAAAGGTAAGTTACCTTGATTCTAGTTTAGAAGAAATAAATCAGTATTGCTTTACACAAGATAGTTTCTCAGAGAGTGATGTCCACAAGGAACGGGTTCCTAAAGTTCGTCATAAAAGGGTGAGACAAAGCGGTTAACGGGTAGCGGGTAGATGTTCCCCACAATCCCAGTGGTGTCCATCTACTTCAGGGTTGCGCCCCTGCCTCCGCGAGCCTTGGTTTTCTCCACCCATCCTCATTTTCGGAGGGAACCCTGTCCATTACCTTAGTCCTAGCGGTTGAACTTTCAATGATCCTTGCCCTTATCATCTTCCCAATTTTCCTACCCCTCCCCTCAGAAAACAAAGTAAAAAACCAAAAAACAAATAAAAATTAGAAAGGAAAAAGCAAAAAAAAATTAGAAAGGAAAAAGAAAAAAAAAATATCCGAGAGGAGTCAGAGAGAAGTTAGTTGGAAGAGTTGTGACTACGTGGGTAGTGAGTTTAGTGTCGTTTTCATTTTTCTTTGTTGTAGTTTGTCGTTGATTTTGTAGAGTCCTGGCCATGCCGCATTCCCTAGTTGATTTCCGTTGTAGTTATTTTAGATTAAGTGTAGGTTGTTCGACGGGGTCGTACTGAAGCAAACCCCCCTCGTTAGTTCTGCAGTATTGAAGACCAAGTGAAGGGATTGATGTTCGCGTGCCCTCTATGCGGTTTTCTCAGTCCGGCTAATAGGGGCCGTCCGCCCTAGTATAGGGATTTTTTTTTTAACGACCAGTTAGATATGTCAAGGATATGTGATGCCTTGTTTTAGCATATGGCTGGTCAGTCCATATGTGGACAATAAAGTTATGGGCGCTCACATACCAAGGTATTAGTTACCTTGTTTTGGTCTTCGGACGCATGTGTGAGTGGCAGCAGGAGGAGTAGGTGGGGGTCACCAGGGAGTGTGACGTATTGGGGCGGTCCTGTGGGGTTGGTCGGGCGGAGAGGGTCGCATGAGGATGGTTGCATTGGCGTTGAGATTTCCAATCCAGTAAAAAAGGGGGGGTAGTTGTTGCCATGAGTAGGTATCAAGTTGGGTCTCAGAAGGGGGCGATCCTCAGGAGGTCAGAAGACGTACGTAGGAATCTTTCTTTTGTCTTTTGCTGTCTCTCTCTCTTGTGCTGTATGCGGACTCTGATCAGGTCAGCATGCAGCACCTGCACACTTACATAATACATATCTTCTTTCGTCTCTTTCATTTTCCTTTTTGATTTCTGTTCTCCTGAGAGCAAGTTCAGCTGAGCCAACCCAACCACGACGTCCACCGGTATCTTTTGGGGAGAGGTACACTGCAGGGTACCCTCCTGGCCTTTAACGTTGGGGCAACTATGTTGCCCTTTTGGGGTGAGGGTGTGCTGAGTCAAAAGATTCAGCGCTAGTTCAGTCATTTTATTGGCAGTTTTGACGTTATTGGCAGTACGAAATTTAAGGCAGTAATTAGTGCTGCGCTCTACCCGTGGATAGGAAAAATTAATAGTTTAGACAACGGTGGTTGGGGGGCGGCACTTGCCGACTCTCAGTGGTATGAACGTTCCTAGTGCTGCGTCCTGGCGAGATTTTCCTTACACAAACGGTGACAAAGCTGAGATACAAGTTAAGGTCTGTCTGGCTACATACCGCGTGGGTGACGATCGACATTATTTTCTCTTCGGTGGAGAGAAAAGAATTCCATCTTCTACTTCTAACAACTATGGAAAAATAGTTTCTTAAACGACTGCGGTGAGTTTTAATTACATTATATCTATCAAATACTACATTTCACGGGAGAAAACGTTTTTTTAGTAAGCTTGAGTAAGCGTACCCACTTGTTGAATCATGCATTGTGAGATACGTAATTGTTCGTAAAGTTTTTATAAACCGATAAAACTAGATTATTGGAGTGTCTGAATCTCGGCCCTAAAACCTAAAGTACTTTAACAACAAAATAATTAAGTTTGAGCTTTCATTAACACCGATGTAACGAGATTGTGTTGGGCACTTAACCTATTGCACCATGCGTCGTCATTAAGTGGTATAAAGTTTTGCTACAATGACAGTAAAACTTTATACATATATATGGGAACTTACTCAGGCACGTTAAATGTAAATCATGTCAAATTAAAATTAATGGTGTTCTCAAAATTATATGGAGTAAAAAACTATGTGTTTTAAATAAATTCTGCACCACGTGGTAACCACAATTTCACTCTAAGTAATAAGTTCATAAGATGTTACAGAGCCAAGATAAATTATTATATTGCAAAAAGCAACTCACATTCGGTGAGGTTCAGTTTATAAAGAATCATTGTTAGAGAGTTTTTTAAATAAGGCATGTTGGCCAAAATAATTTTACCAAGTTTCATTATGTAGCCCATAACTAGGTGTTGCCTTTATATATGTATTTTGGAGGGTGTTAAAACAGTGGGGGCATTTGTGTGTGGTCTCTCACTAAAAATGTAATGTGTGATCAGGGTTCGCCGACAAGAGACAAAGTCCGCTACATGACTGAACAAATTCCATCTTAAAAAGCTACACACTCGCCACCGAAGAGAATTAGCTCACCACAACCACAACAACATGCCAATCATGAGATCGCCACGTTACCCATAAAAGATCATCCTTCTGGACCCATAAGCAGGTGAAAAACAACCATTTATAATTAACACGTAGAATCAACATGGCACCAGTTATACATAACCATCAGTTTCTACCGTTCAAGTAAACATTCATTTGGATCCCCAATTGATGGGACAGTTTAGTGTGTACACTAAGAAAAAGAATTAATTGTAAAATTTCAATATATTTATAGTAAATTGTCAGTTCAGAGACTGACATGGTTACAAGACAGCATCCAACATAGATTTCCACTCATTTCTTTATAGGGCTATCGCTACAGATTTAAAGTCAGTTTTGTTATTAGTAATTTTCTCAAGTTTAATTTACTATGCATAAAAACATATATTTTCTCTTATTTTTAAAATCAGTTTATTTCATTTGTATAAAAGATTACTGGGGAGGTAGGCGGATTTTTAACTAGTTTCAACCAAGCTATGCATGTCGAAACACTTTTCAACTTGTTTGTCGAGACTTTGTCGAGACTTGTTTGTTGAAACAAGCCGAAAGTTGAATGAACATGTCCGTCTCTGACCCAAGTGTATTTTTTATAAGGTGCTAATATTGTGCAATTTTTCTCTTTTCATTAACTGGCCCTATTTAAGTATATATAAATTCTTTATACTAATTCTGATAACTGGGGGGCGTTAATTATTTTAAACAATTTTTATTTCTCACCTTAATTAAGTATTTTAGCACTTAGCCACTTAGGCACTTACTTTGAATTTTTATTAGGTCCTGGGGACATTTGTATGCTATACATTCTCTTATACACATGACGTGCAATTAACCCACACCATGTGGGTACTATTATAAATGTAAATTAATTATCCTAATTCGGATTATTATAAAAGGAAAAGTTAGAATTTATATACACCAGAAGGGTAATATAAAAAAGGGCGTGGCAAGAGACCTTTATGTATTTTATGTACACTGTTGTATAATGTATTTCTGTCCTGTGGAACATGTTATGTCTGTATATTTCTGTGTACATTTTGGGGGATATATATATATATATATATATAAATATTATGCATTACTGTACTTTTGGTGGGAACTTGGGATATAGGGATTTATTATTCAGGGTCTTTTACAACAGAAAGTTAACACATGTAGTCATGTGGATACATCCTTTTTAGTTTTTTTTAAGGGAGGTATTCTATCTCAATAATCGTGCCTGATCATTTCTTTAAGGAAATTAATTATTTTATTTAACAAGTATAGGAATTGTCACCTTTAAAATTTATTTAATTTGTTGCGTAATTATTTTATTATTAATAGTAACAAGGAATGAAATCATTTATCTTCATTAATTTATATACAGCATTTTAAAAGGAACACATGATATAAATTTTATATTTTAATAAATAGTTTAATGGGAGCTTATTTTGAGGTTAATGATTATTTTAAATTTTCAATTCATTGAGGGTGTGACATAGCAATTATTTTCTTGGATTCAGTTAATATTTTTCAGGTGGCCTTGTTGAGAGTGTATAATATTTATTTGACTATTTTAAAGGGGAATTAAAGATGACTGTTGTATTTATTTATTCATTATATTTTTATTATGAGATAGAATAATAAAAGGGGATTTGTTAATTATATAATTCTTGAGTTTTCATTGCAAGTCCCGTCTCACTGGATCCAGCGCAATTTTCAGCTTCTCTAGGCCTTAGCCTAGTTTTAATTAACTTGTAACCCCTCTTTACAAAAAGAAATATTCTTTTTGTTTTAACTACTCAAGATGAAGTAGGGGTTTCATTTGGTAGCAGAGCGCGCTTACGATGAGGGTCAACCCGTGGGTCCTGTGGGTGTGACGGGGCTTGCAAACTTAGGAAATATTTTGGAACTTTCACAATGTTAAGTTCAAATAGAACTTAGAAAAATTTTAAAGGCCCTATATCCCCAGTGAAAATATTTTTTGTTCGTTTTAAGGTTTGAAATATATGTATATGTACTTGCCCGCCTTGAATAGTGAATAGTGCCACGTGGTAGGAAATATTAGAAGGGGGAAATCCCTGGGCAAGACTTATCGCAGTCGGTGCTTGGTTAGTTTGAGTTTACCTTGCCCATGTTCGGGGAGGTGTTGCCGTTTTTGTGATTATGCGGTATGGCCCGATCGGCAGTCGGTTTTTTCTGATAGATGGTAGCCGGAATAACATAAGAAATGTTAAAATAAATTTTCGTTGGTCGGTATTTTGTTTTTCGTGTTGTGTGTGTGTGGGTGTGTCGCGTTCCTTTTGTCTGGTGTGATCGAGTGTGAGCAGTTCAGGTAGTGGGCTAGTTCTCGCATCGGTAGGTGGACCCGCAGTCTACTCTTTGGAAGTATAGTACGTGAGTTTTTCTTATTCCAATCTTATTATTGTCATTATGTTTGTAGGTGTTAGGTATTTGTAGGGTGTTGTGTTTGTTGATAGTGTTTTGCGAATTGTGTAATTCTGGCGGCGCTATGCTTCCAGAAATTGTCGTCCCCCGACCACCGGGAGGAACAGAAATTGCCCCACCCTCTCACCCCAGTTCTCCAGAAATTTTCGGTGGTAAATGGATTTAAGCAGGACCAGCTGCTGGTTTTCTTGGACCTTGTCCTGCAGTTGGCAGCCTATCCGGGTATATCCGATGGGGAGGTCTTGTGCCTTATATACCCGTATTGCCAGGGTACATTGGCAGAGAAGGTCACCAACACTTGGCGTCGGGGCGGCACGGTCGACACGTTTCATGGGGAAGTGTTGGATTACTTCATATATCCTCCACGACGTTCCCAGCTTAGGTTGGATTTATTTTACCGTTATCAGGCCGACGGAGAGCCGTTGGGGGATTACGTGCAGGACATACGAAAAGCTGCCCGGGTATTAAGATTAGGGTTGACCGACACCGAAGTCCTAGATATAATTATAGGAGGACTGAATTCCCAAGACATTTCCCGTTTAAGGTTTGGGAATCGTCCACGTTGTTTCGCGGAGATGGCCCAGTGTTGTGTTGCTTCAAATACGGTCCGACCAAAGGTCGCAGTAATTGTTCCGGTAAATCCATTTCTGCCCAAGGTGGATCCAGAGCCGATAACATCATCATCGCCTACGCCGGAAGATGAGAAGTCACTTGATGGTGGAGCTTTACCATCGTCAGTAGAAGTTAATTTAGACATTGCACATGGACCTGGACAGCTGGATTCCAGGTTGGCTAAGGTTGAAGAAGTTATAGTTGCTGAGAGTGGTGAAGAAGAGGAATCGAAGGAGGAGGCAGAAGAGTGGTCTGCACATGCTACGCAGGGGAGTATAAGTGTAAGTGTTAGGGAGGCTGCAGGTGTTTCGGAGGTTGCGGATGGACTAGGGGATGTCCAGTCTGCAAGTGTGGTAGAAGTAGATGAGGTAGAAGTTGGGGAGAAACTGGGTGGCAGCGTTGTAGAGTTTGTGGGTGAGAATGATGTAGTGTGTGAAGATGTGCAGACGCTTTCTGTAAGTATTGTTGAGGATTCCAAGGAATGGAAAGTAGTTTCAGGCGGACCAGGGGAGCAACTAGAAGATGAAGATGTGCAGTGTCATGATGGTGATATGAATTATATAGAGGAGAAAAAAGAAGAGGGGGAAGAAATAGAAACAGGGGAAATTGTAGAAGAGAAGAAGATAGAAGCAGAGGAGTTAGAGGTTGAGGATAATCCAAATCGGGGTAAACGTAGAAAGGTAAGTTACCTTGATTCTAGTTTAGAAGAAATAAATCAGTATTGCTTTACACAAGATAGTTTCTCAGAGAGTGATGTCCACAAGGAACGGGTTCCTAAAGTTCGTCATAAAAGGGTGAGACAAAGCGGTTAACGGGTAGCGGGTAGATGTTCCCCACAATCCCAGTGGTGTCCATCTACTTCAGGGTTGCGCCCCTGCCTCCGCGAGCCTTGGTTTTCTCCACCCATCCTCATTTTCGGAGGGAACCCTGTCCATTACCTTAGTCCTAGCGGTTGAACTTTCAATGATCCTTGCCCTTATCATCTTCCCAATTTTCCTACCCCTCCCCTCAGAAAACAAAGTAAAAAACCAAAAAACAAATAAAAATTAGAAAGGAAAAAGTAAAAAAAAATTAGAAAAGGAAAAAGAAAAAAAAAATATCCGAGAGGAGTCAGAGAGAAGTTAGTTGGAAGAGTTGTGACTACGTGGGTAGTGAGTTTAGTGTCGTTTTCATTTTTCTTTGTTGTAGTTTGTCGTTGATTTTGTAGAGTCCTGGCCATGCCGCATTCCCTAGTTGATTTCCGTTGTAGTTATTTTAGATTAAGTGTAGGTTGTTCGACGGGGTCGTACTGAAGCAAACCCCCCTCGTTAGTTCTGCAGTATTGAAGACCAAGTGAAGGGATTGATGTTCGCGTGCCCTCTATGCGGTTTTCTCAGTCCGGCTAATAGGGGCCGTCCGCCCTAGTATAGGGATGTTTTTTTTTAACGACCAGTTAGATATGTCAAGGATATGTGATGCCTTGTTTTAGCATATGGCTGGTCAGTCCATATGTGGACAATAAAGTTATGGGCGCTCACATACCAAGGTATTAGTTACCTTGTTTTGGTCTTCGGACGCATGTGTGAGTGGCAGCAGGAGGAGTAGGTGGGGGTCACCAGGGAGTGTGACGTATTGGGGCGGTCCTGTGGGGTTGGTCGGGCGGAGAGGGTCGCATGAGGATGGTTGCATTGGCGTTGAGATTTCCAATCCAGTAAAAAAGGGGGGGTAGTTGTTGCCATGAGTAGGTATCAAGTTGGGTCTCAGAAGGGGGCGATCCTCAGGAGGTCAGAAGACGTACGTAGGAATCTTTCTTTTGTCTTTTGCTGTCTCTCTCTCTTGTGCTGTATGCGGACTCTGATCAGGTCAGCATGCAGCACCTGCACACTTACATAATACATATCTTCTTTCGTCTCTTTCATTTTCCTTTTTGATTTCTGTTCTCCTGAGAGCAAGTTCAGCTGAGCCAACCCAACCACGACGTCCACCGGTATCTTTTGGGGAGAGGTACACTGCAGGGTACCCTCCTGGCCTTTAACGTTGGGGCAACTATGTTGCCCTTTTGGGGTGAGGGTGTGCTGAGTCAAAAGATTCAGCGCTAGTTCAGTCATTTTATTGGCAGTTTTGACGTTATTGGCAGTACGAAATTTAAGGCAGTAATTAGTGCTGCGCTCTACCCGTGGATAGGAAAAATTAATAGTTTAGACAACGGTGGTTGGGGGGCGGCACTTGCCGACTCTCAGTGGTATGAACGTTCCTAGTGCTGCGTCCTGGCGAGATTTTCCTTACACAAACGGTGACAAAGCTGAGATACAAGTTAAGGTCTGTCTGGCTACATACCGCGTGGGTGACGATCGACATTATTTTCTCTTCGGTGGAGAGAAAAGAATTCCATCTTCTACTTCTAACAACTATGGAAAAATAGTTTCTTAAACGACTGCGGTGAGTTTTAATTACATTATATCTATCAAATACTACATTTCACGGGAGAAAACGTTTTTTTAGTAAGCTTGAGTAAGCGTACCCACTTGTTGAATCATGCATTGTGAGATACGTAATTGTTCGTAAAGTTTTTATAAACCGATAAAACTAGATTATTGGAGTGTCTGAATCTCGGCCCTAAAACCTAAAGTACTTTAACAACAAAATAATTAAGTTTGAGCTTTCATTAACACCGATGTAACGAGATTGTGTTGGGCACTTAACCTATTGCACCATGCGTCGTCATTAAGTGGTATAAAGTTTTGCTACAATGACAGTAAAACTTTATACATATATATGGGAACTTACTCAGGCACGTTAAATGTAAATCATGTCAAATTAAAATTAATGGTGTTCTCAAAATTATATGGAGTAAAAAACTATGTGTTTTAAATAAATTCTGCACCACGTGGTAACCACAATTTCACTCTAAGTAATAAGTTCATAAGATGTTACAGAGCCAAGATAAATTATTATATTGCAAAAAGCAACTCACATTCGGTGAGGTTCAGTTTATAAAGAATCATTGTTAGAGAGTTTTTTAAATAAGGCATGTTGGCCAAAATAATTTTACCAAGTTTCATTATGTAGCCCATAACTAGGTGTTGCCTTTATATATGTATTTTGGAGGGTGTTCAAACAGTGGGGGCATTTGTGTGTGGTCTCTCACTAAAAATGTAATGTGTGATCAGGGTTCGCCGACAAGAGACAAAGTCCGCTACATGACTGAACAAATTCCATCTTAAAAAGCTACACACTCGCCACCGAAGAGAATTAGCTCACCACAACCACAACAACATGCCAATCATGAGATCGCCACGTTACCCATAAAAGATCATCCTTCTGGACCCATAAGCAGGTGAAAAACAACCATTTATAATTAACACGTAGAATCAACATGGCACCAGTTATACATAACCATCAGTTTCTACCGTTCAAGTAAACATTCATTTGGATCCCCAATTGATGGGACAGTTTAGTGTGTACACTAAGAAAAAGAATTAATTGTAAAATTTCAATATATTTATAGTAAATTGTCAGTTCAGAGACTGACATGGTTACAAGACAGCATCCAACATAGATTTCCACTCATTTCTTTATAGGGCTATCGCTACAGATTTAAAGTCAGTTTTGTTATTAGTAATTTTCTCAAGTTTAATTTACTATGCATAAAAACATATATTTTCTCTTATTTTTAAAATCAGTTTATTTCATTTGTATAAAAGATTACTGGGGAGGTAGGCGGATTTTTAACTAGTTTCAACCAAGCTATGCATGTCGAAACACTTTTCAACTTGTTTGTCGAGACTTTGTCGAGACTTGTTTGTTGAAACAAGCCGAAAGTTGAATGAACATGTCCGTCTCTGACCCAAGTGTATTTTTTATAAGGTGCTAATATTGTGCAATTTTTCTCTTTTCATTAACTGGCCCTATTTAAGTATATATAAATTCTTTATACTAATTCTGATAACTGGGGGGCGTTAATTATTTTAAACAATTTTTATTTCTCACCTTAATTAAGTATTTTAGCACTTAGCCACTTAGGCACTTACTTTGAATTTTTATTAGGTCCTGGGGACATTTGTATGCTATACATTCTCTTATACACATGACGTGCAATTAACCCACACCATGTGGGTACTATTATAAATGTAAATTAATTATCCTAATTCGGATTATTATAAAAGGAAAAGTTAGAATTTATATACACCAGAAGGGTAATATAAAAAAGGGCGTGGCAAGAGACCTTTATGTATTTTATGTATTTTATGTACACTGTTGTATAATGTATTTCTGTCCTGTGGAACATGTTATATCTGTATATTTCTGTGTACAGTTTGGGGGATATATATATATATAAATATTATGCATTACTGTACTTTTGGTGGGAACTTGGGATATAGGGATTTATTATTCAGGGTCTTTTACAACAGAAAGTTAACATATGTAGTCATGTGGATACATCCTTTTTAGTTTTTTTTAAGGGAGGTATTCTATCTCAATAATCGTGCCTGATCATTTCTTTAAGGAAATTAATTATTTTATTTAACAAGTATAGGAATTGTCACCTTTAAAATTTATTTAATTTGTTGCGTAATTATTTTATTATTAATAGTAACAAGGAATGAAATCATTTATCTTCATTAATTTATATACAGCATTTTAAAAGGAACACATGATATAAATTTTATATTTTAATAAATAGTTTAATGGGAGCTTATTTTGAGGTTAATGATTATTTTAAATTTTCAATTCATTGAGGGTGTGACATAGCAATTATTTTCTTGGATTCAGTTAATATTTTTCAGGTGGCCTTGTTGAGAGTGTATAATATTTATTTGACTATTTTAAAGGGGAATTAAAGATGACTGTTGTATTTATTTATTCATTATATTTTTATTATGAGATAGAATAATAAAAGGGGATTTGTTAATTATATAATTCTTGAGTTTTCATTGCAAGTCCCGTCTCACTGGATCCAGCGCAATTTTCAGCTTCTCTAGGCCTTAGCCTAGTTTTAATTAACTTGTAACCCCTCTTTACAAAAAGAAATATTCTTTTTGTTTTAACTACTCAAGATGAAGTAGGGGTTTCATTTGGTAGCAGAGCGCGCTTACGATGAGGGTCAACCCGTGGGTCCTGTGGGTGTGACGGGGCTTGCAAACTTAGGAAATATTTTGGAACTTTCACAATGTTAAGTTCAAATAGAACTTAGAAAAATTTTAAAGGCCCTATATCCCCAGTGAAAATATTTTTTGTTCGTTTTAAGGTTTGAAATATATGTATATGTACTTGCCCGCCTTGAATAGTGAATAGTGCCACGTGGTAGGAAATATTAGAAGGGGGAAATCCCTGGGCAAGACTTATCGCAGTCGGTGCTTGGTTAGTTTGAGTTTACCTTGCCCATGTTCGGGGAGGTGTTGCCGTTTTTGTGATTATGCGGTAGGCCCGATCGGCAGTCGGTTTTTTCTGATAGATGGTAGCCGGAATAACATAAGAAATGTTAAAATAAATTTTCGTTGGTCGGTATTTTGTTTTTCGTGTTGTGTGTGTGTGGGTGTGTCGCGTTCCTTTTGTCTGGTGTGATCGAGTGTGAGCAGTTCAGGTAGTGGGCTAGTTCTCGCATCGGTAGGTGGACCCGCAGTCTACTCTTTGGAAGTATAGTACGTGAGTTTTTCTTATTCCAATCTTATTATTGTCATTATGTTTGTAGGTGTTAGGTATTTGTAGGGTGTTGTGTTTGTTGATAGTGTTTTGCGAATTGTGTAATTCTGGCGGCGCTATGCTTCCAGAAATTGTCGTCCCCCGACCACCGGGAGGAACAGAAATTGCCCCACCCTCTCACCCCAGTTCTCCAGAAATTTTCGGTGGTAGATGGATTTAAGCAGGACCAGCTGCTGGTTTTCTTGGACCTTGTCCTGCAGTTGGCAGCCTATCCGGGTATATCCGATGGGGAGGTCTTGTGCCTTATATACCCGTATTGCCAGGGTACATTGGCAGAGAAGGTCACCAACACTTGGCGTCGGGGCGGCACGGTCGACACGTTTCATGGGGAAGTGTTGGATTACTTCATATATCCTCCACGACGTTCCCAGCTTAGGTTGGATTTATTTTACCGTTATCAGGCCGACGGAGAGCCGTTGGGGGATTACGTGCAGGACATACGAAAAGCTGCCCGGGTATTAAGATTAGGGTTGACCGACACCGAAGTCCTAGATATAATTATAGGAGGACTGAATTCCCAAGACATTTCCCGTTTAAGGTTTGGGAATCGTCCACGTTGTTTCGCGGAGATGGCCCAGTGTTGTGTTGCTTCAAATACGGTCCGACCAAAGGTCGCAGTAATTGTTCCGGTAAATCCATTTCTGCCCAAGGTGGATCCAGAGCCGATAACATCATCATCGCCTACGCCGGAAGATGAGAAGTCACTTGATGGTGGAGCTTTACCATCGTCAGTAGAAGTTAATTTAGACATTGCACATGGACCTGGACAGCTGGATTCCAGGTTGGCTAAGGTTGAAGAAGTTATAGTTGCTGAGAGTGGTGAAGAAGAGGAATCGAAGGAGGAGGCAGAAGAGTGGTCTGCACATGCTACGCAGGGGAGTATAAGTGTAAGTGTTAGGGAGGCTGCAGGTGTTTCGGAGGTTGCGGATGGACTAGGGGATGTCCAGTCTGCAAGTGTGGTAGAAGTAGATGAGGTAGAAGTTGGGGAGAAACTGGGTGGCAGCGTTGTAGAGTTTGTGGGTGAGAATGATGTAGTGTGTGAAGATGTGCAGACGCTTTCTGTAAGTATTGTTGAGGATTCCAAGGAATGGAAAGTAGTTTCAGGCGGACCAGGGGAGCAACTAGAAGATGAAGATGTGCAGTGTCATGATGGTGATATGAATTATATAGAGGAGAAAAAAGAAGAGGGGGAAGAAATAGAAACAGGGGAAATTGTAGAAGAGAAGAAGATAGAAGCAGAGGAGTTAGAGGTTGAGGATAATCCAAATCGGGGTAAACGTAGAAAGGTAAGTTACCTTGATTCTAGTTTAGAAGAAATAAATCAGTATTGCTTTACACAAGATAGTTTCTCAGAGAGTGATGTCCACAAGGAACGGGTTCCTAAAGTTCGTCATAAAAGGGTGAGACAAAGCGGTTAACGGGTAGCGGGTAGATGTTCCCCACAATCCCAGTGGTGTCCATCTACTTCAGGGTTGCGCCCCTGCCTCCGCGAGCCTTGGTTTTCTCCACCCATCCTCATTTTCGGAAGGAACCCTGTCCATTACCTTAGTCCTAGCGGTTGAACTTTCAATGATCCTTGCCCTTATCATCTTCCCAATTTTCCTACCCCTCCCCTCAGAAAACAAAGTAAAAAACCAAAAAACAAATAAAAATTAGAAAGGAAAAAGCAAAAAAAAATTAGAAAAGGAAAAAGAAAAAAAAAATATCCGAGAGGAGTCAGAGAGAAGTTAGTTGGAAGAGTTGTGACTACGTGGGTAGTGAGTTTAGTGTCGTTTTCATTTTTCTTTGTTGTAGTTTGTCGTTGATTTTGTAGAGTCCTGGCCATGCCGCATTCCCTAGTTGATTTCCGTTGTAGTTATTTTAGATTAAGTGTAGGTTGTTCGACGGGGTCGTACTGAAGCAAACCCCCCTCGTTAGTTCT
Source organism: Magicicada septendecula (assembly GCA_034769895.1). Classification (NCBI taxonomy): domain Eukaryota; kingdom Metazoa; phylum Arthropoda; class Insecta; order Hemiptera; family Cicadidae; genus Magicicada; species Magicicada septendecula. The sequence continues at coordinate 165,951,928 of CM068375.1, forward strand.
GCAGTATTGAAGACCAAGTGAAGGGATTGATGTTCGCGTGCCCTCTATGCGGTTTTCTCAGTCCGGCTAATAGGGGCCGTCCGCCCTAGTATAGGGATGTTTTTTTTTAACGACCAGTTAGATATGTCAAGGATATGTGATGCCTTGTTTTAGCATATGGCTGGTCAGTCCATATGTGGACAATAAAGTTATGGGCGCTCACATACCAAGGTATTAGTTACCTTGTTTTGGTCTTCGGACGCATGTGTGAGTGGCAGCAGGAGGAGTAGGTGGGGGTCACCAGGGAGTGTGACGTATTGGGGCGGTCCTGTGGGGTTGGTCGGGCGGAGAGGGTCGCATGAGGATGGTTGCATTGGCGTTGAGATTTCCAATCCAGTAAAAAAGGGGGGGTAGTTGTTGCCATGAGTAGGTATCAAGTTGGGTCTCAGAAGGGGGCGATCCTCAGGAGGTCAGAAGACGTACGTAGGAATCTTTCTTTTGTCTTTTGCTGTCTCTCTCTCTTGTGCTGTATGCGGACTCTGATCAGGTCAGCATGCAGCACCTGCACACTTACATAATACATATCTTCTTTCGTCTCTTTCATTTTCCTTTTTGATTTCTGTTCTCCTGAGAGCAAGTTCAGCTGAGCCAACCCAACCACGACGTCCACCGGTATCTTTTGGGGAGAGGTACACTGCAGGGTACCCTCCTGGCCTTTAACGTTGGGGCAACTATGTTGCCCTTTTGGGGTGAGGGTGTGCTGAGTCAAAAGATTCAGCGCTAGTTCAGTCATTTTATTGGCAGTTTTGACGTTATTGGCAGTACGAAATTTAAGGCAGTAATTAGTGCTGCGCTCTACCCGTGGATAGGAAAAATTAATAGTTTAGACAACGGTGGTTGGGGGGCGGCACTTGCCGACTCTCAGTGGTATGAACGTTCCTAGTGCTGCGTCCTGGCGAGATTTTCCTTACACAAACGGTGACAAAGCTGAGATACAAGTTAAGGTCTGTCTGGCTACATACCGCGTGGGTGACGATCGACATTATTTTCTCTTCGGTGGAGAGAAAAGAATTCCATCTTCTACTTCTAACAACTATGGAAAAATAGTTTCTTAAACGACTGCGGTGAGTTTTAATTACATTATATCTATCAAATACTACATTTCACGGGAGAAAACGTTTTTTTAGTAAGCTTGAGTAAGCGTACCCACTTGTTGAATCATGCATTGTGAGATACGTAATTGTTCGTAAAGTTTTTATAAACCGATAAAACTAGATTATTGGAGTGTCTGAATCTCGGCCCTAAAACCTAAAGTACTTTAACAACAAAATAATTAAGTTTGAGCTTTCATTAACACCGATGTAACGAGATTGTGTTGGGCACTTAACCTATTGCACCATGCGTCGTCATTAAGTGGTATAAAGTTTTGCTACAATGACAGTAAAACTTTATACATATATATGGGAACTTACTCAGGCACGTTAAATGTAAATCATGTCAAATTAAAATTAATGGTGTTCTCAAAATTATATGGAGTAAAAAACTATGTGTTTTAAATAAATTCTGCACCACGTGGTAACCACAATTTCACTCTAAGTAATAAGTTCATAAGATGTTACAGAGCCAAGATAAATTATTATATTGCAAAAAGCAACTCACATTCGGTGAGGTTCAGTTTATAAAGAATCATTGTTAGAGAGTTTTTTAAATAAGGCATGTTGGCCAAAATAATTTTACCAAGTTTCATTATGTAGCCCATAACTAGGTGTTGCCTTTATATATGTATTTTGGAGGGTGTTCAAACAGTGGGGGCATTTGTGTGTGGTCTCTCACTAAAAATGTAATGTGTGATCAGGGTTCGCCGACAAGAGACAAAGTCCGCTACATGACTGAACAAATTCCATCTTAAAAAGCTACACACTCGCCACCGAAGAGAATTAGCTCACCACAACCACAACAACATGCCAATCATGAGATCGCCACGTTACCCATAAAAGATCATCCTTCTGGACCCATAAGCAGGTGAAAAACAACCATTTATAATTAACACGTAGAATCAACATGGCACCAGTTATACATAACCATCAGTTTCTACCGTTCAAGTAAACATTCATTTGGATCCCCAATTGATGGGACAGTTTAGTGTGTACACTAAGAAAAAGAATTAATTGTAAAATTTCAATATATTTATAGTAAATTGTCAGTTCAGAGACTGACATGGTTACAAGACAGCATCCAACATAGATTTCCACTCATTTCTTTATAGGGCTATCGCTACAGATTTAAAGTCAGTTTTGTTATTAGTAATTTTCTCAAGTTTAATTTACTATGCATAAAAACATATATTTTCTCTTATTTTTAAAATCAGTTTATTTCATTTGTATAAAAGATTACTGGGGAGGTAGGCGGATTTTTAACTAGTTTCAACCAAGCTATGCATGTCGAAACACTTTTCAACTTGTTTGTCGAGACTTTGTCGAGACTTGTTTGTTGAAACAAGCCGAAAGTTGAATGAACATGTCCGTCTCTGACCCAAGTGTATTTTTTATAAGGTGCTAATATTGTGCAATTTTTCTCTTTTCATTAACTGGCCCTATTTAAGTATATATAAATTCTTTATACTAATTCTGATAACTGGGGGGCGTTAATTATTTTAAACAATTTTTATTTCTCACCTTAATTAAGTATTTTAGCACTTAGCCACTTAGGCACTTACTTTGAATTTTTATTAGGTCCTGGGGACATTTGTATGCTATACATTCTCTTATACACATGACGTGCAATTAACCCACACCATGTGGGTACTATTATAAATGTAAATTAATTATCCTAATTCGGATTATTATAAAAGGAAAAGTTAGAATTTATATACACCAGAAGGGTAATATAAAAAAGGGCGTGGCAAGAGACCTTTATGTATTTTATGTATTTTATGTACACTGTTGTATAATGTATTTCTGTCCTGTGGAACATGTTATATCTGTATATTTCTGTGTACAGTTTGGGGGATATATATATATATATATAAATATTATGCATTACTGTACTTTTGGTGGGAACTTGGGATATAGGGATTTATTATTCAGGGTCTTTTACAACAGAAAGTTAACATATGTAGTCATGTGGATACATCCTTTTTAGTTTTTTTTAAGGGAGGTATTCTATCTCAATAATCGTGCCTGATCATTTCTTTAAGGAAATTAATTATTTTATTTAACAAGTATAGGAATTGTCACCTTTAAAATTTATTTAATTTGTTGCGTAATTATTTTATTATTAATAGTAACAAGGAATGAAATCATTTATCTTCATTAATTTATATACAGCATTTTAAAAGGAACACATGATATAAATTTTATATTTTAATAAATAGTTTAATGGGAGCTTATTTTGAGGTTAATGATTATTTTAAATTTTCAATTCATTGAGGGTGTGACATAGCAATTATTTTCTTGGATTCAGTTAATATTTTTCAGGTGGCCTTGTTGAGAGTGTATAATATTTATTTGACTATTTTAAAGGGGAATTAAAGATGACTGTTGTATTTATTTATTCATTATATTTTTATTATGAGATAGAATAATAAAAGGGGATTTGTTAATTATATAATTCTTGAGTTTTCATTGCAAGTCCCGTCTCACTGGATCCAGCGCAATTTTCAGCTTCTCTAGGCCTTAGCCTAGTTTTAATTAACTTGTAACCCCTCTTTACAAAAAGAAATATTCTTTTTGTTTTAACTACTCAAGATGAAGTAGGGGTTTCATTTGGTAGCAGAGCGCGCTTACGATGAGGGTCAACCCGTGGGTCCTGTGGGTTTGACGGGGCTTGCAAACTTAGGAAATATTTTGGAACTTTCACAATGTTAAGTTCAAATAGAACTTAGAAAAATTTTAAAGGCCCTATATCCCCAGTGAAAATATTTTTTGTTCGTTTTAAGGTTTGAAATATATGTATATGTACTTGCCCGCCTTGAATAGTGAATAGTGCCACGTGGTAGGAAATATTAGAAGGGGGAAATCCCTGGGCAAGACTTATCGCAGTCGGTGCTTGGTTAGTTTGAGTTTACCTTGCCCATGTTCGGGGAGGTGTTGCCGTTTTTGTGATTATGCGGTATGGCCCGATCGGCAGTCGGTTTTTTCTGATAGATGGTAGCCGGAATAACATAAGAAATGTTAAAATAAATTTTCGTTGGTCGGTATTTTGTTTTTCGTGTTGTGTGTGTGTGTGGGTGTGTCGCGTTCCTTTTGTCTGGTGTGATCGAGTGTGAGCAGTTCAGGTAGTGGGCTAGTTCTCGCATCGGTAGGTGGACCCGCAGTCTACTCTTTGGAAGTATAGTACGTGAGTTTTTCTTATTCCAATCTTATTATTGTCATTATGTTTGTAGGTGTTAGGTATTTGTAGGGTGTTGTGTTTGTTGATAGTGTTTTGCGAATTGTGTAATTCTGGCGGCGCTATGCTTCCAGAAATTGTCGTCCCCCGACCACCGGGAGGAACAGAAATTGCCCCACCCTCTCACCCCAGTTCTCCAGAAATTTTCGGTGGTAGATGGATTTAAGCAGGACCAGCTGCTGGTTTTCTTGGACCTTGTCCTGCAGTTGGCAGCCTATCCGGGTATATCCGATGGGGAGGTCTTGTGCCTTATATACCCGTATTGCCAGGGTACATTGGCAGAGAAGGTCACCAACACTTGGCGTCGGGGCGGCACGGTCGACACGTTTCATGGGGAAGTGTTGGATTACTTCATATATCCTCCACGACGTTCCCAGCTTAGGTTGGATTTATTTTACCGTTATCAGGCCGACGGAGAGCCGTTGGGGGATTACGTGCAGGACATACGAAAAGCTGCCCGGGTATTAAGATTAGGGTTGACCGACACCGAAGTCCTAGATATAATTATAGGAGGACTGAATTCCCAAGACATTTCCCGTTTAAGGTTTGGGAATCGTCCACGTTGTTTCGCGGAGATGGCCCAGTGTTGTGTTGCTTCAAATACGGTCCGACCAAAGGTCGCAGTAATTGTTCCGGTAAATCCATTTCTGCCCAAGGTGGATCCAGAGCCGATAACATCATCATCGCCTACGCCGGAAGATGAGAAGTCACTTGATGGTGGAGCTTTACCATCGTCAGTAGAAGTTAATTTAGACATTGCACATGGACCTGGACAGCTGGATTCCAGGTTGGCTAAGGTTGAAGAAGTTATAGTTGCTGAGAGTGGTGAAGAAGAGGAATCGAAGGAGGAGGCAGAAGAGTGGTCTGCACATGCTACGCAGGGGAGTATAAGTGTAAGTGTTAGGGAGGCTGCAGGTGTTTCGGAGGTTGCGGATGGACTAGGGGATGTCCAGTCTGCAAGTGTGGTAGAAGTAGATGAGGTAGAAGTTGGGGAGAAACTGGGTGGCAGCGTTGTAGAGTTTGTGGGTGAGAATGATGTAGTGTGTGAAGATGTGCAGACGCTTTCTGTAAGTATTGTTGAGGATTCCAAGGAATGGAAAGTAGTTTCAGGCGGACCAGGGGAGCAACTAGAAGATGAAGATGTGCAGTGTCATGATGGTGATATGAATTATATAGAGGAGAAAAAAGAAGAGGGGAAGAAATAGAAACAGGGGAAATTGTAGAAGAGAAGAAGATAGAAGCAGAGGAGTTAGAGGTTGAGGATAATCCAAATCGGGGTAAACGTAGAAAGGTAAGTTACCTTGATTCTAGTTTAGAAGAAATAAATCAGTATTGCTTTACACAAGATAGTTTCTCAGAGAGTGATGTCCACAAGGAACGGGTTCCTAAAGTTCGTCATAAAAGGGTGAGACAAAGCGGTTAACGGGTAGCGGGTAGATGTTCCCCACAATCCCAGTGGTGTCCATCTACTTCAGGGTTGCGCCCCTGCCTCCGCGAGCCTTGGTTTTCTCCACCCATCCTCATTTTCGGAAGGAACCCTGTCCATTACCTTAGTCCTAGCGGTTGAACTTTCAATGATCCTTGCCCTTATCATCTTCCCAATTTTCCTACCCCTCCCCTCAGAAAACAAAGTAAAAAACCAAAAAACAAATAAAAATTAGAAAGGAAAAAGCAAAAAAAAATTAGAAAAGGAAAAAGAAAAAAAAAATATCCGAGAGGAGTCAGAGAGAAGTTAGTTGGAAGAGTTGTGACTACGTGGGTAGTGAGTTTAGTGTCGTTTTCATTTTTCTTTGTTGTAGTTTGTCGTTGATTTTGTAGAGTCCTGGCCATGCCGCATTCCCTAGTTGATTTCCGTTGTAGTTATTTTAGATTAAGTGTAGGTTGTTCGACGGGGTCGTACTGAAGCAAACCCCCCTCGTTAGTTCTGCAGTATTGAAGACCAAGTGAAGGGATTGATGTTCGCGTGCCCTCTATGCGGTTTTCTCAGTCCGGCTAATAGGGGCCGTCCGCCCTAGTATAGGGATGTTTTTTTTTAACGACCAGTTAGATATGTCAAGGATATGTGATGCCTTGTTTTAGCATATGGCTGGTCAGTCCATATGTGGACAATAAAGTTATGGGCGCTCACATACCAAGGTATTAGTTACCTTGTTTTGGTCTTCGGACGCATGTGTGAGTGGCAGCAGGAGGAGTAGGTGGGGGTCACCAGGGAGTGTGACGTATTGGGGCGGTCCTGTGGGGTTGGTCGGGCGGAGAGGGTCGCATGAGGATGGTTGCATTGGCGTTGAGATTTCCAATCCAGTAAAAAAGGGGGGGTAGTTGTTGCCATGAGTAGGTATCAAGTTGGGTCTCAGAAGGGGGCGATCCTCAGGAGGTCAGAAGACGTACGTAGGAATCTTTCTTTTGTCTTTTGCTGTCTCTCTCTCTTGTGCTGTATGCGGACTCTGATCAGGTCAGCATGCAGCACCTGCACACTTACATAATACATATCTTCTTTCGTCTCTTTCATTTTCCTTTTTGATTTCTGTTCTCCTGAGAGCAAGTTCAGCTGAGCCAACCCAACCACGACGTCCACCGGTATCTTTTGGGGAGAGGTACACTGCAGGGTACCCTCCTGGCCTTTAACGTTGGGGCAACTATGTTGCCCTTTTGGGGTGAGGGTGTGCTGAGTCAAAAGATTCAGCGCTAGTTCAGTCATTTTATTGGCAGTTTTGACGTTATTGGCAGTACGAAATTTAAGGCAGTAATTAGTGCTGCGCTCTACCCGTGGATAGGAAAAATTAATAGTTTAGACAACGGTGGTTGGGGGGCGGCACTTGCCGACTCTCAGTGGTATGAACGTTCCTAGTGCTGCGTCCTGGCGAGATTTTCCTTACACAAACGGTGACAAAGCTGAGATACAAGTTAAGGTCTGTCTGGCTACATACCGCGTGGGTGACGATCGACATTATTTTCTCTTCGGTGGAGAGAAAAGAATTCCATCTTCTACTTCTAACAACTATGGAAAAATAGTTTCTTAAACGACTGCGGTGAGTTTTAATTACATTATATCTATCAAATACTACATTTCACGGGAGAAAACGTTTTTTTAGTAAGCTTGAGTAAGCGTACCCACTTGTTGAATCATGCATTGTGAGATACGTAATTGTTCGTAAAGTTTTTATAAACCGATAAAACTAGATTATTGGAGTGTCTGAATCTCGGCCCTAAAACCTAAAGTACTTTAACAACAAAATAATTAAGTTTGAGCTTTCATTAACACCGATGTAACGAGATTGTGTTGGGCACTTAACCTATTGCACCATGCGTCGTCATTAAGTGGTATAAAGTTTTGCTACAATGACAGTAAAACTTTATACATATATATGGGAACTTACTCAGGCACGTTAAATGTAAATCATGTCAAATTAAAATTAATGGTGTTCTCAAAATTATATGGAGTAAAAAACTATGTGTTTTAAATAAATTCTGCACCACGTGGTAACCACAATTTCACTCTAAGTAATAAGTTCATAAGATGTTACAGAGCCAAGATAAATTATTATATTGCAAAAAGCAACTCACATTCGGTGAGGTTCAGTTTATAAAGAATCATTGTTAGAGAGTTTTTTAAATAAGGCATGTTGGCCAAAATAATTTTACCAAGTTTCATTATGTAGCCCATAACTAGGTGTTGCCTTTATATATGTATTTTGGAGGGTGTTCAAACAGTGGGGGCATTTGTGTGTGGTCTCTCACTAAAAATGTAATGTGTGATCAGGGTTCGCCGACAAGAGACAAAGTCCGCTACATGACTGAACAAATTCCATCTTAAAAAGCTACACACTCGCCACCGAAGAGAATTAGCTCACCACAACCACAACAACATGCCAATCATGAGATCGCCACGTTACCCATAAAAGATCATCCTTCTGGACCCATAAGCAGGTGAAAAACAACCATTTATAATTAACACGTAGAATCAACATGGCACCAGTTATACATAACCATCAGTTTCTACCGTTCAAGTAAACATTCATTTGGATCCCCAATTGATGGGACAGTTTAGTGTGTACACTAAGGAAAAGAATTAATTGTAAAATTTCAATATATTTATAGTAAATTGTCAGTTCAGAGACTGACATGGTTACAAGACAGCATCCAACATAGATTTCCACTCATTTCTTTATAGGGCTATCGCTACAGATTTAAAGTCAGTTTTGTTATTAGTAATTTTCTCAAGTTTAATTTACTATGCATAAAAACATATATTTTCTCTTATTTTTAAAATCAGTTTATTTCATTTGTATAAAAGATTACTGGGGAGGTAGGCGGATTTTTAACTAGTTTCAACCAAGCTATGCATGTCGAAACACTTTTCAACTTGTTTGTCGAGACTTTGTCGAGACTTGTTTGTTGAAACAAGCCGAAAGTTGAATGAACATGTCCGTCTCTGACCCAAGTGTATTTTTTATAAGGTGCTAATATTGTGCAATTTTTCTCTTTTCATTAACTGGCCCTATTTAAGTATATATAAATTCTTTATACTAATTCTGATAACTGGGGGGCGTTAATTATTTTAAACAATTTTTATTTCTCACCTTAATTAAGTATTTTAGCACTTAGCCACTTAGGCACTTACTTTGAATTTTTATTAGGTCCTGGGGACATTTGTATGCTATACATTCTCTTATACACATGACGTGCAATTAACCCACACCATGTGGGTACTATTATAAATGTAAATTAATTATCCTAATTCGGATTATTATAAAAGGAAAAGTTAGAATTTATATACACCAGAAGGGTAATATAAAAAAGGGCGTGGCAAGAGACCTTTATGTATTTTATGTATTTTATGTACACTGTTGTATAATGTATTTCTGTCCTGTGGAACATGTTATATCTGTATATTTCTGTGTACAGTTTGGGGGATATATATATATATATATATAAATATTATGCATTACTGTACTTTTGGTGGGAACTTGGGATATAGGGATTTATTATTCAGGGTCTTTTACAACAGAAAGTTAACATATGTAGTCATGTGGATACATCCTTTTTAGTTTTTTTTAAGGGAGGTATTCTATCTCAATAATCGTGCCTGATCATTTCTTTAAGGAAATTAATTATTTTATTTAACAAGTATAGGAATTGTCACCTTTAAAATTTATTTAATTTGTTGCGTAATTATTTTATTATTAATAGTAACAAGGAATGAAATCATTTATCTTCATTAATTTATATACAGCATTTTAAAAGGAACACATGATATAAATTTTATATTTTAATAAATAGTTTAATGGGAGCTTATTTTGAGGTTAATGATTATTTTAAATTTTCAATTCATTGAGGGTGTGACATAGCAATTATTTTCTTGGATTCAGTTAATATTTTTCAGGTGGCCTTGTTGAGAGTGTATAATATTTATTTGACTATTTTAAAGGGGAATTAAAGATGACTGTTGTATTTATTTATTCATTATATTTTTATTATGAGATAGAATAATAAAAGGGGATTTGTTAATTATATAATTCTTGAGTTTTCATTGCAAGTCCCGTCTCACTGGATCCAGCGCAATTTTCAGCTTCTCTAGGCCTTAGCCTAGTTTTAATTAACTTGTAACCCCTCTTTACAAAAAGAAATATTCTTTTTGTTTTAACTACTCAAGATGAAGTAGGGGTTTCATTTGGTAGCAGAGCGCGCTTACGATGAGGGTCAACCCGTGGGTCCTGTGGGTGTGACGGGGCTTGCAAACTTAGGAAATATTTTGGAACTTTCACAATGTTAAGTTCAAATAGAACTTAGAAAAATTTTAAAGGCCCTATATCCCCAGTGAAAATATTTTTTGTTCGTTTTAAGGTTTGAAATATATGTATATGTACTTGCCCGCCTTGAATAGTGAATAGTGCCACGTGGTAGGAAATATTAGAAGGGGGAAATCCCTGGGCAAGACTTATCGCAGTCGGTGCTTGGTTAGTTTGAGATTACCTTGCCCATGTTCGGGGAGGTGTTGCCGTTTTTGTGATTATGCGGTATGGCCCGATCGGCAGTCGGTTTTTTCTGATAGATGGTAGCCGGAATAACATAAGAAATGTTAAAATAAATTTTCGTTGGTCGGTATTTTGTTTTTCGTGTTGTGTGTGTGTGGGTGTGTCGCGTTCCTTTTGTCTGGTGTGATCGAGTGTGAGCAGTTCAGGTAGTGGGCTAGTTCTCGCATCGGTAGGTGGACCCGCAGTCTACTCTTTGGAAGTATAGTACGTGAGTTTTTCTTATTCCAATCTTATTATTGTCATTATGTTTGTAGGTGTTAGGTATTTGTAGGGTGTTGTGTTTGTTGATAGTGTTTTGCGAATTGTGTAATTCTGGCGGCGCTATGCTTCCAGAAATTGTCGTCCCCCGACCACCGGGAGGAACAGAAATTGCCCCACCCTCTCACCCCAGTTCTCCAGAAATTTTCGGTGGTAGATGGATTTAAGCAGGACCAGCTGCTGGTTTTCTTGGACCTTGTCCTGCAGTTGGCAGCCTATCCGGGTATATCCGATGGGGAGGTCTTGTGCCTTATATACCCGTATTGCCAGGGTACATTGGCAGAGAAGGTCACCAACACTTGGCGTCGGGGCGGCACGGTCGACACGTTTCATGGGGAAGTGTTGGATTACTTCATATATCCTCCACGACGTTCCCAGCTTAGGTTGGATTTATTTTACCGTTATCAGGCCGACGGAGAGCCGTTGGGGGATTACGTGCAGGACATACGAAAAGCTGCCCGGGTATTAAGATTAGGGTTGACCGACACCGAAGTCCTAGATATAATTATAGGAGGACTGAATTCCCAAGACATTTCCCGTTTAAGGTTTGGGAATCGTCCACGTTGTTTCGCGGAGATGGCCCAGTGTTGTGTTGCTTCAAATACGGTCCGACCAAAGGTCGCAGTAATTGTTCCGGTAAATCCATTTCTGCCCAAGGTGGATCCAGAGCCGATAACATCATCATCGCCTACGCCGGAAGATGAGAAGTCACTTGATGGTGGAGCTTTACCATCGTCAGTAGAAGTTAATTTAGACATTGCACATGGACCTGGACAGCTGGATTCCAGGTTGGCTAAGGTTGAAGAAGTTATAGTTGCTGAGAGTGGTGAAGAAGAGGAATCGAAGGAGGAGGCAGAAGAGTGGTCTGCACATGCTACGCAGGGGAGTATAAGTGTAAGTGTTAGGGAGGCTGCAGGTGTTTCGGAGGTTGCGGATGGACTAGGGGATGTCCAGTCTGCAAGTGTGGTAGAAGTAGATGAGGTAGAAGTTGGGGAGAAACTGGGTGGCAGCGTTGTAGAGTTTGTGGGTGAGAATGATGTAGTGTGTGAAGATGTGCAGACGCTTTCTGTAAGTATTGTTGAGGATTCCAAGGAATGGAAAGTAGTTTCAGGCGGACCAGGGGAGCAACTAGAAGATGAAGATGTGCAGTGTCATGATGGTGATATGAATTATATAGAGGAGAAAAAAGAAGAGGGGGAAGAAATAGAAACAGGGGAAATTGTAGAAGAGAAGAAGATAGAAGCAGAGGAGTTAGAGGTTGAGGATAATCCAAATCGGGGTAAACGTAGAAAGGTAAGTTACCTTGATTCTAGTTTAGAAGAAATAAATCAGTATTGCTTTACACAAGATAGTTTCTCAGAGAGTGATGTCCACAAGGAACGGGTTCCTAAAGTTCGTCATAAAAGGGTGAGACAAAGCGGTTAACGGGTAGCGGGTAGATGTTCCCCACAATCCCAGTGGTGTCCATCTACTTCAGGGTTGCGCCCCTGCCTCCGCGAGCCTTGGTTTTCTCCACCCATCCTCATTTTCGGAGGGAACCCTGTCCATTACCTTAGTCCTAGCGGTTGAACTTTCAATGATCCTTGCCCTTATCATCTTCCCAATTTTCCTACCCCTCCCCTCAGAAAACAAAGTAAAAAACCAAAAAACAAATAAAAATTAGAAAGGAAAAAGCAAAAAAAAATTAGAAAAGGAAAAAGAAAAAAAAAATATCCGAGAGGAGTCAGAGAGAAGTTAGTTGGAAGAGTTGTGACTACGTGGGTAGTGAGTTTAGTGTCGTTTTCATTTTTCTTTGTTGTAGTTTGTCGTTGATTTTGTAGAGTCCTGGCCATGCCGCATTCCCTAGTTGATTTCCGTTGTAGTTATTTTAGATTAAGTGTAGGTTGTTCGACGGGGTCGTACTGAAGCAAACCCCCCTCGTTAGTTCTGCAGTATTGAAGACCAAGTGAAGGGATTGATGTTCGCGTGCCCTCTATGCGGTTTTCTCAGTCCGGCTAATAGGGGCCGTCCGCCCTAGTATAGGGATGTTTTTTTTTAACGACCAGTTAGATATGTCAAGGATATGTGATGACTTGTTTTAGCATATGGCTGGTCAGTCCATATGTGGACAATAAAGTTATGGGCGCTCACATACCAAGGTATTAGTTACCTTGTTTTGGTCTTCGGACGCATGTGTGAGTGGCAGCAGGAGGAGTAGGTGGGGGTCACCAGGGAGTGTGACGTATTGGGGCGGTCCTGTGGGGTTGGTCGGGCGGAGAGGGTCGCATGAGGATGGTTGCATTGGCGTTGAGATTTCCAATCCAGTAAAAAAGGGGGGGTAGTTGTTGCCATGAGTAGGTATCAAGTTGGGTCTCAGAAGGGGGCGATCCTCAGGAGGTCAGAAGACGTACGTAGGAATCTTTCTTTTGTCTTTTGCTGTCTCTCTCTCTTGTGCTGTATGCGGACTCTGATCAGGTCAGCATGCAGCACCTGCACACTTACATAATACATATCTTCTTTCGTCTCTTTCATTTTCCTTTTTGATTTCTGTTCTCCTGAGAGCAAGTTCAGCTGAGCCAACCCAACCACGACGTCCACCGGTATCTTTTGGGGAGAGGTACACTGCAGGGTACCCTCCTGGCCTTTAACGTTGGGGCAACTATGTTGCCCTTTTGGGGTGAGGGTGTGCTGAGTCAAAAGATTCAGCGCTAGTTCAGTCATTTTATTGGCAGTTTTGACGTTATTGGCAGTACGAAATTTAAGGCAGTAATTAGTGCTGCGCTCTACCCGTGGATAGGAAAAATTAATAGTTTAGACAACGGTGGTTGGGGGGCGGCACTTGCCGACTCTCAGTGGTATGAACGTTCCTAGTGCTGCGTCCTGGCGAGATTTTCCTTACACAAACGGTGACAAAGCTGAGATACAAGTTAAGGTCTGTCTGGCTACATACCGCGTGGGTGACGATCGACATTATTTTCTCTTCGGTGGAGAGAAAAGAATTCCATCTTCTACTTCTAACAACTATGGAAAAATAGTTTCTTAAACGACTGCGGTGAGTTTTAATTACATTATATCTATCAAATACTACATTTCACGGGAGAAAACGTTTTTTTAGTAAGCTTGAGTAAGCGTACCCACTTGTTGAATCATGCATTGTGAGATACGTAATTGTTCGTAAAGTTTTTATAAACCGATAAAACTAGATTATTGGAGTGTCTGAATCTCGGCCCTAAAACCTAAAGTACTTTAACAACAAAATAATTAAGTTTGAGCTTTCATTAACACCGATGTAACGAGATTGTGTTGGGCACTTAACCTATTGCACCATGCGTCGTCATTAAGTGGTATAAAGTTTTGCTACAATGACAGTAAAACTTTATACATATATATATGGGAACTTACTCAGGCACGTTAAATGTAAATCATGTCAAATTAAAATTAATGGTGTTCTCAAAATTATATGGAGTAAAAAACTATGTGTTTTAAATAAATTCTGCACCACGTGGTAACCACAATTTCACTCTAAGTAATAAGTTCATAAGATGTTACAGAGCCAAGATAAATTATTATATTGCAAAAAGCAACTCACATTCGGTGAGGTTCAGTTTATAAAGAATCATTGTTAGAGAGTTTTTTAAATAAGGCATGTTGGCCAAAATAATTTTACCAAGTTTCATTATGTAGCCCATAACTAGGTGTTGCCTTTATATATGCATTTTGGAGGGTGTTCAAACAGTGGGGGCATTTGTGTGTGGTCTCTCACTAAAAATGTAATGTGTGATCAGGGTTCGCCGACAAGAGACAAAGTCCGCTACATGACCGAACAAATTCCATCTTAAAAAGCTACACACTCGCCACCGAAGAGAATTAGCTCACCACAACCACAACAACATGCCAATCATGAGATCGCCACGTTACCCATAAAAGATCATCCTTCTGGACCCATAAGCAGGTGAAAAACAACCATTTATAATTAACACGTAGAATCAACATGGCACCAGTTATACATAACCATCAGTTTCTACCGTTCAAGTAAACATTCATTTGGATCCCCAATTGATGGGACAGTTTAGTGTGTACACTAAGAAAAAGAATTAATTGTAAAATTTCAATATATCTATAGTAAATTGTCAGTTCAGAGACTGACATGGTTACAAGACAGCATCCAACATAGATTTTCACTCATTTCTTTATAGGGCTATCGCTACAGATTTAAAGTCAGTTTTGTTATTAGTAATTTTCTCAAGTTTAATTTACTATGCATAAAAACATATATTTTCTCTTATTTTTAAAATCAGTTTATTTCATTTGTATAAAAGATTACTGGGGAGGTAGGCGGATTTTTAACTAGTTTCAACCAAGCTATGCATGTCGAAACACTTTTCAACTTGTTTGTCGAGACTTTGTCGAGACTTGTTTGTTGAAACAAGCCGAAAGTTGAATGAACATGTCCGTCTCTGACCCAAGTGTATTTTTTATAAGGTGCTAATATTGTGCAATTTTTCTCTTTTCATTAACTGGCCCTATTTAAGTATATATAAATTCTTTATACTAATTCTGATAACTGGGGGGCGTTAATTATTTTAAACAATTTTTATTTCTCACCTTAATTAAGTATTTTAGCACTTAGCCACTTAGGCACTTACTTTGAATTTTTATTAGGTCCTGGGGACATTTGTATGCTATACATTCTCTTATACACATGACGTGCAATTAACCCACACCATGTGGGTACTATTATAAATGTAAATTAATTATCCTAATTCGGATTATTATAAAAGGAAAAGTTAGAATTTATATACACCAGAAGGGTAATATAAAAAAGGGCGTGGCAAGAGACCTTTATGTATTTTATGTACACTGTTGTATAATGTATTTCTGTCCTGTGGAACATGTTATGTCTGTATACTTCTGTGTACATTTTGGGGGATATATATATATATATATAAATATTATGCATTACTGTACTTTTGGTGGGAACTTGGGATATAGGGATTTATTATTCAGGGTCTTTTACAACAGAAAGTTAACACATGTAGTCATGTGGATACATCCTTTTTAGTTTTTTTTAAGGGAGGTATTCTATCTCAATAATCGTGCCTGATCATTTCTTTAAGGAAATTAATTATTTTATTTAACAAGTATAGGAATTGTCACCTTTAAAATTTATTTAATTTGTTGCGTAATTATTTTATTATTAATAGTAACAAGGAATGAAATCATTTATCTTCATTAATTTATATACAGCATTTTAAAAGGAACACATGATATAAATTTTATATTTTAATAAATAGTTTAATGGGAGCTTATTTTGAGGTTAATGATTATTTTAAATTTTCAATTCATTGAGGGTGTGACATAGCAATTATTTTCTTGGATTCAGTTAATATTTTTCAGGTGGCCTTGTTGAGAGTGTATAATATTTATTTGACTATTTTAAAGGGGAATTAAAGATGACTGTTGTATTTATTTATTCATTATATTTTTATTATGAGATAGAATAATAAAAGGGGATTTGTTAATTATATAATTCTTGAGTTTTCATTGCAAGTCCCGTCTCACTGGATCCAGCGCAATTTTCAGCTTCTCTAGGCCTTAGCCTAGTTTTAATTAACTTGTAACCCCTCTTTACAAAAAGAAATATTCTTTTTGTTTTAACTACTCAAGATGAAGTAGGGGTTTCATTTGGTAGCAGAGCGCGCTTACGATGAGGGTCAACCCGTGGGTCCTGTGGGTGTGACGGGGCTTGCAAACTTAGGAAATATTTTGGAACTTTCACAATGTTAAGTTCAAATAGAACTTAGAAAAATTTTAAAGGCCCTATATCCCCAGTGAAAATATTTTTTGTTCGTTTTAAGGTTTGAAATATATGTATATGTACTTGCCCGCCTTGAATAGTGAATAGTGCCACGTGGTAGGAAATATTAGAAGGGGGAAATCCCTGGGCAAGACTTATCGCAGTCGGTGCTTGGTTAGTTTGAGATTACCTTGCCCATGTTCGGGGAGGTGTTGCCGTTTTTGTGATTATGCGGTATGGCCCGATCGGCAGTCGGTTTTTTCTGATAGATGGTAGCCGGAATAACATAAGAAATGTTAAAATAAATTTTCGTTGGTCGGTATTTTGTTTTTCGTGTTGTGTGTGTGTGGGTGTGTCGCGTTCCTTTTGTCTGGTGTGATCGAGTGTGAGCAGTTCAGGTAGTGGGCTAGTTCTCGCATCGGTAGGTGGACCCGCAGTCTACTCTTTGGAAGTATAGTACGTGAGTTTTTCTTATTCCAATCTTATTATTGTCATTATGTTTGTAGGTGTTAGGTATTTGTAGGGTGTTGTGTTTGTTGATAGTGTTTTGCGAATTGTGTAATTCTGGCGGCGCTATGCTTCCAGAAATTGTCGTCCCCCGACCACCGGGAGGAACAGAAATTGCCCCACCCTCTCACCCCAGTTCTCCAGAAATTTTCGGTGGTAGATGGATTTAAGCAGGACCAGCTGCTGGTTTTCTTGGACCTTGTCCTGCAGTTGGCAGCCTATCCGGGTATATCCGATGGGGAGGTCTTGTGCCTTATATACCCGTATTGCCAGGGTACATTGGCAGAGAAGGTCACCAACACTTGGCGTCGGGGCGGCACGGTCGACACGTTTCATGGGGAAGTGTTGGATTACTTCATATATCCTCCACGACGTTCCCAGCTTAGGTTGGATTTATTTTACCGTTATCAGGCCGACGGAGAGCCGTTGGGGGATTACGTGCAGGACATACGAAAAGCTGCCCGGGTATTAAGATTAGGGTTGACCGACACCGAAGTCCTAGATATAATTATAGGAGGACTGAATTCCCAAGACATTTCCCGTTTAAGGTTTGGGAATCGTCCACGTTGTTTCGCGGAGATGGCCCAGTGTTGTGTTGCTTCAAATACGGTCCGACCAAAGGTCGCAGTAATTGTTCCGGTAAATCCATTTCTGCCCAAGGTGGATCCAGAGCCGATAACATCATCATCGCCTACGCCGGAAGATGAGAAGTCACTTGATGGTGGAGCTTTACCATCGTCAGTAGAAGTTAATTTAGACATTGCACATGGACCTGGACAGCTGGATTCCAGGTTGGCTAAGGTTGAAGAAGTTATAGTTGCTGAGAGTGGTGAAGAAGAGGAATCGAAGGAGGAGGCAGAAGAGTGGTCTGCACATGCTACGCAGGGGAGTATAAGTGTAAGTGTTAGGGAGGCTGCAGGTGTTTCGGAGGTTGCGGATGGACTAGGGGATGTCCAGTCTGCAAGTGTGGTAGAAGTAGATGAGGTAGAAGTTGGGGAGAAACTGGGTGGCAGCGTTGTAGAGTTTGTGGGTGAGAATGATGTAGTGTGTGAAGATGTGCAGACGCTTTCTGTAAGTATTGTTGAGGATTCCAAGGAATGGAAAGTAGTTTCAGGCGGACCAGGGGAGCAACTAGAAGATGAAGATGTGCAGTGTCATGATGGTGATATGAATTATATAGAGGAGAAAAAAGAAGAGGGGGAAGAAATAGAAACAGGGGAAATTGTAGAAGAGAAGAAGATAGAAGCAGAGGAGTTAGAGGTTGAGGATAATCCAAATCGGGGTAAACGTAGAAAGGTAAGTTACCTTGATTCTAGTTTAGAAGAAATAAATCAGTATTGCTTTACACAAGATAGTTTCTCAGAGAGTGATGTCCACAAGGAACGGGTTCCTAAAGTTCGTCATAAAAGGGTGAGACAAAGCGGTTAACGGGTAGCGGGTAGATGTTCCCCACAATCCCAGTGGTGTCCATCTACTTCAGGGTTGCGCCCCTGCCTCCGCGAGCCTTGGTTTTCTCCACCCATCCTCATTTTCGGAGGGAACCCTGTCCATTACCTTAGTCCTAGCGGTTGAACTTTCAATGATCCTTGCCCTTATCATCTTCCCAATTTTCCTACCCCTCCCCTCAGAAAACAAAGTAAAAAACCAAAAAACAAATAAAAATTAGAAAGGAAAAAGCAAAAAAAAATTAGAAAAGGAAAAAGAAAAAAAAAATATCCGAGAGGAGTCAGAGAGAAGTTAGTTGGAAGAGTTGTGACTACGTGGGTAGTGAGTTTAGTGTCGTTTTCATTTTTCTTTGTTGTAGTTTGTCGTTGATTTTGTAGAGTCCTGGCCATGCCGCATTCCCTAGTTGATTTCCGTTGTAGTTATTTTAGATTAAGTGTAGGTTGTTCGACGGGGTCGTACTGAAGCAAACCCCCCTCGTTAGTTCTGCAGTATTGAAGACCAAGTGAAGGGATTGATGTTCGCGTGCCCTCTATGCGGTTTTCTCAGTCCGGCTAATAGGGGCCGTCCGCCCTAGTATAGGGATGTTTTTTTTTAACGACCAGTTAGATATGTCAAGGATATGTGATGCCTTGTTTTAGCATATGGCTGGTCAGTCCATATGTGGACAATAAAGTTATGGGCGCTCACATACCAAGGTATTAGTTACCTTGTTTTGGTCTTCGGACGCATGTGTGAGTGGCAGCAGGAGGAGTAGGTGGGGGTCACCAGGGAGTGTGACGTATTGGGGCGGTCCTGTGGGGTTGGTCGGGCGGAGAGGGTCGCATGAGGATGGTTGCATTGGCGTTGAGATTTCCAATCCAGTAAAAAAGGGGGGTAGTTGTTGCCATGAGTAGGTATCAAGTTGGGTCTCAGAAGGGGGCGATCCTCAGGAGGTCAGAAGACGTACGTAGGAATCTTTCTTTTGTCTTTTGCTGTCTCTCTCTCTTGTGCTGTATGCGGACTCTGATCAGGTCAGCATGCAGCACCTGCACACTTACATAATACATATCTTCTTTCGTCTCTTTCATTTTCCTTTTTGATTTCTGTTCTCCTGAGAGCAAGTTCAGCTGAGCCAACCCAACCACGACGTCCACCGGTATCTTTTGGGGAGAGGTACACTGCAGGGTACCCTCCTGGCCTTTAACGTTGGGGCAACTATGTTGCCCTTTTGGGGTGAGGGTGTGCTGAGTCAAAAGATTCAGCGCTAGTTCAGTCATTTTATTGGCAGTTTTGACGTTATTGGCAGTACGAAATTTAAGGCAGTAATTAGTGCTGCGCTCTACCCGTGGATAGGAAAAATTAATAGTTTAGACAACGGTGGTTGGGGGGCGGCACTTGCCGACTCTCAGTGGTATGAACGTTCCTAGTGCTGCGTCCTGGCGAGATTTTCCTTACACAAACGGTGACAAAGCTGAGATACAAGTTAAGGTCTGTCTGGCTACATACCGCGTGGGTGACGATCGACATTATTTTCTCTTCGGTGGAGAGAAAAGAATTCCATCTTCTACTTCTAACAACTATGGAAAAATAGTTTCTTAAACGACTGCGGTGAGTTTTAATTACATTATATCTATCAAATACTACATTTCACGGGAGAAAACGTTTTTTTAGTAAGCTTGAGTAAGCGTACCCACTTGTTGAATCATGCATTGTGAGATACGTAATTGTTCGTAAAGTTTTTATAAACCGATAAAACTAGATTATTGGAGTGTCTGAATCTCGGCCCTAAAACCTAAAGTACTTTAACAACAAAATAATTAAGTTTGAGCTTTCATTAACACCGATGTAACGAGATTGTGTTGGGCACTTAACCTATTGCACCATGCGTCGTCATTAAGTGGTATAAAGTTTTGCTACAATGACAGTAAAACTTTATACATATATATATGGGAACTTACTCAGGCACGTTAAATGTAAATCATGTCAAATTAAAATTAATGGTGTTCTCAAAATTATATGGAGTAAAAAACTATGTGTTTTAAATAAATTCTGCACCACGTGGTAACCACAATTTCACTCTAAGTAATAAGTTCATAAGATGTTACAGAGCCAAGATAAATTATTATATTGCAAAAAGCAACTCACATTCGGTGAGGTTCAGTTTATAAAGAATCATTGTTAGAGAGTTTTTTAAATAAGGCATGTTGGCCAAAATAATTTTACCAAGTTTCATTATGTAGCCCATAACTAGGTGTTGCCTTTATATATGTATTTTGGAGGGTGTTCAAACAGTGGGGGCATTTGTGTGTGGTCTCTCACTAAAAATGTAATGTGTGATCAGGGTTCGCCGACAAGAGACAAAGTCCGCTACATGACCGAACAAATTCCATCTTAAAAAGCTACACACTCGCCACCGAAGAGAATTAGCTCACCACAACCACAACAACATGCCAATCATGAGATCGCCACGTTACCCATAAAAGATCATCCTTCTGGACCCATAAGCAGGTGAAAAACAACCATTTATAATTAACACGTAGAATCAACATGGCACCAGTTATACATAACCATCAGTTTCTACCGTTCAAGTAAACATTCATTTGGATCCCCAATTGATGGGACAGTTTAGTGTGTACACTAAGAAAAAGAATTAATTGTAAAATTTCAATATATCTATAGTAAATTGTCAGTTCAGAGACTGACATGGTTACAAGACAGCATCCAACATAGATTTCCACTCATTTCTTTATAGGGCTATCGCTACAGATTTAAAGTCAGTTTTGTTATTAGTAATTTTCTCAAGTTTAATTTACTATGCATAAAAACATATATTTTCTCTTATTTTTAAAATCAGTTTATTTCATTTGTATAAAAGATTACTGGGGAGGTAGGCGGATTTTTAACTAGTTTCAACCAAGCTATGCATGTCGAAACACTTTTCAACTTGTTTGTCGAGACTTTGTCGAGACTTGTTTGTTGAAACAAGCCGAAAGTTGAATGAACATGTCCGTCTCTGACCCAAGTGTATTTTTTATAAGGTGCTAATATTGTGCAATTTTTCTCTTTTCATTAACTGGCCCTATTTAAGTATATATAAATTCTTTATACTAATTCTGATAACTGGGGGGCGTTAATTATTTTAAACAATTTTTATTTCTCACCTTAATTAAGTATTTTAGCACTTAGCCACTTAGGCACTTACTTTGAATTTTTATTAGGTCCTGGGGACATTTGTATGCTATACATTCTCTTATACACATGACGTGCAATTAACCCACACCATGTGGGTACTATTATAAATGTAAATTAATTATCCTAATTCGGATTATTATAAAAGGAAAAGTTAGAATTTATATACACCAGAAGGGTAATATAAAAAAGGGCGTGGCAAGAGACCTTTATGTATTTTATGTACACTGTTGTATAATGTATTTCTGTCCTGTGGAACATGTTATGTCTGTATACTTCTGTGTACATTTTGGGGGATATATATATATATATATAAATATTATGCATTACTGTACTTTTGGTGGGAACTTGGGATATAGGGATTTATTATTCAGGGTCTTTTACAACAGAAAGTTAACACATGTAGTCATGTGGATACATCCTTTTTAGTTTTTTTTAAGGGAGGTATTCTATCTCAATAATCGTGCCTGATCATTTCTTTAAGGAAATTAATTATTTTATTTAACAAGTATAGGAATTGTCACCTTTAAAATTTATTTAATTTGTTGCGTAATTATTTTATTATTAATAGTAACAAGGAATGAAATCATTTATCTTCATTAATTTATATACAGCATTTTAAAAGGAACACATGATATAAATTTTATATTTTAATAAATAGTTTAATGGGAGCTTATTTTGAGGTTAATGATTATTTTAAATTTTCAATTCATTGAGGGTGTGACATAGCAATTATTTTCTTGGATTCAGTTAATATTTTTCAGGTGGCCTTGTTGAGAGTGTATAATATTTATTTGACTATTTTAAAGGGGAATTAAAGATGACTGTTGTATTTATTTATTCATTACATTTTTATTATGAGATAGAATAATAAAAGGGGATTTGTTAATTATATAATTCTTGAGTTTTCATTGCAGGTCCCGTCTCACTGGATCCAGCGCAATTTTCAGCTTCTCTAGGCCTTAGCCTAGTTTTAATTAACTTGTAACCCCTCTTTACAAAAAGAAATATTCTTTTTGTTTTAACTACTCAAGATGAAGTAGGGGTTTCATTTGGTAGCAGAGCGCGCTTACGATGAGGGTCAACCCGTGGGTCCTGTGGGTGTGACGGGGCTTGCAAACTTAGGAAATATTTTGGAACTTTCACAATGTTAAGTTCAAATAGAACTTAGAAAAATTTTAAAGGCCCTATATCCCCAGTGAAAATATTTTTTGTTCGTTTTAAGGTTTGAAATATATGTATATGTACTTGCCCGCCTTGAATAGTGAATAGTGCCACGTGGTAGGAAATATTAGAAGGGGGAAATCCCTGGGCAAGACTTATCGCAGTCGGTGCTTGGTTAGTTTGAGATTACCTTGCCCATGTTCGGGGAGGTGTTGCCGTTTTTGTGATTATGCGGTATGGCCCGATCGGCAGTCGGTTTTTTCTGATAGATGGTAGCCGGAATAACATAAGAAATGTTAAAATAAATTTTCGTTGGTCGGTATTTTGTTTTTCGTGTTGTGTGTGTGTGGGTGTGTCGCGTTCCTTTTGTCTGGTGTGATCGAGTGTGAGCAGTTCAGGTAGT
>CM068375.1:166575552-166780552 GCA_034769895.1 Magicicada septendecula
TCAGGCGTGTATGCAAAAAATTATTTGATTCTGTTTGAATTTGCGGCTGTTATCGTTTGCCATAGAAAACACCCTTGATAAAACATAAAACGTTGCTGGAAAACTACCCTATTCCATTAACCGATCTTCACCAAAAACAATAGGTCTTGAGAACTCTACAATTCAGGGCTGTATGCAAAACATTAGTATATTCTGTTTTAATGTACGGCAGTTATCGTTCGTCATAGAAAAAATACCCTTGTTAAAACATACAACGTTGCCGGTAAACTACCCCTTTTCCTTAACTGATCTTCAACAAAATCAACAGACCTTGAGTTCTGTATAATTTCAAAAGGTATGCAAAAGAGTAGTTGATTCTGTTTTAATGTACGGCAGTTATCGTTCGTCAAAAAAGAAAAATTACCATTGATAAATCATAAAATGTTGCTGGTAAACAACCCTATTCCCTTAACCGATCTTCACGAAAACCAAGAGGTATTGAGAACACTACAATTCAGGGCTGTATGCAAAATATTATATGATTCTGTTTGAATTTGCGGCTGTTATCGTTTGCCATATAAAATACCCTTGATAAAACAAAAAACGTGTCAGGTAAACTACCCCTTTCCCTTAACCGATCTTCACCAAAAACAATAGGTCTTTAGTACTCAACAAAACAGGAGTGTATGCAAAAACATATTTGATTCTGTTTGAATTTTCGGCTCTTATCGTTTGCCATAGAAAATACCCTTTGAAACATAAAACGTTGCAGGTAAACTACCCCTTTCCCTTAACCGATCTTCACCAAAAACAAAAGGTCTTGAGAACTCTACAATTCAGGGCAGTATGCAAAACATTATTTGATTATGTTTGAATTTGCGGCTGTTATCGTTTGCCATAGAAAATACCCTTGTTAAAACATAAAACGTTGCAGGTAAACTACCCCTTTCCCTTAACTGATCTTTACCAAAATCAACAGATCTTGAGAACTCTACAATTCAGGGTTGTATGCGAAACATTATTTGATTCTGTTTGAATTTGCGGCTGTTATCGTTTGCCAAACAAACAAAATTACCCTTGATAAAATAAAACTGTTGCAGGTAAACTACCCCTTTCCCTCAACCGATCTTCACCAAAAACAATAGGTCGCGAGTACTCTACAAATCAGGGCTGTATGCAAAAAATTATTTGATTCTGTTTCAATTTGCGGCTGTTATCGTTTGCCATAGAAAAAAATCTACAGACACAAAGACAGACACACACACAGACACTTTTCGAAAAATGACTTTTTTTCATGTTTTGAGTGTAGTACAATCATATTCTGCAATAATCTCGAACACAATTTTTTTTGCCATCACCATACTTCCATTTCCTTAAGGAACATGTAAGTAATAATGTTTTGCATACAGCCCTCATCTGTAGAGTACTCAAGACCTATTGTTTTAGATGAAGATCGGTTAAGGGTAAGGGGTAGTTTACCAGCAACATTTTATGTTTTAAAAGGGTATTTTTTATGGCAAACGATAAGAGTCGCAATTTCAAACAGAATCAAATAATTTTTTGCATGTACCCCTGATTTATAGAGTACACAAGATCTGTTGATTTTGTTTAAGTATCATTCTGGTTGAATATGTTTTGGAGTAACTAATGGGTTTGCTGGAGTAAAATTATCAGGGTCACTTAATTTATATGGTTCAAGTATCATATAACAAAAAAAAATAATTATGGGAAAGGGGTAGTTTACCTGCAACGGTTTTTTTTTAAACAAGTAATTTTTTTCTATGGCAAACGATAACAGCCTCAAATTCAAACAGAATCAACTACTCTTTTGTACACAGCCCTGAATTATGGAGTTCTCAAGACCTATTGGTTTTGGTGAAGATCGGTTAAGGGGAAGGTGTAGTTTACCTGGAACGTTTTTTTATCCGGGGTAATTTTACTTCTATGTTCCTTAAGGAAATGCAAGCATGGTGATGGCAAAAAAAATCGTGTTCGAGATTATTGCAGATTCTGATTGTACTACACTCAAAACATGAAAAAAGTCATTTTTCGAAAAGTGTCTGTGTGTCTGTTGATTGTTTTCTATGGCAAACGATAACAGCCGCAAATTCAAACTGAATCAAATAAGTTTTTGCATACAGCCCTGATTTGTAGAGTACTCGCGACCTATTGTTTTTGGTGAAGATCGGTTGCGGGAAAGGGGTAGTTTACCGGCAACGGTTTTTTTTTATCAAGGGTAATTTTGTTTGTTTGGCAAACGATAACAGCCGCAAATTCAAACAGAATCAAATAATGTTTCGTATACAGCCCTGAATTGTAAAGTTCTCAAGATCTGTTGATTTTGGTAAAGATCGGTTAAGGGAAAGCGGTAGTTTACTGGCAATGTTTTATGTTTTAACAATGGTATTTTCTATGGCAAATGATAACAGCCGCAAATTCAAACATAATCAAATAATGTTTTGCACCCTGCCTTGAATTTTAGTGTTCTCAAGACCTTTTGTTTTTGGTGAAGATCGGTTAAGGGAAAGGGGTAGTTTACCAGCAACGTTTTATGTTTCAAAGGGTATTTTCTATGGCAAACGATAAAAGCCGCAAATTCAAACAGAATCAAATAAGTTTTTGCATACAGCCCTGATTTCTTGAGTACTAAAGACCTATTATTTTTGGTGAAGATCGTTTAAGGGAAAGGGGTAGTTTACCTGCCACGTTTTTTGTTTTATCAAGGGTATTTTGTATGGCAAACGACAACAGCCGCAAATTCAAACAAAATCGTATAATATTTTGCATACAGCCGTGAATTGTAGAGTTCTCAATATCTGTCGTTTTTGGTGAAGTTCGGTTAAGGGAAATGGGTAGTTTACCTGCAACGGTTTTTTTTCATCAAGGGTAATTTTGTTTGTTTGGCAAACGATAACAGCCGCAAATTCAAACAGAATCAAATAATGTTTCGCATACAGCCCTGAATTGTGGAGTTCTCAAGATCTGTTGATTTTGGTAAAGATCGGTTAAGGGAAAGCGGTAGTTTACCTGCAACGTTTTATGTTTTAACAAGGGTATTTTCTATGGCAAACGATAACAGCCGCAAATGGAAACAGAATCAAATGATGTTTTGCATACAGCCCTGTATTGTAGAGTTCTCAATACCTATTGGTGTTGTTGAAGATCGGTTAAGGGAAAGAGGTAGTTTACCTGTAACGTTTTATGTTTTAAAAGGGTATTTTCTATGGCAAACGATAAGAGCCGCAAATTCAAACAGAATCAAATACGTTTTTGCATACAGCCCTGTTTTGTTGAGTACTAAAGACCTATTGTTTTTGGTGAAGATCGGTTAAGGGAAAGGGGTAGTTTACTGGCCACGTTTTTTGTTTTACCAAGGGTATTTTATATGGCAAACGATAACAGCCGCAAATTCAAACAGAATCATATAATATTTTGCATACAGCCCTGAAATGTAGAATTCTCAAGACCTGTTGGTTTTGGTAAAGATCGGTTAAGGGAATAGGGTTGTTTACCAGCAACATTTTATGTTTTATCAAGGGTAATTTTTTTTTTTGACGAACAATAACTGCCGTACATTAAAACAGAATCAACTACTCTTCTGCATACCTTTTTGAATTATACAGAACTCAAGGTCTGTTGATTTTGTTGAAGATCAGTTAAGGGAAAGGGGTAGTTTACCTGCAACATTGTATGTTTTAACAAGGGTATTTTTTCTATGACGAACGACAACTGCCGTACATTAAAACAGAATATACTAATGTTTTGCATACAGCCCTGAATTGTAGAGTTCTCAAGACCTATTGTTTTTGGTGAAGATCGGTTAATGGAAAGGGGTAGTTTACCTGCAACGGTTTTTTATCAAGGGTAATTTTTTTCTATAGTAAACGATAACAGCCGCAAATTCAAACAGAATCAAATGATGTTTTGCATACAGCCCTATATTGTAGAGTTCTCAATACGTATTGGTGTTGGTGAAGATCGGTTAAGGGAAAGGGGTAGTTTACCAGCAACATTCTATGTTTTAACAAGGGTAATTTTTTATATGACGAACGATAACTGCCATAAATTCAAACAGAATCAACTACGTTTTTGCATACCTTTTTGAACTAAAGAGAACTCAAGGTCTGTTGATTTTGTTGAATTTCGGTTAAGGGAAGGGGTAGTTTATCAGCAACGTTTTATGTTTTAAAAAGGGTAATTTTTTTATGACGAACGATAACTGCCGAAAATTCAATGAGAATCAAATAATTGTTTGCACCCACTGAGTCGCAGAGCTCAAGGTCTATTGATTTTGGTAAAAATCGGTTAAGGGAAAGGGGTAGTTTACCTGCAACATTTTATGTTGTAACAAGAGAAATGTTACCATGACGAACGATAACTGCCGCACATTCAAACAGAATCAAATATTTTTTTGCATGCTTCCCTGAATTGTAGAGGATGGAAGGTCTGTTGATTTTGGAGAAGATCGGTTAAGAGAAAGGGGTAGTTTACCTGAAACATTTTATGATTTAACAAGAGTAAAGTACTTAATTCTTATAAATAAAGTATCCTGATAAGAAGCTCATAGTAATCCACTGTAGAAACGTAGATGAAATATCTATAAATGAAGAAGTTAGGTTAACGGGGTGGGGGTAATTTTCTATTAAAAATTATTGTTGAAGGTGGAGGGGAGAATTTTTTATATGTGTACTACGTTATCGGCAACAAAGAAGTAGTTTTTTGTTAAAATTGCTTCCCGGGCTCTTTATCCGTAGTCCAATGTTTTCTGCAAAACCAGACTTTTCGGCATTGCCATCGACTGCCATCATCGGTGAAAATCGAGTGCGAAAACGTGAGGTGGTATACGTTAGTGACCACAGTACTGTGGTTAATGCTGAAGCAATAAGTAGAAAGACGTAGTTTATATGGAAATATTTCATTTCGAATATGATTTTAAATATAAATCTTAGAACATGGAAGTCATGTATGGTTCTCCATACCGATATTTTCGAAAAGTGTCTGTGTGTGTCTGGCTTCTATGTGTCTGTCTGTCTGTAGATTTTTTTTCTGTGGCAAACGATAACAGCCGCAAATTCAAACAGAATCAAATAATTTTTTGCATACAGCTCTGATTTATAGAGTACTCAAGACCTATTGTTTTTGGTGAAGATCGGTTAAGGGAAAAGGGTAGTTTACCTGGAACGTTTTTTTTTAATCAAGGGTTAATTTGTTTCTATGGCAAACGATAACAGCCGCAAATTCAAACAGAATCAAATAATGTTTCGCATGCAGCCCTGAATTGTAAAGTTCTCACGACCTATTGATTTTGGTAAAGATTGGTTAAGGTAAAGGGGTAGTTTACCTGCAACATTTTATGTTTTAACAAGGGTATTTTCTATGGCAAACGATAACAGCCGCAAATTCAAACAAAATCAAATAATTTTTTTGCATGCTGCCCTGAATTATAGAGTTCTCAAGACGTATTGTTTTTGGTGAAGATCGGTTAAGGTGAAGGGGTAGTTTACCTGCAACATTTTATGTTTTAACAAGGGTATTTTCTATGGCAAACGATAACAGCCGCAAATTCAAACAAAATCAAATAATTTTTTTGCATGCTGCCCTGAATTATAGAGTTCTCAAGACGTATTGTTTTTGGTGAAGATCGGTTAAGGTGAAGGTCGGTTAAGGGAAAGGGGTAGTTTACCTGCAACGGTTTTTTATCAAGTGTAATTTTTTTCTATGGCAAACGATAGCAGCCGCAAATTCAAACAGAATCAAATGATGTTTTGCATACAGCCCTGTTTTGTAGAGTTATCAATACTTATTGGTGTTGGTGAAGATCGGTTAATGGAAAGGGGTAGTTTACCTGCAACATTTTATGTTTCAACAAGAGTAATTTTTTATATGACGAACGATAACTGCCGTAAATTCAAACAGAATCAACTACGTTTTTGCATACCTTTTTGAACTAAAGAGAACTCAAGGTTTGTTGATTTTGTTGAAGATCGGTTAAGGGAAAGGGGTAGTTATCAGCAACGTTTTATGTTTTAAAAAAGGTAATTTTTTTATGACGAACGATAACTGCCGAAAATTCAAAGACAAACTAATAATTTTTTGCACACTTTCCTGAGTTGTAGAATGCTCAAGGACTGTTGATTTTGGTGAAGATCGGTTAAGGGAAAGGGGTAGTTTACCAGCAACATTTTATGTTGAACCAAGAGAAATGTTTACATGACGAACAATAACTGCCGCACATTCAAACAGAATCAAATACTTTTTTGCATGCATCCCTGAATTGTAGAGGACTGAAGGCCTATTGATTTTGGTGCAGATAAAGGGGTATTTTACGTGCAACGTTTTATGTTTTAACAAGAGTAAAATACATAATTTTTATAAACAAAGTATCCTGATAAGAAGCTCTTAATAATCCACTGCAGAAACGTAGATGATATATCTATAAATGAAGAGGCTAGTTGAACGGGGTGGAGGTAATTTTCAATTAATGAAAATTATAGTTGGAGAGGGAGGGGTGAAAATTTTATATGAGTATTACGTTATCGGCAACAAAGAAGTAGTTTTTGTTAAAATTCCTTCCCGGGCTGTTTAGCCGTAGTCCAATGTTTTCTGCAAAACCAGACGTTTCGGCAGTGCCATCGACTTCCATCAGTGAAAATCGAGTGCGAAAAAGTGAGGTGGTATACGTTAGTGACCAAAGTACTGTGGTTAAGGCTGAAGCAACAGAAAGAAGTAGTTTCTATGGAAATATTTCATTTCGAATATGCTTTTAAATATAAATCTTAGAACATGGAAGTCATGTATGGTTCTCCATACCGATATTTTACTTCCATGTTCCTTATGGAAATGGAAGTATGGTGATGGCAAAAAAAATCGTGTTCGAGATTATTGCAGATTCTGATTGTACTACACTCAAAACATGAAAAAAAGTCGTTTTTCGAAAAGTGTCTGTGTGTGTGTGTGTGTCTGTCTGTGTGTCTGTGTGTAGATTTTTTTTCTATGGCAAACGATAACTGCCGCAAATTCAAACAGAATAAAATAATTTTTTGCGTACAGCCCTGATTTGTAGAGTACTCACGACCTATTGTTTTTGGTGAAGATCGGTTAAGGGAAAGGGGTAGTTTACCTGCAACATTTTATGTTTTAACAAGGGTATTTTCTATGGCAAATGATAACAGCCGCAAATTCAAACAGAATCAAAAGATTATTTGCATACAGCCCTAAATTGTAGAGTTCTCAAGACCTATTGTTTTTGGTGAAGATCGGTTAAGGGAAAGGGGTAGTTTACCTGCAACGTTTTATGTTTTAACAAGGGTATTTTCTATGGTTAACGATAACAGCCGCAAATTCAAACAGAATCAAATAATTTTTTGCATACAGCCCTGATTTGTAGAGTACTCAAGACCTATTGTTTTTGGTGAAGATCGGTTAAGGGGAAGGAGTAGTTTACCTGCAACGTTTTTTTATCAATGGTAATTTTCTATGGCAAACGATAACAGCCGCAAATTCAAACAGAATCAAATAATTTTTTGTATACGTCCCTGAATTGTAGAGATCTCAAGGACTTTTGATTTTGGTGAAGATCGGTTAAAGGGAAGGGGTAGTTTACCTGCAACCTTTTACGTTTTAACAACAGTAAAGTACTTGAAAATTCATTTAAACTTTTGAAACAATGGTAATTGTTAAAAATAAAATAATTTTGTTGCCAGGCAATAAAATTATAATTTTTCATTTTAATGTAAATCATGTATGAGTTAATAGTATAATGGATTAATTTACATTCAAAATGTACAAACAGAAAATTTTGTTACAAACATCAATATCGTTCGTGGCAGGCAAGCATATCTCAGTTATGTAATGTTTACGTTTCCATTTTATTATTATGACTACCGCAATAAAAAAGCAGGGAATACACACACACACACACACACACACAAAATTCGCGTTATTTCTGGCCTCACTCATGTTTATTTTCTAACATTTGCACGCTTTTTAAATGGTAAGTGCCGAAACCCATACCAATATAACGCGAGCAAACCGAAAAAGTGTCCAGCGTGGATAGCGATTTGCTTAAGGAAATAAAATTATAATTTTTTCATTTTAATGTAAATCATGTATGAGAGGAAATATATCGTTCCTGGCAGCCAAGCATATCTCAGTTATGTAATGTTTACGTTTCCATTTTATTATTATGACTACTGCAATAAAAAGGCAGGGAAGACACAGGCTTTTTTTTTAAAGGGCGAAAGTCCACAAGCTGTAAAGTCCTGTGTATAGACAACCACTGGTTTAAAATTTAAGAATAGTTAATAAAAATATTAAATTTATTTGGCTTAATCTACAGACCCTAAAATATTGATGATAAACCAAACCATTTTCAAATAAAATAGGTTTTTTTTAATTTCCCAAAATTCTGGTGTCATGGACATCCACCCTTTTAACATTGAGCGGATTTATTTAATGTTTTAATAAATTAATACAATCTGTGTACCTATTTCTATTATAATATAAGAATTACAAACTAATATATGCATGTTTGTATGTATGAAACATATATAAATATTTTTGTCTTCTGGAAAATATTTTGACCTCCCTGATGGCTAGTTATTTACTAGCCTGTGTGGAATAAAGCGTTATGACATGGATCAGAATGGTGGGGGTTAAACAGAAGACACAAACGTATTAAGGAAGAAATGTTTTGCTGGGAAATTTATAATTATACAGATGAACAGAATCGTTGTATAATTATGTTCAGGAAATCAGAAGACGAATGGAAAGAAAGACTCGATTTTAAAAAAGAAAAATGACTGTATTGACATGAAAAACTTTGATAACACTATAGACATCATTCACCCTCAGCTGATAACTCGCAGTGAGAGCCCAATTTCATTACGGGAATCAGATCGCAGCTCCCTTTAGCCAGCTCTTCATTCGACCTACAAACATTGTATCCAAAAGTACAGTCCTTCCTCACGAAGGTTGAGGATAGTCTTCACCCACCTGACATGGGGGTAAAATTTTAGCTGATACGTCATTTTTTCAGAACTCAAGCATCTACTTCTTTAATTAAAATTTAAATGATTTTAAATATAAATTTTAGGACATGGAAGTCATGTATGGTTCTCCATACCGATTTTTTAGAAAAGTGCCTGTGTGTAGAATTTTTTCTATGGCAAACGATAACTGCCGCAAATTCACACAGAATCAAATAGTTTTTTGCATACATCCCTGAATTGTGGAGGACTCAAGGTCTATTGATTTTGGTAAAGATAAGTTAAGGGAAAGGGGTAGTTTACCTGCAACATTTTATGTTTTAACAAGAGTAAAGTACTGCAACAATACATATATTTGCACAGGGGGGTACGTTTGTAAATATTTAGCATAGAAAATATATAATGAACAGTTTTTAACAATATTATGCAGGCTAAGAATTGTCAGAAAGCGTACACCTGCCCCGCGAGTGAATACAGCGCTTGTGTGTTTGTGTGTGTGTGAACGCAAGCTACGACAGGCAAAGTCTATGATGGGGTGATGCGTACGAATTGCTGGTTTGTCTGTTATCAGGTTTTAACCGAATAAAAATAAACTAATTAATACATTTTAAACCTGTGAACAAAGACTTACCCCAATTATAAATATCAGTATGGAGAATCACACATGACTTCCATGTTCTAAGATTTATATTTAAAATCATTATCAAAATGAAATATTTCTATAGAAACTACTTATTTCTTCAGCTTTAACCACAGTACTGCGATCACTGACGTATACCACCTCACGTTAGCGCACTCGATTTCACTGATGATGGCACTGCCGAAACGTCTGGTTTTTAATAAAACATTGGACCACGGCCAAACAGCCCAGAAAGGAATTTTAACAACAAACTACTTCTTTGTTGCAGATAACATAGTACACATATAAAAAATTATCCCCTCCCCCTTCAACTACCCTTTTCGTTTATAGATATTTCATCTACCTTTCTACAGTGAATTATTATGATGTTCTCTTCAGGATACTTTATTTATTACAAATAAGTACTTTACTCTGGTTGAACATAAAACATTACAGGTAAACTACCCCTTCCCCTTAAGCGATCTTCACCAAAATCAATAGGCCTTGAGTCTTCTACAACTCAGGCACATGTGGGAAAAATTATTTGATTCTATTGGAATTTGTAGCAGTTATTGTTCGCCATAGAAAAAAATTACTCTTGTTAAAACATAAAATGGTACAGGTAAACTACCCCTTCCCCTTAACCGATCTTCACCAAACTCAATAGGCCTTGAGTCCACTACAACTCAGGCACATGTGCAAAAAATTATTTGATTCTGTGTAAATTTGCGGCAGTTATCATTCACCATAGAAAAAATTCTATACACATTTTCATAAAATGACTTTTCTTCATGTTTTGAGGGTAGTACAATCAGAATCAGCCCTTATCTCGAACACTAATTTTTTCACCATCACAATACTTCCATTTCCTTATGGAACATGGGAGTAAAAAATGGGAGCCACATACAATAATTGGTTTTTGACAAGAAAAAGTGAATGATTCAATTTAACTATTAATTTATGAGAATGGTAAAAATTCATCTATCTGCTAATGATTCATTACATTTGCTATGCATATTGCAGATTCAAGTTTCTGCCTTCCCTCCTAGTCAAAAACCTCATTTATTTGCCAGTATCTTTTTCTTCTTCTCCTCAACCTAGGGATTGGTTAGTGTGCTTGCAATTTCTTCCCTTCAGAACCAATAACACGTTGCCAAAGTGTGACTCATCCAAGAATTTAGCAGCATTTATATTGAAACGGACAGCTCTTATATATGTCTGTAGATTTGTTCGGTAAAAACAGCAATATTTTAGTTGTGCTATACAACTGGAGAGGGCAACACCAACCTGAAAACAATGTTACTTTCTTTGTTTGTAAACACATGTATTTCAAGCAAAGCCATTTTGTGTTGTTCGTGCTGCGTTGTGACTGTGCCGAGTATTTTGTTATGTTAGTTTCGTGGTTTAGTATAATGGATTCATGTCAGTACCTTACCAAAGATAAAATGTATGAACTTTTGTTGAATAATATTGATGTCAGACATTGGTGTGCAGAAATATTGCTATGGAAAAAATTTAAGGCTTTGTGTAAAAATGCTCACGCACAGGAGTACGTGACCTTCCAAGACAGTTAGGCCTCAATGTTTTAACAGTGGGCTGCCACTATACCAAACCATTACTTTACATTAGAAGACTTTTGGCGATTTCACCATTTCCAAGTTCTACATGACCACATTGGCTGCATATGACTTGAAAATGGAGGATACACCAATAGGTTCTTGGATTTTGTTGTCCATGACGTGTCCATTGATTAACTAATTATATCACTACTGATCGGAACACAGTTTTATATTGGTAAAAATGTAAAATTTTTACCTTATAGACTGAACCAGAGAGCTTATAATAAGCAAAAACTGGTTCAGGCTGTAAGGTAAATATTTTACATTTTTACCAATATAAAACTTAGTTTTCCGAGTCTGTAGTGTTATAATTAGTACACCAAAAGGTTTAGTACAGTACAAACCAACCACCAGCCTGCCAAGTTAACAGTAACAATACTGAGACAATGATAGTGTGTGTCTAACCTGTGCTGCAGTGCGCATGAAGAAAAATGCGACAGGCCAAAACAGAAGATAATACCACCACTTGACATTGGTATATCTGAAGAGTCCCGTGTAGCAGAAACCGGGCCAGAGCACGACCACCTCAACCCCGGTGCCTTCAGTTCTGCAAGTCAACTCCTGACAGAAGTACACGTTGGCCAGTTTTGAATTGCAGTATGCCGGGTTCATTCTCTGGCCTTTCTTGTGGAACCCTTTCTCGCCATTCAAATAGCTGAAATCTATTTCACCTTTCTTGTGCAGTAATGACGACACAATTACAACTCTGAAACACAGTTATTAAAAGTACATTGTTATTTATTTATTTAATCAAAATACCGTATACCAAGCTTTTACAAATGCTAGTGTAAATTACAAATGGACCTGTATACTGAGAAACAGATACAGTTATCTGTCTACAAACTTTATCAGCTGAGCTTCCCTTACAATATGAAACTATTGTTACGCTATTACAAAACGTTCTACACGATTCTCGGCGAGCCCAGCTGTAATGTTTGTCTGCATACATGTCACTTAACATGTGTGACAATGTTATGTAATACGGAACAATCTTGTATATTCGATAGTGTTGTTCGCCAAGCTTCTCAACTAGCCCAACGGTG
The DNA here is from genome assembly GCA_034769895.1 of Magicicada septendecula. Taxonomy (NCBI): domain Eukaryota; kingdom Metazoa; phylum Arthropoda; class Insecta; order Hemiptera; family Cicadidae; genus Magicicada; species Magicicada septendecula. The sequence continues at coordinate 166,587,800 of CM068375.1, forward strand.
CGTGTTTCTGCCAAGGCCGCGGTCTAGAATTTTCGGTTGCTTGTTAAGGACACATATCATGGAACCTGTGAATACACAAACTTATATACAATAATAATATTACAATATAAATGTATTTATATTTGTTTTTAACAATACTACCTTTGTCAATAAACTTTAAATACATAAATAAGGTTATCTTACCCATAATAATAATTTATCAAGTCCCAGTGAGGGCGACAATTGTGCATAAACAAACTTATAATCACTATGCGGGCGGCAATTGTGAATACACTCACTCTTATCAATAATATTAGCACATATATTTAGTAAGGTATAGATAACAAATACCATAATTCGGTATTAATGATACTCACCAATTTCATTATTTGCCGGGCTCGTTTTCTTCCTTTATAACTTGTTTTCTACCTAAGGGGTACCAGGGTTCGGGTACAGGAAGATTTTGAAACACAGTTGACGACACAAATGATAACCAGATATTCTTGAAATTAACCATCAAATTTAATTCAATCTAAGGTAGTACACATACAACCATGCGGTCAAAATAGTGACGTCATATGATATGACACAAAACAAAATGGTGGCTACTTTTCCTATCTCTTTTGATTCTCTCTATTTCTTTATCTGTTGAATTAATATCAATGTACACTTTATAGCTGCAGCTTAAAATCATTTATTAATAGTTAATTAGTTACTGCACAAACCAATGCCTTCGGTTTATGTGTTATGGCCATACATTCACGCATTCATTCTCACACATTCAACTTCAGACCCGTACATTCTTTTTTATTATCGATTTGATATTAATGAGCTCATTAACTATAAAAATGACAAAAGGAACTTCTCTGCTTGTTAGGTGGTGGTGTCCATCCGTTGTTGGTGTGAGACTCCCATGGTGATGGTCGGTGTTCGCCTTTAATTCCGCTGAGTTTAATTAGATGGATGTGTGCACTGAATTTACATTCTTTATATATTTATACTGTAAACAAGATGAGCCTTTATTGCTCCACTACTGTTGGTAACATTTTTGTTAGTTGAATTAAAGTATTGTTAAAAAGTTATACACACAATGATACATCGCTGTGGCTCCTCTGAAGAATGGCGTTGAAATGAGAGCGAGGCAAGTGTAATTTCTTGCTTGTGTGTGTGTAGTTCTTACGTCATCCCGCTTTGTCTTGCTGGACAACGCCTCGTTGCACACATTGTACTCAGTGCGTCATTGTTCTTAGCGATGACGGACTAGTGTTATAGCCCAATCATAATGCATATTGTGGTACTTCGTCATAAACACCGCCATGGTAGATTTTGCTGTTTTCACGTCCACCGGAGACCTTGGTGTTTTACTCTGGCCGAATTTACGTTGTTCCGTTTTCCAGAGGGACAATGTACCTAACCATTCTGTATGTTTAAAAAATACATAATAAAACAATGAAAATACCCATAATTCTGGTACGGGGTCAGTCTGTACTGTTACAAACCCCCTCAAGGAAAATTTTTTGTGTCGAAACATAAAAAAATTTCCTTGACTCATTCACACTCTCATAAAAGGATCAGTCTAGATACGTCACCACAACCCCCTGTAACGTTACACAAAAAAAATTTTATCATCACTTACCCTTGGTCCTATGATGCTGGTCGCACCCTCTGACCTTACTGGACTTCTCCTGAGAGATCCCTACACCATAAGGCCATGAGGCACTATACACTCCTGTTCTGACGCTCCAGCCAGCCCAGGACTGCGGTCACAACACCACAAAACTCTGAAACATCCAATACAAAATTTCAAAATAGTGGTATAATACACTTACATATCTACAACTGATATGTCCCCTTTTAGACGCATTGGTTTGTGTTCGGGCATTGGTTTGTTTTTTAATTCAAAAGTGTCACTTAACCACAACAAGACTTAAAATACATTGATTTCTTACCACCACCAAATTCAACTACTTCCTTGTAAGAAAATAAACAACATATATATGTAACTAAATATAACACAATATATCAACAATTCTTTATCATACCCCAAAATACCTTCACCTAATTATTTCTATAAATTCAACTTACAACTATCATGGCAGACACTTTTCCTTTAAACTTTGTTGCTCAACTTATAATCATTTATCTATTTTGTAAATGGCAGCTTACTAGAATATTTTATTTAACTTCATTTTTTAACTTTATATTTTCAACTTTAAAATATACTATCTCTTAACACTTATTATCGTCATTACCCCTGTATCGACCTCCTAGCCACACACTCTATTGCCCCCCAACATAATAAAACATTGTACATTACATATTAACATTGTTACATTTACCTTACATTAAACAATTTACATTTACATGATTTGTACCAAACTTTATAACATCAATTCTCAATTAACTTTTAATTATTTGACCTTCATTAGATTCTATACAACAATTTCAAATTTATCCTTACCTTTCTGTTACAATTACCTTCCTTTGTTACCTCACCTTCCTACCATGAATTCTCCTTTTCTAACCCTTCTATACTTACTCGTTTGGGTGACTCTCTTATTCATTATTTTCTCTGTCTTATTTTGGCATTGTCAACCTAACCTTACTACCCCCTTTTCTCTACTAACAACCGCTTCTAACCATTAATATATTTTGACACCAATATCTCTTAATAACCCCCTTCACAAATCCCATTTAAAACCTCTGGCACCGCACCTTTTTTGTACTAGTATGTGTGTATTCCCTCTAACCAACTCATTCCCTTATCGGTTTCTGACCCTTTCAGATAACCCTTTCCGGCACACAACGATCCACTCCCTGTCTCAACATCTCTCGTTGGACTCCTACACCAATACCCTTATTACAAAATATCACCATCAACAACTATAAAATTACCACTCACATCACTCAACTCTACATATAATCGCTAACCACTGTGTCCCTAAAATATCTAACACCTCTTTATATTTTATCAGCATCTCAACACTTTATTTTTCCTAACTCCCAATAACTCTATTTAACTAACTCCAATGCCTCTATTTTATCCTTATTCCCAAACTCTTTACAACATTTCAACATTAATATACCATTAGAAATTCATCACTTACCAACTAACAATAATACCTCTCAATACCCAAATACATAATCATCTACTAACCATTAGAATCTGAATTCTCATAATATCCTTTAAAATCATTATTAACTTCCTCCAATTATTTAAAATCGTACAATACATGCTTACATAAAAATTACATAAAATACACAACAGTAAAAATACACAAATACATAGACATCAATACACAAAAATATACAATTCACATAATCACTAAATCATTTGCCATAATCAGTCCGAATCAGTCCATTTTTAAAAAACACTGTCCACACAATTAAATGTTCATAACACAATAAACAATTACCCCATATCGTCGAACAATAGTCTTATCTTATATCTATATACATTGCTTATTATTGAATCTCTTATATTAACATCATAAATGCATATACCATTCAAATTTTCATTATTTTCCACAAACTCATTTAATCTGTCATGATTGGTCCTTGTCCTGTCACCTCCAGTATAATTCGTCACAATCAGATAAGTTACTAAGTCATTATTTTCATTATCATCTCCTACTACTATATCAACTTCCTTACAAGGTAAGTATTTCATATTTTTATTATATATCATCTCTATACCTAACCTTTTCATAAACTCTTCATAATTTTTCTTTACTTTATATATCTCAATTTCTCTCTTTCTCTCTCTCTCAAAACCTTTCTCACCATCATACCAAGCTACACACTCTCTCTCCATATATGCAGGGGACTCTACTGCTTTATCACTGCACCACCTGTGAAGTGCACCAAAAAAACCAGGGACCACTTTATTTGTAGACCTTTTGTCTTCCAAATACGCATTGAAGGCACTCTCGTCCTTCCTAAACACACGTGAAGTCTTTACTTCACCCCCTACTACAACATTACGGGAAAAATTTATCCCCTGCAACCCCTTTATCTGTAAATTCTCTCTATACTTTCTCTCTAATTCATCAACACTTTTTATCACTTCATTATCAAATTCTACTCCCATTATACTTTTATCACTACTCTCAATACTCACACAATTATTTTCTAACACCATATTTGTAATTCTATCATAATTCTCACCACTACTTACCTTGTTTTTGTCTATCTCTAACTTGTCTACTTTGTCAATACTACAATTTTGTCTCTGTATTTCGTTTTCAACTTTTTTTAGTTTCTCGTCTAATTGGTTCAATTTTACGTCTCGTACATTATTTTGTTTTTTCAATTTATTTTCGAGGCTATCAAACTTCTCGTCAATCTCTTTTAACACACTATTTTGTGTTTTAATCAATGCGAACAGGTCTTCTAATGATATTTTATTTTCGGCTACTTTAGGTGTTGAGCTAATGTGTCTTTCCCGTAAAATAGATTCTGTCTCTGAATTTTCTATTTCTATGCTATTGTTATTTTCTGCCATTTTGTATTTTAGTATTTAAATGGTTATTTATCTCTATTTGTATTTGACTACGCAATATACTCAACTCGTATTTAACTATTTACCTCTAACAACATAACCTCTCATTCATTATATATCGTCTTCTGTGTTTCTCCATCTATCTGTTTTATATAAATTAATTTTATACAAAGTCCCTGTTCGGGCGCCAATTGTAAATAAACAAACTTATACTCAATAATAATATTACAATATAAATGTATTTATATTTGTTTTTAACAATACTACCTTTGTCAATAAACTTTAAATACATAAATAAGGTTATCTTACCCATAATAATAATTTATCAAGTCCCTGTTCGGGCGCCAATTGTGAATACACAAACTTATATACAATAATAATATTACAATATAAATGTATTTATATTTGTTTTTAACAATACTACCTTTGTCAATAAACTTTAAATACATAAATAAGGTTATCTTACCCATAATAATAATTTATCAAGTCCCAGTGAGGGCGACAATTGTGCATAAACAAACTTATAATCACTGTGCGGGCGGCAATTGTGAATACACTCACTCTTATCAATAATATTAGCACATATATTTAGTAAGGTATAGATAACAAATACCATAATTCGGTATTAATGATACTCACCAATTTCATTATTTGCCGGGCTCGTTTTCTTCCTTTATAACTTGTTTTCTACCTAAGGGGTACCAGGGTTCGGGTACAGGAAGATTTTGAAACACAGTTGACGACACAAATGATAACCAGATATTCTTGAAATTAACCATCAAATTTAATTCAATCTAAGGTAGTACACATACAACCATGCGGTCAAAATAGTGACGTCATATGATATGACACAAAACAAAATGGTGGCTACTTTTCCTATCTCTTTTGATTCTCTCTATTTCTTTATCTGTTGAATTAATATCAATGTACACTTTATAGCTGCAGCTTAAAATCATTTATTAATAGTTAATTAGTTACTGCACAAACCAATGCCTTCGGTTTATGTGTTATGGCCATACATTCACGCATTCATTCTCACACATTCAACTTCAGACCCGTACATTCTTTTTTATTATCGATTTGATATTAATGAGGTCATTAACTATAAAAATGACAAAAGGAACTTCTCAGCTTGTTTGGTGGTGGTGTCCATCCGTTGTTGGTGTGAGACTCCCATGGTGATGGTCGGTGTTCGCCTTTAATTCCGCTGAGTTTAATTAGATGGATGTGTGCACTGAATTTACATTCTTTATATATTTATACTGTAAACAAGATGAGCCTTTATTGCTCCACTACTGTTGGTAACATTTTTGTTAGTTGAATTAAAGTATTGTTAAAAAGTTATACACACAACGATACATCGCTGTGGCTCCTCTGAAGAATGGCGTTGAAATGAGAGCGAGGCAAGTGTAATTTCTTGCTAGTGTGTGTGTAGTTCTTACATCATCCCACTTTGTCTTGCTGGACAACGCCTCGTTGCACACATTGTACTCAGTGCGTCATTGTTCTTAGCGATGACGGACTAGTGTTATAGCCCAATCATAATGCATATTGTGGTACTTCGTCATAAACACCGCCATGGTAGATTTTGCTGTTTTCACGTCCACCGGAGACCTTGGTGTTTTACTCTGGCCGAATTTACGTTGTTCCGTTTTCCAGAGGGACAATGTACCTAACCATTCTGTATGTTTAAAAAATACATAATAAAACAATGAAAATACCCATAATTCCCATAATTCTGGTACTGGGTCAGTCTGTACTGTTACAAACCCTGCAGACTATAAATAGCCCTCACCTGCCATTTAGTTTTCAGTTATTGTCGGACGATTACTCTGTGTGTTCAAGTGGTTATTAGCGAAAAGTGATTATTGTGCACGACCCCTTATTAGTTGACATTTTTATTGCATGTGAACAATTTTTATTTGATTTGTTGTAAGAGACTATCTTGTTCATTACAAACTGTTTAATTGTGATAATAAAAGCTGGTGATTAGTGACTTAATTGGTGCTTGTATTTTGTTGTCCAGTGTACCATACGACGATCAGTGAGACCGTCATAACACTGTCTTTATCAAAAACTGAAACCATGGTGTTTTGTGATAACTATCTCATAAAAAAAAGTTGGCATCAACAAAACTATTTTAGAACATGTCTTTCATTTTTAGGCTTCAACATTTCTTACAAAGAAGATTAATACATTTCTTCAAGCAGCATTCAGCCAGAAAACTGTATATAGGATTGTGTCAAAAACACAGCAACAGAAACCGTCATGTACAGGATCAACAAACTACCCAAGAAACCAACAATGTGCACGCACGCACACACACACACACACACGCACGCACGCACATACAAGGTCTATATATATAAAACACAGTCTGAGGATTTCTTTTGTTATGTTCTATTTCTTTTTTACCAATTTCCACCACGTGACTTCTACTTACCTCGAGCGATCTTTTTACGCATTCACCATGATTACACGCTACCCTGACTTACCAAAACAGAAGACTCCAAATTACTTATAGGTCGCCACCAATATCTTTAAAGGACAGATATGGAGACCTTAAAACACTTTCACTTACCAGGTTCGTTAGGCGAAATTTTCCATATGGGATAGGTGATGTTAATTTGGCGTAATAATTGACTTAACGCATGGTTACACTATTAATCCATTTTATTGATATTCATTTAAAAAAATTAATTATTCTCAGTTTGTAACTCTTTAACAGTTCATCAAATTCTTGGCTTCATCAATTCTCTATAATATTGTACGTTAAACATTTTAGAAAACCAAATTTATTACTTCAACTAATCAGTACACATTTTATTAGACAAATGTCACATTTCTTTTATATTCTTTCTTTCAAAATTTTCGGTATTGGTTTTTACTGCTCCTTTTACTTTATTTTTGAAAATACAAAAATATTGTTTATTACCTCCTTTCTAGGAAAACACACATTGAAAACAAAAAACTTAACCTATTGTATCTAAGACAGCCCAGTATTGCTCATACACTCACTCACACAATATTTAAATTATTCCCCATACTTTAGAGATCTCTTTACGTTATTAATTCATGACTGAAAAAGTTTATATTTTATACGGTTACTTGATTTTGGGTGTCCTTGCAGATCACGTGTTGCACGCCGTACTTTTCTTTGTTCACAGGTTTGTCCGAATCAAATTATCACTGATGATTTAATTTAGTTATCACTGATGATTTTAATATCTCACAGTTAGTCCATGTTAAATTATTGTTAAATTGAACTCACATTCTAATACTTTTGATAAATTTTCGGCTCGCGAGGACTCAGCGGGTTGAACCGGCCGTAGCCGCCGTTATGTAATAACGGATACTGTGTTATTTTACATTTTTTATATGCGGGCGAGACTAACACTGTGTCCAGCCGGCGACACACACACACTGCTTGCGTCCGTTGCGTTGAGATGTTTTTAGCCGACTGCGGCTGTTTTCTGCGCACACCGCGCGAAAGAATGTATTCATACGTGCCGAAACCATGAGAGCGTTGGCCGAGGGAGTGCGCGCGTGAAGGTGAATACGCACCCTCGCCAACAATTATACATTCCTGTACCACACCGCTACAGTCTCGACGCACAAGTCAATTCACCATATATTCTTTGTTACAATTCCCAATGCGCACCTTGCACTGATGATCACCGAATAATACAAAGATTGGTTTAAAAATAATTTAAATTGGTTTTACCCCTTTTTGCCCCGTTACAATACCCCCCAAATGAGAGGTTTTGTGCCAAAACAGAAAAACTCTCATTGCTAAACCCTAAGAGGATCAGTGAGGATATGGTGCCAACAACCCCCCTTTAATTTTTAAACACATCATGGGTAAACTACCCCCCTAATTAGGCGACCCTGGCTGCACCTGCACGACATTACTGGACTTCTCTGTTCGAGATCCCAACACCGTAAAGTTGGGCCGGTACTCACCACAGTACCACCTAACATTGTAACATACTGAATAAAATTCCAAAACTGGGCTTATACCATACCAGAACCTCAACCGATATATCTCCCCTTACATACATACTGGGTTGCCTTTAGCAAGTACTGGGTGCGTACACATATTCATTATTAATTACACACTATCTGCACCTTAATTATTATAGTATAAAATTAATATAAAATTCAAATTTGATTCAAACAGTTAAATAAATTTACGTGCCCTATCCAAAATCTACTTGGATGTTACTTTACATTATTTGTTTCAATTAATTTAAGCATAATTTTCAAAACTCAAAGTCTTTATGCATTTCCTTTTTCTTTATAACTCCTCTGATTTTACCTGTTAACAACCTTGTTACCCAAAACAAAATAAACAACTTGTACCTATCCACTTATTCAAACACAATTATACATTAAATAAATAATTACCTTATTTTATCCACTAAGTGATCTTCTTTTTCTTTTTAATTACTACATGTTTCAGGGCTTATATCCCCATCTTCAGGTAAAAGCAAATCTACCCTATTATTAGGGTTTCGTTAAAAATTCACAACGACACAAACACATAACACACTTAAATAAATTAACATTGAACATTAAATCTGTATCGGAACACGCTACAAACGAACCAGTGCACTGGCCGAAGTCCGACTTTCAAATTGTCCGAGTTGAAAGTCGGACTTCGGCCAGTGCACTGGTTCGTTTGTAGCGTGTTCCGATACAGATTTAATGTTCAATGTTAATTTATTTAAGTGTGTTATGTGTTTGTGTCATTGTGAATTTTTAACGAAACCCTAATAATAGGGTAGATTTGCTTTTACCTGAAGATGGGGATATAAGCCCTGAAACATGTAGTAATTAAAAAGAAAAAGAAGATCACTTAGTGGATAAAATAAGGTAATTATTTATTTAATCATATACAGTGATCTGGAGACCAACGGTAACTATGTACAATTATACATGATTATAAAATATACCATAATATAAACATCATATATCAGCTGACACCTTTTCTACTTATAGCGAACATAAAAAATTAAAATAGAATTCTTTACGGCAGAGAACAAAAACTTTTTTTTTTCAAATAAAATTTAATTTCCAAAAAGAATTATTTTGTCAATAAAATTTATTATTCAACCATTTACTTAAATTGATTAACAAAAGAATCTACAAATCAATCATAAGGGACATACTACATCTCTAACACCAGTCATCAGCTGATGCCTCATGGTCAGGTGCATGACCTTACCCTAGACACACTCCAAAAAATTATACAATGTACAATGCATAACACATGTTTATAATTCTTACACTCTAACATAGTACAACATAATAAAACATAATAAACAAAACACAATCAACACCTTCTCTCCTCGAATTAATCTTTTGCAAAATCAGTAAATTCGTCTATAAAATTATCATATGGAGCAAAACATATTTAAATCAATTACTTCTGAACAAATTATCTACTACTATAGTATCTCTTGAATCAAACATCATTTAATTAGCTTATCAGCTAATTTAGTTTACGTCAGTTTAAGGGTTTATTCGTTACTCCCCTGAGTAACCTGCTTACCACACACACTATGGCCCCCCCTGGACTGTGGCATCCAGTTGCTTCCACAAAGACAAAATTTGGGGAGGAATTTTGGCATCTCCTGTCCTTGCTTCGGCCTTACATGTTAAACTGCCAGATATAATATCTGATTTTATATTTTGTGACAGCAGCGGTATGCGAACATCTGCTCTCTGGTGCCAGCGGTGGACGAGGCGAGCCAATCCGGCATTAGCAGCCACCGAGACGTGACCAACTGCATGTTCGGAGCTAGCGAAGCAGCAATCCCGGTTAGTTAATAAAACCCGGGCCGGCAGAAAATTTTGCGCACTCTTCATTGCCACGCCATCAGACGCACTTCATCTCCTCTCCTCTCTCGGACGACATCGGCGCGGAGTCAGCTGGAAGGAACGGCCGAAGAATAGAACCGGCGTTCTTGCGTCTTCGCCCTCCAGTTCCGCACCAGCGATGGATTTCGCTGGGCCGGCAGCCGACTCTACAACCGGTGCCGGAAGAAGAGGAGGACTGCAGTACACCACGAACAGCGGGCACAGCCGCCGAACATCTTAGCGCGGCACTACCAACATCACCGTTCTCGCCACTCGGTCCTTTTTAGGGCCACCAAAATAACTAGAGTGTACGATTGGTGCCATTTGTCATGCGGCAAGCCTTTTGTCCGGTGACAATTTATAACCTTAAAACGGGTCTATCACCTGTTTTACTGTTCCTACGCGAACAAGGTGATAGCCGCTGTTCCATAGTTCTGGTGACTCCCCTGATTTACCCCCCCGGTTAATTTCTAAATTCACCTCTCACAACGATAACAGCTATGGCCAGTTTAGGCAGAACGTGACGCAATGAGTCCCGACCATAGCTGTCAAAGCTAAGCCAATTCCACGGTCAGGGTTCGGTGAGGCCATGACCGCCCGAAAATTGGGGAATCACAAGTAAAAGATATATTGGTTTATGATATAGTTACATTTAAAATTTACAATTCTCATTATATGAAATTCTTAATATTGATTACGTGCTCTAGCACCATTCATTTGCTTTCTTAACTTTCCTTACACTCCTTCATTAACTTAAAATAATGAGTACAACAAAATATTTATTTATCTGAACTAGTCTATGCCTACTGACTTAGGCTATCACCAACTAATGACTGAATCTTTAATTACAACTTAATTGACCATTTAATAAAAAAGGTTTACTCTCTCTCACTTCATTAAAACAAACATTTACTTTGCATCTGAATAAAAGTTACAAACATTTCAATTTTAGGTTTTGTTTCAAATCCTATTAACTCTTTACCTTGTTACATTTTATTATTACACTTCAGTTGTGAATTTCTATTAATTATTTTCATTATCAATTGGTTTGGGTGATTCTCAGTTATTCATAATGCTCTAATTTATCGAATGGGTACTAAAATATAAACTTACCCCCCTTTTTCCTTCTAACCACCATTTACAGATTTACATAGTGTGACACCAATCTCTCAAAAATATTTACCTCCATTAACTTCTCTACTCTAACTCACCTTGAATCATTCTACTCTCATAACAAAACACCTGCTACCCTCTTTGTACTTAAAATGTGTGTTCCCTCCTGGTCAAACTTTGTATTATAAAATGCCGCATTGCAGCGCGTGTACGTGACGTCACGTTTATCAATGCCATCTGCAGCCGGTCTTGAGACAGGCTGACTGCAGTCAAAATTAAATCAGTTCTTCTCCAGACTCCGAGCAGGCCACTCGTTTCAATCGCCAGCCGCGGCTACTTAAAGTTTTTTTAATATTTAATACTAATAGCATGATCACCATGCTACAATTTATTTAGACAATTTCGGCTTATACATTGTCATGTTCGCCAATATTTTATTTCTATCTTAATTTTACGGCACCTATGCCGCGTTAAAAACTACACGCGCCAGCAATCAATTATATCTCTTTAACTTCAATAAACAATTATTTCTAGAAACATTATACAGTCCACTCAAATTATTTCATCTCTGACCAGCTAACTCCAAATAGCGTTCCTAAGATTAACTCAAGATACTTCAAGAGCATCTAAGATGCAACATTTTGGTCCTCCAAACCAGATTTTAGCCTTACGGGCAACATTTTTGGTCCATCGCGACCGCATTTTGGTCCACAGCGACCGCATTTTGGTCCTCACGGGACGGATTTCACCTTTTGGTCCACTGCGACCGCATTAACATTTCATTTAATGGGCCCAAACGGCGTTTGGTTCAAGCCCCAACATTTTCAACTTCAGATTGCTGGCAGTTGCGTGCCTCCATTATTCTAAAAAATTACTTCATAATCAACACTGCAAGATTCTGCAGAGCAGCAACCCAGAGACAACAGGACGCGGCAGGACAGCATCATTTATTCTACAACGAAAAGGTTCCACAACTTTAAAATTATGGAGAGCTACAACTTCAGGCATCATCTGACCGGTAGGGACAAGAGGTGCAACAACTTCTAACAGGATCGAGCAGCGGGATCGAGGCCAGCTTCAGCACGCCGGGATTCAGCATCCACGTGATTATAAACTTTCATTTTTTTTATATAATTTTTTCATATATAATTATGCCAATCAAAGTAATATTTTTTCAAAGAGTTAATAACATTTAATACAACATTATTAATAATTTTTACAGAAACAGATATTATTGTCAAGTGGTCATAAGCTTATATTTTTGTCTAAATTTTCATATGTATGCAAATTCTCCTTTACGCAGTTGTCCAATGACGCATTAAGAGATTTAATTGATGTGATAGTCTATAGGTATATTGTCATGTCGAATGATTTATATTGTCGATAACATTCATAACTAGTTTTAAGCAAATTAAGTACCTATTATAGTCAGTCATATATTAAGGTGTACATAGATCACTGGCTCCCGCATTATATTAGATTGTAGCAAATTATTCAAAATTACAACATCTGTTCACCTTCTCTATATCTAATTATCAGTTTCAAATCACATTTTAAAATTTTGGTCATGGCTGATGTGAAGGCGCTAATAAAGAAACGGGGCACAATTAAGGCGTCCATATCTCGCGTGAATACTTTCGCTGACAATTTCGATGCGGACACGAGCGATCATCATGCCCTAAAAATTAAACTCCGCCATTTGATGGAATTGTCCGCTAAGTATGACGATATTCAGACTCAAAATGAGGCTGACGACTCAGATTTCGCATCAGTCAGTGACGGAGTTCAAACAGAGGATGATCTCTGCAATATCGAATGCAACTTACACCATTTATTAAAGCAAGTAGAGGAGGTGAACCAGAAACCGTTGATTCAAACCAAAGTTACGCCACTTAACCCCCCCCCCGATACAGTTAGAACCGATTAAATTGCCTTCCTTCTCAGGTAGCATTATTGATTGGCAACACTACTATAATATATTTGTGGAACTAGTACACGTCAGAACTGACTTGACGGATATTCAAAAATTACACTACTTGCACTCTTCATTGAGTGACGAGGCGTTAAATGTAATAAAATCTCTTCCAATCACCCATGAAAATTATGCGGTAGCCATTGATTTATTAAAAAACAGGAACGACAGCAAATTAATTGTATCAGCCCATCACATAGGGAATGTCTTGGGCGTCAAGTCCGTTCAACAAGAGTCCAGGGTTAGCATTTCCAGGTTCATTGACGAGATCACTGCGAATATTAATGCCTTAAATTCATTAAATCTACCAGTAAATACATTTGAAATGATTTTAGTTCAATATTTAACACAAAAACTTGACAATCACACATGTCGGCTCTGGAAAGAAAGCTTGTCGGACGAACGATTTCCTAATTTCAGTAATTTTATCAAATTTTTAAATGACAGAAGAAAATTATTGCAAAACGTTGGCTGCACGTCCGGCTCCGTAAGTAAAATGTATGATTGCGATAAGACTCCCTATCGCAAAGCAATTAAACCGGTTAATAGTTCTAGGACGACATTCCATGCTCAGATAGGAAATAACATGTCAGCTGTGCAAAGGTAAACACCGCCTTGCTGAGTGTCCACAGTTTGTAGCGATTACCCCCTGGAGCAAAAAAATATTCTAATTAAAAATAAACTTTGCTTAAATTGCCTACGCCCAGGCCATGACTTTTCACACTGTCCCTCCAAATTTTCTTGCAGAACGTGTGCTAAACGCCATCACACAATGATCCATATGTCTAGCAATAACGCTTCGCCCAGAAACAATTAGTGTTCGTTAAAATTGCAAACAAATAAGTCTATATTATTATCCACCACGGTCTGCATGACAACTGACCATGCAGGTAGGAAGCACCCAGTTAGGATTTTATTGGACTCAGGATCGCAAGCTAATTTCTGCACCATGAGTTTTGCCCGCCGCATGGGTCTAAAACTGATTAAATCTCAATTACCTATCACGGGCATAAATAATTCATTATCTCAAGCTGATTTCAGTACTAGGGTAAGGTTACATTCACGCTATAAGAATTTTAATTTAAACATACATTGCGCTGTGCTTCCCAGTATCACCAATAATCTCCCTGTGGAATCATTTGACACCTCCTTACTAAATTTACCAAAAGGCATATTCCTAGCTGACCCGCAGTTGAACTTTTCGTCGCAAATCGACATATTGCTCGGTGCTCAGTATTACTTACAATTAATTGAACCTGTAAAATTTATCCGTAGCCCACATTTCCCCATAATACAGGAGACAAAATTGGGATTCATTCTCACAGGTAACTTGCCATTTAATGTTGACATGACAAAACCGGTTTCGTCATTCATGCTATGTGAAGATATTAATGCCATTTCCTCTCAACTAAAGGACTTTTGGAAGTTAGAGGACGTTGTTATTCGTGCTCCCTCCGCTGAGGACTCGGAATGTGAAAATCATTTTGTATCTAATACTGTCCGTAATAATGATGGCAGATTTGTGGTATCCCTACCACGCAGGTTACACAATTGTCATTTAGGTGATTCTCTCTCCGGCGCTATCCGCAGGTTCCAATCACTGGAACTCAAGTTCAAGCAGAATTCTGCCCTTCACAAAGACTATAGCGCGTTCATGCATGATTATTTAGCTCTTGGTCACATGTCTTTGCTTGATGCGTACGATTTATCGGTAGACCAGCCAGACACCTTTTACTTGCCGCACCATTCAGTTTTTAAAGGCTCTAGCATAACTACCAAATTGCGAGTTGTTTTCGACAGCTCCGCCAAAACGACAAATAATTTGTCCTTGAACGACACACTGATGGTTGGTCCCCCGGTCCAGCAGGATCTTGTAGTGCCCAGGCCTCCCACGAGCCACTTCTGTTTTTATTATTTTCTTTTGTTTTCTTTATTTGAAACGCAGATGCTCGCCAAGACGCAATTCAATCAGTGTACATGTCAAATCCAAGGCCTATCAACCCGGATACACGCGCCAGCATCTAGCGGTTAATTATCATATCATATCTGTCCTCTCAGAAACCAGAGCCACAACACTTCCTTTTCGGATGAGCGTTAACGCCGCATCTGTCCATCACCTATCTGGATATTACGTCAACCATCAAGTTTTGCGTAAACAACTTCAAGGGCGCACGTGGAGACATACTGCCCCAGATTTCAATAAATACCCGAGTCCTGACCGCAAAGATGATCATTCGATCTTCCGGTCATACGCTATACAGTCGCGGCCCGTGTACCGTACGCTCGTTCAGCCAGAACACTTCTCTACTACATTGTGTTATCTTCTAATTGGTGAGTGAACTACTGTTCGCAGACTTATCAAATACTTGATTTAAGAAACATGTAAAATTTCAAAGTCTTATTGAACTTAGAATCTTTTGGTCTTAACGAACTTAGAATCTTTTTGAGAGTAAAACAGAGTCACTACTTGGTTATGTAAAAGTATTATGACATACTATTTGTTTATTAAAACTCAATCGTTTGAATTAGAATTCATTATGATTTATTAACTGTTGAAAGAAAATTGAATCATTTGAAGTAGAGTTCATTATGAATTACTGACTATACATTTGAACACGAGTTCATTTAGAAATGTTCTCGATAGAAGCTGTAACAACTAACTAGTTAAGAAGAATGTTAATAAACTTTAAGTGAAGAGCAATTAATTGAAGAGTTGATTTAAGACCTAGTACCACACCTCCACTCGCTATCCCGACATATTTTGGTGTCAGAAGTGTGGGATAGTACGTAATACTTAAGTTTTAAGTTTGTATTGTACTTATTTAACTCTTTTACGGGGTTAGACGTACCCACTTTGTCATGGTAGTAAAACTTGCATGGGAGCCTTTGTTTGAAAATGATGTCGGATTGCAGAAATTTTTAAGTGATAAAAGAATTAGAGGACGATTTATTGCCATTTTGGGATTAGTTCAATTTAATAGTATTCGTTTTAAAGAAGCTAGTTACATTTATCGGCATGGGCATCCTCTACAGCCACTCAGATCAGATAAATTTTATCTCAGTTTAAATGACTGGTTGCTGTCAATTAATAAAGAATTAGTAGACAAAGAAAAATCTAAAGACGTAATTTTTATTTCACAGACACACGACATCATTGTAGTAGCAAACCCCTATTTGTTACAAGTGGAGTTGTAAGTGGTACTGGTACTAGTTATTGACCTGAATTTTCGCAATTTGTGTATTTATATATGGGTAGTAAGAAAACGAAAGTTAGTGACACGAACGACCAATGTATGGAAGTGTTTAGACCTTTCGGTGCTAGCAGTAGTAGTGTGTCAAATGTCAGTGTACGTCCTAGTTTAAGCCCAGAATTGTTTATGAAGGTAGGCACTAGAGTAGGTGTCATTACCGTTTATTACGAACACGCGACGCAAAATTTACCGTGTACAGTGCCTTCAATTGCGAAACCACAAACACATATTTACGACGAACCTAGAAAGTAATGACCAGCCAATCTGGAATTTACTACTTGCCAATAAGTGACCCTGATGTATTATTAGAGGGATGTGAAACTTTGTTGAGAAATTTATTGCAAAGAATTGTTGAAAAACATATAAACGGGTTTAGTAATTATACTAATGAACCTAACGTTGTAAGAGTTAATATAATAAAAATTGAGATTGAATTTAAACGAATTTAATGAGTATTTGGGAATTTGTGTGTTCTATTGTATTAGGGATTATACTAGTAATAGTTTTTCTCTTTACTGTATTGTTTCACGTTGGTTACGAAAGCTTGTTGTATTGCTATTTGGAAGTGACACTAGCAGCAGAACAATGACGGATAAATCTAAAACGACTGCCGCCTCTTCGGCTACACCCGTAGCTACGCCCATTGTTAAAGACTTATCGTTAGTTGAGAATTATCGGGGGGATGGTCCAGTTTCGGCATTTTTCCGGTGAATCGACGACGCAGCCGCGTTAGGTAATTGGAGCGAGGAGGACAAAATACGCATCGTCGCTATTAAGTTACGTGGTCCGGCCTCACTGTATTATAATTCTAACCCAGACTTTCGAAAACCATATTTGCGGTATGAAGAACTAGTAAACTTATTCCTTGACCGGTTCAAGATAAAGAAACTTGATCAATATAACTACACCGCATTGCAGAACGTGAGACAGCGCCGTGACGAGGGCGTTGAAGCTTTCGCTGACCGATGTCGGGTATTAGCAGAAAACACAATTTTACAGGTAGATAACCCGAACGAACAACGCATACTCAATGCGGAGGGTGAACGGCGTATGCTAGCTGCTTTTATTAATGGCCTGCATGGTATACCAGGTCAACAAGTTAAATATAGGTTACCGAACACATTGCAAGAGGCAATACAAATCGCCTTGACCGTCGCTGCCGCCGAGGCTGACAAGCATCGCTATGAGCGAGCACCGAATAATAATAAGAATATATTTCTAACCGCGGTGACGTGTTACAAATGCCAGGGACAAGGTCATATAGCTAGGAACTGTCGCTCTCGAGATAATAAGGGAGATAGAACTCAGACGGAAACCCGCGATCGTGATATAAATAAAAATGACAACAATCGTTACCGTAACGGGACCAATAATAGAAATACCAATAGGTCAGATAGGAAGTCCCAAGTAAAATGTTACTCATGTAACGAGTTTGGGCACTTTGCGCGTGAATGTCGCAAGAAACAGAAGTCCCCAAACGAAAAGAGTTCGGCGTGGGAAGGCACGCACTCGTCGAACTAGGAAACTCAGTAGTAATAAAGAATTGTTCCTGTAGTGAGACTCCATCGACTGACTTAGTTGTTCATATTACAGCACATAATCAGGTATGGAGGTTCATTGTCGATACCGGATCCAGCGTTTCGATAATTAAGAGAGGGCTTAGTAGACGTGCCATACACGAAACTAGTTTAACGGCTCAGGGAATAACGGGGGAAAAGTTATCTGTTATCGGTGAGCAAGACGTTGATATAAAAATTGGTAAAACGGCTTGTATGATAATTCGACATACATTCTTAGTAGTAAGCGGAGAATTTTTAGCCGCATATGATGGGATACTGGGACTAGATATTATGAACCGACTCAAAATTTCGCTGAATTTAGGAGAAGGATATTTGCAGTGCCAAAATAGGTGTTGTAAAGTTGAGTTAGGCCTTCGTGGAGATAATACAATCTTCACCAGAAAAACTCATGGGCTACAGACTGATCACCTGGAAACCCGTGAACACTTGCCAGCTCTGATAACCCCTAAATCACAGCCTGTTTGGAGAGTAGTTAATTCTGTCTCTCAGAGTCTGCCACCGATGAGTGAGTTTATCACTCGCGGTAGCTTAATCAGTCGCTCAGGTGACCGGATAGGTAAAACCTTACCTTCCACTGTCCTAGTAGAACCTCGTGAGCTCGACGTACAGGGCATATGCGTGGCTCGTGTTTTAAGTAAAGTAAATAGTCGCGACAAAAGTGTCGTAGTTAAAGTAGTAAATTGCAGCAAAGAAAGAGTAGAGCTGCAAAAGGGTATTTTGTTGGGGTTGGCGGAAGAGTACCCGCAACCTAGAGACGATGTCTCGGCCACCGCTAGTGCTGCAGGTGAGCATACAGATGAAAATAGAGAAAATATAGAACATAGAAAAAGTGTTAATATTGCACGTGTAAGTGTTGACTGCTTGGAGCCAGTCATACGTAAGAAATTGAGTCATTTGAGTAAAATAGATTTTGATGTATTGTATCCTGTGTTAATGAAATATGCGAAATTATTTGGGGAAGATACAGGGAATAAAGGATGTTTAACTGGAGTAAAACATCGAATATACACTGGAGATCAGCCTCCGATTAAGAAAAAGCCGTACCAATTACCTGAAGCCTTGAAGTCAACTGTGCAAGAGCAGATAGATGATATGTTGAGAAAGAACATCATATCACCATCTGACTCTCCGTATAATTTTCCTGTTGTAGTAGTACCTAAGAAGGTAGGTTCCGATGGAATTCTTAAACATAGGTTTTGTGTAGATTATCGAGCTCTCAACGCCGTAACGAAGGGTGATGCGTATCCCCTACCAAATATAACGGAAACATTAGATTGTTTAGGTAAAAGTAAATATTTCACAACCATTGACTTAGCGAGCGGATACCACCAAGTACAGATGCATGACGATGATAAGGAGAAAACAGCCTTTTCAATTCCTGGTTACCATTTTGAGTTCAACCGTATGCCGTTTGGTTTGAAGAATGCACCCGCCACTTTTCAACGCTTGATGGACAGTGTACTAACAGGAATTACCGGAATAGAAGCATTAGTATACCTTGACGATATTATTGTGTTCAGCACGGATATAGTCAGTCATGCGACCCGACTCGAAAAAGTATTTGAAAGACTAGAAAAAGCCAATCTGTACATGCAAATAAGCAAATGCGGTTTTGGTGAAGAAAAAGTAGAATATTTGGGACACATTGTAACAAGTGAGGGAGTAAAACCGGATCCCAAGAAAATATCAGCCGTAAAGGGTTACCCCGAACCGCAAACTGTGCGTGACGTTAGAGCATTTCTGGGATTAGTAGGCTATTATCATAGGTTCATTCCAAATTTCGCCAGTCTTGCAAAACCACTAACCGAACTAACTAAACAATCAGTAGAGTTCAAGTGGACCGAAGCTCAGAATACAGCATTCACTACGCTAAAGCAAGCATTACAAACCGAACCGATTCTCCGATATCCTGATTACTCTTTGGAATTCCGATTAGCAACCGATGCTTCAGCTACCGCCGTAGGTGCAGTCTTATCTCAGGTGCAAGATGGTCACGAACATCCTGTCGCATACGCAAGTCGTCAGCTAAGTAAAGCCGAAAGAAATTATTCTGTAACTGAGAGAGAACTTCTAGCCTTAGTTTGGGCAATGAAATACTTTAGATGTTATTTGTACGGACGAAAATTTATTGCTATAACAGATCATGCCGCCTTGAGATGGATGCTTAGTTTAAAAGATCCTTCTTCTCGACTAACTAGATGGGCATTACGACTGTCCGAGTTCGAGTACGACGTCCAGCATAAACCTGGTAAAAAGCATAGTAATTGTGATGCACTAAGCAGACACGTAAACAAAGTAACGATTCCCTACCTTTCGCGAGAAGTAATATTGAACGAACAACAGAATGACCAGTTCTGTACCAACGTTGTAAACAGAGGAACGAATAAAGAAAGTATTGACGAACCATACTTTAAAGACTTCGACGGTCTAATCTACAGACGTACCCCCAGCAGTAATCAATTAGTAATACCAAAAACACTAGTTAACCGAGTAATAGAACAGCACCACGATACACCTTTTTCTGGACATCAAGGAATTAAAAGAACTCTAGCTATACTACAAGAAAGATATTATTGGCCTACAATAAAGACAGATGTGCACGACTATATAACTAATTGTTTGGCATGCAATCAACGAAAAACTACAGACTACAAAGTCGCTCCAATGGGTATTATTAAACCAGCCGAAAAACCGTTTGCACTTGTATCTCTCGATATAGTAGGGCCATTACCAACAACGAAAAATGGAAACAAATATCTTCTAACCTTCATTGATATTTAACACGATATTGTGACGCTTTTGCCATACCCGATCAAACCAGTGAAACAGTAGCCAAAGTATTTGTAAAAGGTATTATTACTAGACACGGAGTACCCAAGAAATTATTAACTGACCAAGGTCGAAACTTTGTATCAACCTTATTCAAGGAAACGTGTAGATTGTTAAAAATTAAGAAAATTCAAACTACCCCCTATCATCCGCAAACAAATGGATTACTTGAAAGACTTCATAAAACAATTGTTGATATGATGTCACATTATGTCAATAGATATGCTAGTGATTGGGACGAATACGTACCTTACGCAATGATGGCGTACCGTAGTACAAAACATTCAATTACAGGCTATAGCCCGCATGAATTACTTTACGGAGATAAAATGAACTTACCCTTAGACGATGATTTAGACGTACGACACGTAGGTGAAAATACAGAAGATACAACTGACCACATGCAGTCTTTAGCAAATAAACTAAAAGAAGCTCGAGAAATTGCCATAAAAAGCACACAAAACGCAAGACAAGTGAACAAACAGCGATATGATAAGAAAAGTAAAACAATTAATTACGAAGTGGGCGATAAAGTGTTTATCTTTAATCCAGCAGTTAAGAAAACTCCCAATAGAAAATTTGGCAAACCATGGTCAGGACCATACAAAATTGCTGAAAAGATAAGTGAACTTAATTATAAAATATATTTGGACAAAAATACAACTGCTGTGATACATGTAAACCGGTTGAAGAAAGCCACGACAAGCGATAAACACCCAAAATCAACAAGACGGAAACCGCAACAGAGCGCTGATACGCCAAACGACCCACACGCGGAAGTACCGCCTACCGGCATCACCGGCCTTGAAAGCGAGTCGAACTGCGAAGATGAATTAATTATTCCAGTAACTGGCCGACAGATACCAATCACAGTGGAGTCAATAGATACCGACGCACAAGCTACTGACAGTGAAGATGATACCATAGTCAGTGAGCACGCTAGAGATTCAGATTATGAACCTGACGTAACTCTGTCACCAGATCCACCAGGAAACGCCGACGCGCCAGCGTACAATTTACGTCCAAGACAGAGAGAAATGTAAAACTTGATATAATGTTGTTCATACATAATGTATATATGCAAATGATTCAACCGCTGATACATTATTATTGTTTCCTTTACAGCTTTGACATGGCATGCGGCAATAATAACCCTTCTTATGGGAAAATGCGCATTACACGAAATAATGAAAATAAACAAGGGAATTGTCTTCATTAAGGAAAGCGATCTGATAGTAAGTGATGACAAATGGACTTTAATAATCACTGCCAGTTTCGAAAAATACGATACCGCTTTACAACAGATGGATAAATTGAATGACCATTTTGAAACATACAAGAACGATACCGTTATAAGTAGAATTGTTCCGTGGGCTGAATTAGTCAGATTCCGAGAAATAACCAGCAATATAAGAGAGAAATTAAGTAACTTTGAACTTCTTATGCCACATACCAAACGAAACAAGAGAGGTGCTATAAATATAATCGGCTCAGGTATGAAGATGTTGTTCGGCACGATGGACAATAACGACCTCGAAGAGATAACAAAGAAACTGGAACACTTGGACAAAACCCAGGAGAACGTCATCCACAACAGTCAACTACTATTCTCATACATAAAGGATCTAAGACAAGATGTCCAAGAGAACATGCAAGCTATCATACTCACCGCCGAAATAGCAAAACAAGCCTTGTTAAACGTGACTATAGTGAACGCTACATTGTGGGGAGAAATAGACCAACTAAAAAATGAGATTAAATATTCGAATAAATTATCATCCTTATTTAGAGAAATAGAGTTATCTATAAATACTATAGAAAGAGAGATAACCCAGACTCAACTTGCTTTAGATACTACTTCTAAAACCCGTCTTAGTTCAATCTTTGTAAAACCGCATGAATTAGCTAAAATCTTACAAGAAGTAAATTCCGAATTACCAGCTGGATCAACCCTTTTGGCAGGAACAAATGTCAATGATATGTATGTATACTATCAGATTGCGAAAGTTCATGCAGTAGCTATCAAAAACACAATTAAGCTAATAGTAGACATTCCACTAAAAGCTGAAAATAGATACTTTGAGCTATACAATGTAAAACAGTTACCATATTATGAAAAACGATTGCAAAAGTTTGTAAAACTAAGTACTGACTCTGATTATTTAATTTTATCAAAAGATCGTCAAATTTATGGTCTGCCAACAGTACACCACCTATTGCAATGTGAAAGTACTCAGTATTTTAAAGTATGTCCTGCAGATTACCCACTCTACAGGAGGAGTAACACGTCGTGTGTGTACTCGCTGTTCTTCGCCGAGACGGAGAAGATCATCTCGCACTGTACGAGACAAGTACTACTAGACTTCACGGTGCCAGTGTTCTACAGAGATCTTTCTGAGAACCTGTGGATATACAGTCTTCCGCAGCCTACCAGAGTCACCTGGAACTGTCCAGACAACAACACTGTGAGAACGGAGGTCATCGAAGGTACCGGTATACTAAATAATACCAAGCATTGTCACCTTCATTCCGATTCCTTTGAGCTATTTCCTTATACTCATGGACGGACCACAATGACCTTGGAACCTGAACATGTCGTCATACCCGACTTCCCAACAATCCTCACTGACCGAGAACAAACGGTCTTCAACACATATAACCAAACCAACCAATTCAAGGACTTAGAGGCAGTAATGACGACGTTGCGTCAGCGCAAGACAGACCAAGTAACTGTAGACCTCATAGCTGCAGAACTGGAACGACTCGGGGCGGAGAGACTACAACATGAGACTGTCAGACTCCAGTGGTTCGTACATGGAACCATCGGACTAATCACGTGTTTCACCATAATTCTGGTGATATGGCAACGCGCCATCATATGCAAGCAACTCATCAGGCTGACCCGGCGGTGCTGCTTAATCCCACCTGAGGAGGATTTTCGAGGAGAGTACCGGCCGACGCCAGCGCAACCAGAGGAGGAACAAACCCTCGAGGAGGTGTCGACCCCTCGTGTCTACATTCGTCGCACGGTACCCAGTGCAGTGCACGACTAACCAGATAGTGACAGTGGCCAAGAAAGACCCTCAGTAACGCACTATTGTGTGTATAAAGTGTTTAAGTGAGTAATAAACCCAAGGGCTCACACCTGGTGAGTACGTGGATGGCAACCACGGGTTCCCTAGCTGTGTCTGATATTTCTTCTTAGTAGGTTTTTGTGTCAGATACTAAAAAGTAGCAATCAGCAAAATTCAAAATTTAAATAATTTAAATTAACAGTAAATGTGACCTGACAACACAAGACAAAGAGTATAGATGTATACGTAAATGTATAAGTAAACAATGTAACAATGTAGTAAATAGCAAAGCACACAGACAGTGGATATGGGGAAAAGAGAGAGACAAAACACTCAGTGAGGTGTAAATTAAGTAAAATTAAGATATAAAATTAAATGTAAAAATGCATATTGTAGCGTGACAGATATAAGCATAATATTGAATGGCAATTGATCATTAGAATAATGAAGTTATAATATTTAAATTTGGAAGAAAGCATTAAGTTTAATATAAATAGATTAATTCATAGCAACTGTGGAAAGAAATCATTATTATAAAGAAAATACAAGTTAAAATAAAAGGAGTTACTAGTGATGAGTCATCCAAAACCAGTCTTATAACCAAAGGTTTTCAAGGTATAACCCAGGAAGGTAAAATAGTAAATAACAAAGCAGTACACAATATGACCAAACCCACAACGAGGGAGAATAAATAAAAGAGAAACCCTAAAATAAGCCAAGATCAACCAATACAGGTTGTGTATTTCTGAATTAAAGAAGAAGATGGAGAAGATCCCAAGAAACCTGATGGCATCAAGAACAGATGGAGAAGATACCAGTCCCAGAAGGCAGGAGAAAAGAAGACTGAAGAAAGAAGAAGAGGGCAGCATCCTGAAGAAGACGTCATGCTCTTATAAAAGACACCCAAATCCCTATATCCCCAAAATATATATCTAAAAACAAAAGTATAACGAAATAAAAACCACATGTATATAAATTTAAGAGAGAGAAGTGAACAAAGTAAAAGTTTCCTGTGAACTAAGATGAAACAATAATATAGTACCCATGGAACAAATATCCTTTGAAAAAACGCTAACCAATTTATTATGTTAATAAGACTATACGACCATTTAGCATTAACATAATATATAAGTGCAAAGTGAACCAGTGATAGTTTTGGGTATTATAAAAAATGAACCTTGTGTTTCATTCTTGGCAATCACAAACATTGGATGCAATGAAATATGCATTTTTCAATGACTTAAAATATGTACGGTGACAATATGTTGTTCATAAGACATGAATCTGTTTAAAATAACATTTTTGTTTTACATGAAAAAAGAAAAACAGGTTTCATAGTGCTTTGTGAACGGTTCATACTATTTATTTGTTAATGACAGGGTACAATTCCCCAAAGACAAGGTATAAAAGACTGTATAAAAACTGTAGAATCCTACTTATAATAATAGTTAGAAATAAGAATATAAATATAAGGTTTTAATGTATATAGTACAAGAATGTTTAAAAATGTTTTAGAGATAAGGCCATTTGTTTGGGTCTGAAACAACTAACATCAGAACTATAAAAATAATTACCACTTGTAAATAGTAGAGAGTAATTAAGATGTTAGTTAGTACAAAACCTTTGTTGTAAACCATATTTCCATGTTGGAAATGGGAATTTTGTTGCAAAATGTCTGATTTGAAGACAACCATTTATTTAAAAAAAAATGTTCTTTATTTTGTGTTAACTATTGTTTGTATTGTAACCAATACTAATTGTTTTTGTGTAATTTAAAAACATGTTTAATTTATAATACTATTTGTAAAAGTCAGAGAGGGTATCACACATCATATATTGTTTGTAAATTATTTTGTAAGAAAAATTGTTTAAAAAAATCATAGGCCAAAAGAATGGAAACCAAACTTCATCAAAACAGAGAAATTACTCATTTAAAAGCAAATAAACAAAAGGGGTTTAGACAAAATAAACTTGAGATCATGCCATATAATTGCACATACCATTTAGAGAGATTTTAATAAATTATATTCAGAATTATAAATAAAAATAAAATGACTAAACTCAGAAATTTAGACATGGGAGTCATATATTTCAGAATAATGTTTCAGAATACAACTAATTCAATTAATTACCAGAAAATAAGGGAATAGGAACCTTTTAATACAATATAGGATTATTAATATTAAATATAACTGATAAAATGGCTGAATTTATATAATGACAGGAAGTAAATTTTGATGTTTTGGACTCTTCAGAGTATACCCAACCTGAAAGTAAAATTACTATTTTTTGGACAGAAAACACTATAAAATGGCATTATTTAATCTGAAAATAACCAGAATGAACTGAAAGATTAATTTAAATCAAATCTAGTGAATAAAATTGACAAATAACCAAAGTTTAGGCATTCATATAGTGAAATAGTAAAATGTACACAGGATGTGAAAATATTTTTGAACAATGTTAAGGATAATATTATATGGGCTAAGAGTTTAATTGAAACTGAAGGAAACAGTTAGTTAATTATTGGTAGTTGAACGGTCAACATGACATACCTTTGAAAACGTGAATAACCTAACCTATAATCGTCATACAAAGCGAGTGTATAGTGAGTTATTGTGAAATCGCGAGTGACTTGTAAAATACTTCTGAAACTATCATATTATAACAGAAACGATCAAGTAACACTCCATAACACAGAACAATATAAATCTACTCCGAAAAACACCATAAAACACTAGAAAACTGTATAATACATTAAACCAAATTAGTGACGGAATCGGAGAAAGTGTTTGAACTAATAATCATACAGATACACTAAATACAACCCAGAATCACTACACCAGTCACTACACAACATATAACAAGAGATTTGCGGACACGAGAACAGAAATATTGCGTCAAAATACATTATTTGGAATGCAGCAGTAACGAGCAACATTTTCGTCGACTTGACGGCAGCCATCTTTCTTTGACAAACCCAGTGCCTCTTCTTGGTTCATCACAGCTGTTTGGTGAAAACAATTATTATATTTACAATTTATTATTCAATGTCTGTGTTTATTAATAACTATTAATTTGATTGTAACGTTATACTTTTTAAATATAAGCCCGATTTCTCTGACTTTGGTAATAACTGGCTGTTTAAAGAACCCTATATAATTTTTATAACATATACTTGTAACTTTTTTTCGATATCCTGAGAATCGATACTAATCGATAAGAGTCAATATTGCTGTTACTTAATAAAACATTAATACTTTTCAATACTTAATAGTTCTTTATTTCTTCAATAATACTAATTACCAATAATATAATTCTAATTGATAATCTACAAGGACTTTACCACCCGTAAGTGAAGATAACCTAAAAAAATAGAAAGGTAAACAAATATCGATTGGTTTACAGACAGTCTTATGAGTGGTGATAGATTATTTAAATTATACTAAAACTTTAATAAAAATTTTCAGAAGAGCATTACACTGTTTAAAACTTCACAGCCCTATATTAATTAATTGATCCTAATTAATTAATTAATAAAATTAAAAATTTTTTTTATTATTTTTTTTTTATAAACATAATTTTTTTTTTAAATTTCCTTCAAAACAATAAATTTTGTTTTGAAACGTTCGGCGAAGCCAAGCATATATATTTCTTCATCAACTTTACGCTACTCGACCGGTCTTGCTACCATTGGGACTCGACCAGCTGGGAAACTTAAGGAAGTGTTTCAGGCCAGTAAGACGTCGAGAGCCACACCAATTAAACACCTTACAACTTACAGATTCACACATCAATCTTATTTATTTTATTACAAATTGGCTAGTCCAAACAGAGGGGCTTGATTACATCGGAGTCACATAATCCATAATAAGTATATTATCAACACACATCAATATTTATTTAAATTTGTTTTATTACAATATATATATATATATACACATACAAAAGGTGCCACAGCCAAAAGTGACAAAGACAGAAAAAAGTGACATAATTATAAGGTAGTGCTAAAGGGGCAACATAGGTTAAGGTTATCGATGAGACAAGCTCACCCATACGCCGACGGTGTGGTTGGAAGCAAGTACTCAGCTGACAGGCCACCGGCTGATGACCTGTTATCTTACCGCAATAACCGGTGCTATCTATGAGCGAGGCCATCTCATTCATTCATTATTCAATACTATATTATGAAATCGTATTATTGTTCGCTTAACCGCATTAAGAAGAGCTTGTTAGCCATTCACCAATTGTAATGTTTATTTTATGAGTTTATGAATTTATTGATGTATTAGATTACTTATGTTCTATTTGATATAGATGAAGTATGTTTTATTATATGTATTGTAATGTATTACATGTGCAATGAACCAATGATGATGATGTACTATGTTTGTGATTATGATGATTATTATTGTTACCATGAATAATACTAAGATGATTTATTACTATATAATTATTGGTATATGGATATTATGGAATAATATGATGTTAATATATATGATGATAGTAGGCTTAAGTGAATATTACCACGCTTTAACAATAACAAGATGTTAATGAATTACTATTTTTTGCAATTAACCATATAATGCTTGGAGATAAAGAAAAACGCTCTGAACTAAAGAGAATTGTAAACATACCAAGAGAAGACTCTGAGGTCCTTAGTAAAAGAGCCAAGTACGGAAGTACTTACCTCTTTTCTAAAGGGAGGTGTGATGTAGTGCCCAGGCCTCCCACGAGCCACTTCTGTTTTTATTATTTTCTTTTGTTTTCTTTATTTGAAACGCAGATGCTCGCCAAGACGCAATTCAATCAGTGTACATGTCAAATCCAAGGCCTATCAACCCGGATACACGCGCCAGCATCTAGCGGTTAATTATCATATCATATCTGTCCTCTCAGAAACCAGAGCCACAACACTTCCTTTTCGGACGAGCGTTAACGCCGCATCTGTCCAACACCTATCTGGATATTACGTCAACCATCAAGTTTTGCGTAAACAACTTCAAGGGCGCACGTGGAGACATACTGCCCCAGATTTCAATAAATACCCGAGTCCTGACCGCAAAGATGATCATTCGATCTTCCGGTCATACGCTATACAGTCGCGGCCCGTGTACCGTACGCTCGTTCAGCCAGAACACTTCTCTACTACAATGTGTTATCTTCTAATTGGTGAGTGAACTACTGTTCGCAGACTTATCAAATACTTGATTTAAGAAACATGTAAAATTTCAAAGTCTTATTGAACTTAGAATCTTTTGGTCTTAACGAACTTAGAATCTTTTTGAGAGTAAAACAGAGTCACTACTTGGTTATGTAAAAGTATTATGACATACTATTTGTTTATTAAAACTCAATCGTTTGAATTAGAATTCATTATGATTTATTAACTGTTGAAAGAAAATTCAATCATTTGAAGTAGAGTTCATTATGAATTACTGACTATACATTTGAACACGAGTTCATTTAGAAATGTTCTCGATAGAAGCTGTAACAACTAACTAGTTAAGAAGAATGTTAATAAACTTTAAGTGAAGAGCAATTAATTGAAGAGTTGATTTAAGACCTAGTACCACACCTCCACTCGCTATCCCGACAATCTGTTCTCTATTATGACTCGATTTCGAACTCACCGATATGTCCTCATTTCGGACATTGAGAAGATGTATCGGCAAATTTTAGTCAATCCGAAGGATTCCAATTTGCAGCGTATTGTCTGGCGCGACGCCCCCCATAGGGAACTCCAACATTATGCCTTGAGGACAGTCACATATGGGACTGCAAGTGCGTCATTTCTTGCTACAAGATGTCTGGCTCAAATAGCCCAGGAAAATAAAACTAAACACCCCGGTCTTGAGACAGGCTGACTGCAGTCAAAATTAAATCAGTTCTTCTCCAGACTCCGAGCAGGCCACTCGTTTCAATCGCCAGCCGCGGCTTCTTAAAGTTTTTTAATATTTAATACTAATAGCATGATCACCATGCTACAATTTATTTAGACAATTTCGGCTTATACATTGTCATGTTCGCCAATATTTTATTTCTATCTTAATTCTACGCCACCTATGCCGCGTTAAAAACTACACGCACCAGCAATCAATTATGTCTCTTTAACTTCAATAAACAATTATTTCTAGAAACATTATACAGTCCACTCAAATTATTTCATCTCTGACCAGCTAACTCCAAATAGCGTTCCACAGATTAACTCAAGATACTTCAAGAGCATCTAAGACGCAACACCTCCCTTATGCTCATTCCCTTATTAGTTCCTGGTCCCTTCCCAGGTAACTCCGCCAACACACATACGGTTCACCTCCCACCACAATGCCTTTCGTTGAGGACTCCTTACCACACCACCCTCTTTACAAAATTTCACCACCATCTATTTATTCCCCAATTACATCACTCTCATTACTCTACATATATGCACTTTCACTACTGTGTCCCGACTATTACCCTGTTTCTGCATTATTTTTATTTCCAAAATTCTTATTTTGTCTAATACCCATTTAAAATTAACTCTGACAGACTCAAATGCCTTATTTAAATAATTATTGTCACCCAAACCCTATCTATCAAAATATTTGTCATTAAGTTAACCATTGAAAATTACCTTAAAAAACTCATAACTACCCCAAATTAATTTCATCATTTAATTTGAACCTTTAAAACTTGTTTAAAATTTATTATTCAAACATTAAACATTTTACTTTATTTAAATTGCATTATAAACTTCACACTTACATTACATCGCTCAATTAAATAAACACATGATTCCTGTCATTAATTCCAAATATGTATAAACAATTCATCACCATAAATATCACGTACAACTATATGTACCTTCTGAAACATTATAACAATCATATGACTCCACAACTTAACACATTTTAGATTTATTCATTTATTATTTATTTTCAAGTTCAAATCTCATAAAATTAATTTAAATTCATAATCACAATTTATTTCTACCACATTTAAATCAATTAAGTCATCTGCAATTTATTTTAATTCAATCAGTTATTTAAAACACAAGTTATTTTAATTACTTTACTCCAAAACAATTACAATTCATTTATTACAAACTCTCATTGTTTCTTTAGTCTGCTAAAATATCGTTATTATTATTAAATCGATTTCTACTACATACACACATTGTTTACATAAAATACGTAGCAACACAAACACAATTAATTTCACTATAAATTTATTTACAATTCTTCGTCATTAATTTTCTGTTTACCACACCTCATTTCATAATCTAGCTAGGTCACCACCATAAACTAAAATATTTAAAATGTCCATTCACTGATTTTTTATTTAACCCCCGTCATCATATAATAGTCTGATCTTATGACTACACCATTCATTTACAATCAAATACATATTGCTATTATAATTATAATAGTCATCATTATTACTTTGTTCCATTGTATCAATACTATTGATAATACAAATATTATTGCATATTATCAATTCAAAATTCCTGTCGACATCGGGTAGGGTAATTTCTCCGTTAGTATTATTTGTTAACATAAGGTCTGTTCTATCAGCATATTCTTCCACCATATCCATCACAACATCAAGTAAGTTTTCATCATTTACAACCGTATCATCAAAATAATCCTCCATCTCTATTTCACAAGGTAAGTATTTTATATCGTCTATTTCCTTCAATTCTAACCTCTCTTTCAACTCTTTATAACTCCTACTTAACGTAAATAACTCTATTTCTTCATCTACACACAACTCTCTCTCTAAATATCTCTCATCGTCATAACACCTGTCACAACACCACTGACCTACTTCATACCACGCAAAGGGCACGACAAAATCCTTATTACACCTCCTGGCTTTACCAGGTAAACCACAAAAAACTAGGGAACCACTTTGAGACAGCATGTCTCCCACACAACCACCAGAGGAAACTCTGTCCTCATAAAACCACAGTGAAAACCCTGTTTCACTATATACTTGGGGAAAATCTGCCCTGTGCCCACCTAACCTCTCTTCACACTCTCTCACCGTTTCATCAACACTTTCTATGCTCACAACCTTACTCTCTAACACCACGTTTTTAATTATTACACTGTTATTATTTGTTAACTCATTGTTAGAATCATCATTATTACTTACCTTGTCTATCGTCACCTGTTTTACATCTAAACTAACCTCATTCTCATTTATTTTTCCATTGTTTTCACTTACCTTGTTAACTGTTGCTTCCTCGTTTATATTCTCATCGGCGTATAACTTACCACCATAATTACCGTTTTCTATCACCCCTACACTCTCATCATTATAATTATATTCACTATTCAATATTTTATTTTCTAACTCTACCACTTCCACTATTTTACTTTCACTAACCCCTTCACTTATCATGTTGCTTCGTTTCTTATCATCATTAATAGTATGATGAAGCTGTATTAGTTCAGCGTATAATCCCGTTTTTTGTTCTCTCATTTGTCTCAGATCATCATTCAGTCTACGCCGATCATCGTCAGTCATTCTATTTATAATACTCATAAACTCGTCCTCCCATGGTCTATCAAAGAAACTGACCTTGGTTTCTTTTGCCTCAGCCATTTTCAAAATTATTTATATAATACCCCTTATTTTACTTAATAATTACATATATTACTTCACAAACACTCAACACATAAAATCGTTATCTCAATGTAAACGTAACCACAATAACGCTACCAAAACATAACATTATTCAACGTAAATATATATGTAATACACCTTAACCTCTGAATCACAAATCTCGTACTGTAATTTTTTACTATTACAAAAACCGCCTACTATCACCACCTATTTTGTACTTCAAATCAGGTCTAAACCCATATGAATAAATTCATCTGAGTTATACTGGCAGGGATCGCCATTTGTTACGTTCTATTTCTTTTTTACCAATTTCCACCACGTGACTTACGTGACTTCTACTTACTTCAAGCGATCTTTTTACGCATTCACCATGATTACACGCTACCCTGACTTACCAAAACAGAAGACTCCAAATTACTTATAGGTTGCCACCAATATCTTTAAAGGACAGATATGGAGACCTTAAAACACTTTCACTTACTTACCAGGTTCGTTAGGCGAAATTTTCTATACGGGATAGGTGATGTTAATTTGGTGTAATAATTGACTTAAGGCATGGTTACGCTATTAATCCATTTTATTGATATTCATTTTAAAAAATTAATTATTCTCAGTTTGTAACTCTTTAACAGTTCATCAAATTCTTGGCTTCATCAATTCTCTATAATATTGTACGTTAAACATTTTAGAAAACCAAATTTATTACTTCAACTAATCAGTATACATTTTATTAGACAAATGCCACATTTCTTTTATATTCTTTCTTTCAAAATTTTTGGTATTCGTTTTTACTGCTCCTTTTACTTTATTTTTGAAAATACAAAAATATTGTTTATTACCTCCTTTCTAGGAAAACACACATTGAAAACAAAAAACTTAAACTATTGTAATTATCTTGTTGGTACATCCTCTTCGTTCACTTTTTTAAATATTATATATATATATATATATATTGCGACAGTACAAATAAGTGATGTACTGAGCATGAAATATAAAAATTTAAATTTATTTAATAAACTGTAAATAATTAATAGTATATTAGAAATAAGCATGTTATGGATTGCAAGCTTGACTCAGACAAAAATATGAATAGGTGTTTCGACCTGAATCAACGTGCACACACACACAAATGTAACTGAAAGTGTGTACACCAGTATTTTGCTAGTGTGTGTGAACGCAGGTCTCTGCAGGCAAGTTTGCCACCCCAGTATGAATAATTGCACAATGACTGTTTTTCCGTAATTATTCATAAACTAGAATTAAGAATTAAAATCCAAAAGCACCATAAAATGTAAATAAATTTAATAAATACTGTGTGCGAAAACCACGCGAAAGTGACACGCCGTACAAGTGCAATAGTGAAATAACTGTGTACAAATCAAAAGGGTTAAGTTGCAATGTCCAAAATTACAATGAACATGTGTTGTAAAATTAGTTATAAGATAAGTATAAAAAAATACTTACAGGACTCTGCAATTCGCAGAAATATAAAAAATAGTGAATTTGACAAAGAGTGGGGGAACTGACGCCAAAGACAGTTTCTAACATGTCGATTTTGTATCACTGAAGGGTGTCGACCAAGACATGGGTATAAATAGGACACGCAAGCTTCAGTGGTTCTCTTTCTTGAATCATCCACGATGCAGCGGGAGCTTATGCCCGTCAGCACGGCATATTTATTAATATTTTTATAAACAGTTTAAATTGCCAGTTATGTACAAATACGTAACCAAGCTATAAGACAAACATTGTAATTAATAACAGCACTACTGAAGAAGTTCCATAGCGATACAACGCTGGACAAAAGAAGAAGTTCTATAGCGATACGACGCTGGACAAGAGAAGCAGTTCCATAGCGATACGACGCTGGACAAGAGAAGCAGTTCCATAGCGATACGACGCTGGACAAGAGGAGAGTGAGAGACAGCCGACGCTGGACAAGAGGAGAAGAGAGACAGCCGACGCTGGAGGCGAGACGAAGATGAACACCGATGGAACAAAAAATGATCGAGTATGATTGACGACATTAAGGTGATAGACAACTTATTCATATCTTAATCATACACAGTATACAAAGACAGTTAAAGACATTAATATTTTATTTAAAAATAAGAGTAATATTTCTTGTATAGTAGAGTTAAAAATCATAGATGTTTAGAAATACAATTAACGTAACAAGAGCTCAAATTAATATGATATAAAATGATTACAAAGAATATAAATAAAAACAATTAGTATTTGAGAAAACAGTACTGAGAAGTAATAACTATTAATCTTTTGAGTACGTACCATATATAGAAAAAAGATTTAAAAATTGATTTTGAAACATGTTAATAGACTGAGTAGTCTAAAAATGAGATTTTTCTTTTATATACTATTTAGTAGCATAGAATGTTTAGTTAGTAAGGATGTATATATCTTAAGCCTTACGGCATTATAACAAATAATAACTAATGTTTTTTAAATCGAAGTCAGTGCCATGTGCACATTTTTTTTTTTTTAGTATCAAATAAATTTTAATTACTGTTTCAAGTTCCGTAGAGTTCTTATTGCAGATACACCTGACCCCCTATTTAAATGTTATATGTTTAAAGAATTTGTCAATCTTGAACGTGAGACCGTTCACACCTATTTATGTATATGTAACGTTGTTTAAATTTGGTGCTCCAAGATCGAAGGACTTCACAAATTTAAATTAAATTAAATTTGCCAAATTGTCACGTTATATAAAATGTCGCCCTGCATGTGGGGCCCGACATGCCTAAATTTATGTACAAAAAATTTGTGACATAAATTGTAGATCATGAATGTATGACCCGATACCCATCATTTGACTATTAAAATTTTTTTATGTAGCTAAATGGTTGCTCTAAAATATATAAAGAGTGTTAAATGAAAAATGTATAATATGTAATTATTATTTGTCGTAAACAGTAACTGAATGTAATGTTAATTGTTGTGTAATCACACAGCTGGCGCCCACCACAAATAATATTGTTGTCTATGTAACAGGTGTAACTGTAATAAGTAGTAATAATAACTATTAATAAAAAATACAGAAATAAATAAATAAGTAGGGAACGGTTATCAATAATAATTTTTAAAGAATTACTATTAAATAAATATTTTAATAATACTTCAACATGACGACTCCAGGAAATTTAGACGTCGAAGCATTCCAAATGATGATGCGTGCCTGGGTCGATGAAATAAGTACAAAACAAACGGAAAATTTAAATGCTAAATTAGACGAATTAAAAGAATCTAATAAGAAACAAACAGAAAGTTTAGAAAATAAATTAGAGCTACAGTCCGAAAATTTTAGACAGGACACCATAAAAATTACCGAGAGTCTAGAAGAGTTAAAAATTGATAATCTCCAGTTGAAACAAGATACCATAGAAATAAAACAAAGTATAATTGACAGTAATGCGCAGTTAACCGAAAAAATTAATGACACCAACATACTTATTGATACTCTAGAGAATAATTTTAAACAAGCCTTACATGAACAAGTTGTACGGATTGAAAATAAACAAAAAGAATTACGTCTCGAGTGGAGAAAAGATTTAAAAGAAACGCATAAACAAATAAATGATACTTTAACTACTATAACGCGAGAACAGGATGATAAAATCCAAGCTATTAATAATGTATCCCAAGTAAATACCAGTAAACTTAGAGAAATAGAAACACGTACTGTAGTTATTGAGAATAAAATTGAAGAAACTACGAAAGACCGTTCGGGAGACGTATCACATATGAAAGAAGAGATTCAAGAGGAAATGAACCAACTACGAAGTGAGTTAAGAAGACGACAGAACCAAATGACCATATTTCCTACACCAACAGAAGAAAGGAGCAGACTTAAGTTCTCAGGTGGTAAAGGGGAGAACAGTATGGAATTCCTAGCAAGAGTAGAGAAGGAAATAGAAAAAATTGGGAGTGCAATAAATGACGACGAGAAGATAGACTTCGTCACGCGATATCTTAGAGATTCAGCCAGCCAATGGTACTCTATTATTAGAGATAACGTAAGTACATATCAGCAGTTTCGTGAAGCATTCGAGAACCGATACTGGAATCTACATACCCAAAGACAAGTACGGGATCAACTTGAATATGGAAAGTTCAATCCACAAGGACAGCAGAGTATTGAACAATACACAATTACACAAATAGAACGTGTAAAGCATCTCAAACCTAAATTCTCAGAATATGAGATGGTTTCAAAATTATCTTACCATTTTCAGTGAGATATCCAGTTAGCAGTTTATACACAAGGGATCAAAACCATAGAAGAATTTTTAATCCTTGTAACACAGTCGGAGAATATCAATAAAGGTAAGAACACACAACACTGGGAACAAAAACACGCAAATCATCACCATAATTATCACAGAGATGACAAGAAATCAATACAAAACACTACACCGCAACGTGATAATTATAAAATAAATTATTCGCCACCAATGTACAACACTACAACACGCACAGCTAAAGAAACTGAACAAAATAATACAGCTAGACGACAAGGAGACGTTACATGGTCATCCAATCGTAAACAGTTTTCAAAACCAGCTGACAAACGCGTTGCCGCAGTACGAGGGGACGACAAAAAGAAATTGAAGAGAGAAGGCCAAGGAATGAATGAGACAGTAACATTCCACAGCCGACCGTCTACATCAAAGGCGTCACAATGACTGAATAAACGGAAGCAAAATTATGAAATAAACAACATATACCCCTGCGATATTAGGGAAGACTTATTAAGCACCGAACAGGATATAAAGCGAGACGCGCAGCAAACACAATGCCCTATTGTGACGGTGAACATAAACAGGTGTAAATTACGAATGCTTGTTGACACCGGCAGCCAGCTGTCTGTTCTTAACGCTGCATGGGTTCAACGTAACAAGAAATATTTTAAAAATACTGCAATTTTGCCCGTAAATAATTTAAATATTACAACAGCTACCAATAAAAAAGAAAGAGTTAAACAACAATCATATGTAACTCTAACATATAAAAATCTAGAGTTAGAACACCCTATGATAATTATGCATAAATTGATTTATGATGGAATTCTAGGTATCGATATACTAAATACAATAAATGCTAAGATTAATATTAATGATAATATAATTATGTGTAATTATAAAAATGTTCAATATGAAATAAACCTGAACAGCGAAGAAGAAGAGTGCAAGGTAAGTGAAACACCTATTACTTTGTACAAGCCACAAATACAATATGGTCCAAATCGACATGTGAATGCGGTAGATGAAGGGATGACGACACAGGAAGAAGAGAAACTGCACGAATTAATAGAAGAATATAGTGACGTATTTAGTGAAGTACCGACGCAGACGACAGTATACGAGCACTCTATAGTTGTGTCAGACCCTACAAAAGTCATTAGGAAGACATACCCTATCCCAATGCGATATGAGGAAGAGGTTGAACTCGAAATTCGGCGTATGATCGAAAGTGGAGTCATAGAGCGATCGAACAGCAACTTCCTGAATCCTCTAGTGGTAGTGAAGAAAAAAAATGGAGAGATACGTCTATGCCTTGACATGAGGGAGCTGAACAGCATTGTATTAAAGGAGTATGACTGTGCACCAACTGCGGACGAATTATTTACTAAGTGTGAAGGAGCAAGGTATCTGACAAAGCTAGATTTACGCTCAAGTTTCTGGCAGATTCCAATTCGTGAAGAGAATAGAAAGTACACTGCTTTCCTGTATAAAAATAAATGCTACCAACACAGGGTAGTACCCTTCGGATTAAGCACGAGTTTAGCAGCCATCGTAAAGTGTCTAGAAAAAGCCCTAGGACCTGAAGTGGAACCCTACACCATGATATTTGTAGATGATATCTTAGTTGTATCTAAAACGTTAGATGAACATATAAAACATCTAAGCACGATATTCAAAAAATTTAGGCAAGCGAACATATCCCTTAACCTAGACAAATGCGAATTTATCAAAACCTCTATCCAATTCCTAGGTCACATTATTTCATCCTCTGGTATTCAACCCGATCCTATCAAAACTTCCAGCATAACTAATTTCCCTATACCCGGAAATCTCAAAGAGTTAAGAGCATTCTTAGGACTCACAGGATACTACAGAAGATTCTCACCGTTATATGCAAGATATACGCAACCGCTTCTAGAGCTGACGAAGAAAGAAAAAAAATGGAAGTGGGAGGAGAAACATCAAGATGCCTTTAACCAAGTGAAAGAGTTGTTCATTGAAAATATTATGTTACATCACCCTCAACGAGAAGGAAAATTCGTAATATACTCCGATGCTAGTGACTACGCAGTAGGAAGTGTACTGTATCAACAAGATACGATGGGAGAGCACCGAGTTATTGCCTACGCCAGTAGAGTCTTCAAAGGAGCTGAAAAACACTACTCCACATCAGAAAAAGAAATACTTGCTATAGTATACGCTCTTAAGCAATTCAGATATTATGTTTATGGTACTCATTTTGAGATACATACTGACCACCAAGCATTATCATTTTTATTAAAATGCAAGGTAACAAATGCCCGATTATTAAGATGGATTTTAGCCATTAGCGAATACTCATTTACCATTAAATACTGTAAAGGTAAAGACAATATTGTAGCGGACACACTAAGCTGATACATCAAAGAAGAACGTGAAGAAGTTTATGTGAATGAAAAGAAAGAAGTACGATTATTATCAATGAAATTCAAAGAGAATGATGAAGTAAAACAAATGCTGAAAAACTTAGCACATCAACAAGATTTGGATGTAACGATAAGGGAGATGAAGAACCAAGAACAGCTACCAAATCATTATAAGGTACTAAATGGAATTCTTTTCAGGTTAGTAAGACAAGACTGGAAGATAGTACTAACGAATGACATGCTACAAAAATTAATTCGACCAGCACATGAGAGTTTAGCACATGCTGCCGCTCTGAAATGTTATTTGAGTCTACGAGAAGATTTTACGATCAATAATATGTATCGAAAGATAAAGAAAGAAGTAAAGAAGTGTTATGAGTGTCAAACGGCGAAAGGACCGAATTTACACACATATGTAGGAATGCAGAGTATACAGAAGGAAAACAAAGGAGAGCTAATTGCAGTGGATTTTCTGGGACCATTACCACGATCAAGTCGAGGTGTGAAGCACATATTGGTATGTATCGATGTGTTTTCCAAGGCAGTCCGACTGTACCCAATTATGCGACCCACAACCAAAGTTGTTCTAAAGATACTACTGCAAAAATATATTCCGTTATATGGAAAAATGAAGAAGATACTCAGTGATCAAGGTGTGCAATTCCAAAGTGAAAAATGGGAGAGGACGTTAAGGGAAAATGGAATACAACCAGTACTCACATCCATAAGACATCCTCATGGAAACCTTGCTGAGAGAGTTAACAAAGAATTAGGTAAATATTTACGAATATATTGCCATAATCAACACAATAAATGGGCAGAATATTTACCATTTATTGAAAAAGCCATTAACGAAAATTATAGTGAAGCAACAGGATACACTCCAATGGAATTAGAAGAAGATAAGAAGCCAACCAGATTTTGGACTAAATATCTAAACAAACCTAATAACCAAAATGTACCTGTACCAATAAGTGTGAAAATTGAATACGCAAAGCAACGAATAAGAGAGAGAGGTAACAAGAGAATAGAGAGATTTAATCTAACTCACAAGTTACAACAATTCAACGTGGGAGAAAGTATACTACTCAAAGCAAATCCAGTGGGAAAAAGGAGTGATAATACGGCGAAGAAATTCTTCAGACTTTATAATGGACCGTATGCGTTAAGACAGCGAGTGGGACAGAACACTTTCATTGTATATGATGAGATACAGAAGAAAGAAATTGGTAAATTCCACGCAACGTCATTTAAGAAGTTCTACACATAAAACAGAGGTCATTGAAACCAGTCAAATCAGCTGTTTGTAAAGCCACCCTAATTCAAGGTCGCGAGCAGTGAGCGTACGAAAGAGGGGAGGTAAGACATTTGTATACACTCCTATTAAGGGTGAAATGACGAATATTATTCTTTATAATAATAAATAAATAGATTAAAAAAAAAAATTGTTTTAATAAATAAATTTATTACAATTTTTTTTGTTACCAAGCAGAGGAATAATGCGACAGTACAAATAAGTGATGTACTGAGCATGAAATATAAAAATTTAAATTTACTTAATAAACTGTAAATAATTAATAATATATTAGAAATAAGCATGTTATGGATTGCAAGCTTGACTCGGACAAAAATATGAACAGGTGTTTCGACCTGAATCAACGTGCACACACACACAAATGTAACTGAAAGTGTGTACACCAGTATTTTGCTAGTGTGTGTGAACGCAGGTCTCTGCAGGCAAGTTTGCCACCCCAGTATGAATAATTGCACAATGACTGTTTTTCCGTAATTATTCATAAACTAGAATTAAGAATTAAAATCCAAAAGCACCATAAAATGTAAATAAATTTAATAAATACTGTGTGCGAAAACCACGCGAAAGTGACATGCCGTACAAGTGCAATAGTGAAATAACTGTGTACAAATCAAAAGGGTTAAGTTGCAATGTCCAAAATTACAATGAACATGTGTTGTAAAATTAGTTATAAGATAAGTATAAAAAAATACTTACAGGACT
Organism: Magicicada septendecula; assembly: GCA_034769895.1. Lineage (NCBI taxonomy): Eukaryota > Metazoa > Arthropoda > Insecta > Hemiptera > Cicadidae > Magicicada > Magicicada septendecula. The sequence goes on from CM068375.1 coordinate 166,629,258, forward strand.
CTGCAATTCGCAGAAATATAAAAAATAGTGAATTTGACAAAGAGTGGGGGAACTGACGCCAAAGACAGTTTCTAACATGTCGATTTTGTATCACTGAAGGGTGTCGACCAAGACATGGGTATAAATAGGACATGCAAGCTTCAGTGGTTCTCTTTCTTGAATCATCCACGATGCAGCGGGAGCTTATGCCCGTCAGCACGGCATATTTATTAATATTTTTATAAACAGTTTAAATTGCCAGTTATGTACAAATACGTAACCAAGCTATAAGACAAACATTGTAATTAATAACAGCACTACTGAAGAAGTTCCATAGCGATACGATGCTGGACAAGAGAAGAAGTTCTATAGCGATACGACGCTGGACAAGAGTAGAAGTTCCATAGCGATACGACGCTGGACAAGAGAAGCAGTTCCATAGCGATACGATGCTGGACAAGAGGAGAGGACGAGAGAGTGAGAGACAGCCGACGCTGGACAAGAGGAGAGTGAGAGACAGCCGACGCTGGACAAGAGGAGAAGAGAGACAGCCGACGCTGGAGGCGAGACGAAGATGAACACCGATGGAACAAAAAATGATCGAGTATGATTGACGACAATAAGGTGATAGACAACTTATTCATATCTTAATCATACACAGTATACAAAGACAGTTAAAGACATTAATATTTTATTTAAAAATAAGAGTAATATTTCTTGTATAGTAGAGTTAAAAATCATAGATGTTTAGAAATACGATTAAAGTAACAAGAGCTCAAATTAATATGATATAAAATGATTACAAAGAATATAAATAAAAACAATTAGTATTTGAGAAAACAGTACTGAGAAGTAATAACTATTAATCTTTTGAGTACGTACCATATATAGAAAAAAGATTTAAAAATTGATTTTGAAACATATTAATAGACTGAGTAGTCTAAAAATGAGATTTTTCTTTTATATACTATTTAGTAGCATAGAATGTTTAGTTAGTAAGGATGTATATATCTTAAGCCTTACGGCATTATAACAAATAATAACTAATGTTTTTTAAATCGAAGTCAGTGCCATGTGCACATTTTTTTTTTTTTAGTATCAAATAAATTTTAATTACTGTTTCAAGTTCCGTAGAGTTCTTATTGCAGATACACCTGACCCCCTATTTAAATGTTATATGTTTAAAGAATTTGTCAATCTTGAACGTGAGACCGTTCACACCTATTTATGTATATGTAACGTTGTTTAAATTTGGTGCTCCAAGATCGAAGGACTTCACAAATTTAAATTAAATTAAATTTGCCAAATTGTCACGTTATAATATATATATATATATATATATATATATATAAACTTTCACTATGAACTTACTGTATAGTTTTGTTTCCCATACGTTTCAACGTGGTGTACGTCTTCTTCAGTGGGAGTAAATACTGAATGTCTTTACAGAGTAACGGTTATGGACTGTAGGTGTGTGTGGTGGGGGTTGATGGTGGGAGGGAATTGGCGCTGGGGTTCAAATTGTGTGTTTGAATCAGTGTATCGAAAATATGTGTGATCTATAATGTAATTGTTCATTTAATATGTTGTTTGGTTGTAGTGCGTGATATCTGTATATTTCAAATTGTTCTGCTGTGTTTAGTTTTCTACTTTTAGGTAAGTAGTGTAGTATTTCCATGTTGTGCTCTATGTTTGTGTAACTATGGTTTTCATTTTGTAAATGTGTGGCAAATGTGGAATGTATGTAGTTTGTGGTGAGTGCTTTTAAATGTTCTGAAAATCTAGAGGATAAAGATCTTCCCGTCTGGCCGATGTAGAATTGGTGACAATCATTGCAGTTTAATTTATAAACCCCTGTTTTGCTGTATGTGTCTGTGTCTTTGTTAGTATTATTTATGTGTTTCCTAATGGTGTTGTTAGTTCTGTAGGCTACTTTATAATTGTGTTTCCTAAATGTGTTAGCAATTTTGTGTGTATTGGAATTGTAGTATGTAAGTGTGATGTATTTACTGGGTTGTGTGCTGTTGGTTTGATGTGTTTTACTTTTTGTGTTTAGGATGCGTTTGTGTACACAATACACATGTGCACAATACACATTCTTCTGTGGTGGGAATTTTTAATTGTAGAGATGCGCTGAGAAACAGTCATGGCCAGTTTCCAATCTAAAGTTGGCGTGACTGCTTCCTTCCTGGGTTTTCTACAGTTTTTATTCCATAACTGTTCAATCCCTGACCATGTTTTTCCTTTTGATATGTTTCTTGCTTCTTCCAGGAAATGAAAGTTTATTTTCCTCGACATCAGTCTTCTTAGGGTGCTGAAGTCGTGGGTACTTTCCCGGTGGTAGATCTTTGTCCCTCGCTTTCCTAAGATATCCGCTGTCTCATTTCCCGAGATGCCTATGTGAAATGGGATCCATTGGCTAACTATCTCCTTGTTAAGTGCTGTAAGCTGCCTGATGAGTTGCCTTGCTTCCAGTGCGCTCTTGGATGTTGCTCCTGTATTAGAGAATGTTGCCTGGTAGCAGACTTAGAGTCCACTAAAAGGACAGCTTTTGAAAAGGAATTTGGCCTCCAAATGAGGTTTTGCAGTGCCACTTTGATAGTCTCTACTTCAGCATCGTAACTTGATTTATTTTGTCCCACTGCAATATAGTGAGAAAACAATGAGAACCTCCTGCTCCAGCACAACCGATTTCATCCAGCAAGGATCCATCAGTATATACACGTAGCCAGTTTTCCTCCGGAAATCGCTCATTGGTGGTTGTTAACGTTATCTGTTTTAGTTCTTCTGGAGATCTTGTCTTCTTCTTAACATCTTCTGTCAGATTGAGATGTACTTCATAACTATGAAAGTCGAGTGGATTTTCCAGAGGGATCACTTTATTAACTGCTGTTGGTATGCTGTGGCATTCAAGGTAGTTGCTACTTTGGTTTAGCCAGATCTTATGTGTTTTGAGTCTCTGTGGTTCCATCCTCTCATGAACCCATGACTTCTCAGGTAGTGATTTAATTCTGAGGTTTAGCAGTGCTGCCTGTTGCTTAATTTCCTCTGTTATTGGTTTGTTGTCTGTATATAGTTATAACTGGAGTTGATTTGATGCCACCTGCGATGAGTCTTAGGATGTTGGTCTGCAAACGTTACAGTCTGCCCTCATTTGCAGGAGTGCTTGCGATGGTTCCTTCGCTGCCATAACTTCTTGTGAACATCACCATGATACTCCGCTTCTTTATAGCTGACATTATTATTTGTGTGGACAGATTAACTTGAATTGTACGAAAATAATCTTGTTTTGACGGTTCATCTTCTTCATTCACAGCACTTAATGAATATTAATTGTTAAACTTTCACTTGTGAACTTACTTTGTTTTTTCCCGTACGCGTTTCGTCGTGATGTGCGCCTTCTTCAGTGGTGTGAGACAGATGTCCGGAACTTGTAACGGTTTTTTAATTGGTAGGTTGAGTGGGGGGTGGAAGGAAATTGGCGCGGGGATCCGAATTATTGTATGTTTTATGTATAATTGTGTCAAAGAGTGCGTGTGATTTAAAGTGTAATTGGTCGTTAAGTATGTTGATTGGTTGTGTTGTGTAGTGTTTGTATATTTCATATTGTTCTGCTGTGTTAAGTTTCCGACTTTTAGGCAAGTAGTGTAATATCTGAAGATTTTTATCTATGTTGGTGTAGCTGTGGTTTTTTGTATGTATATGTGTGGCGAATGCGGAATGTACGTTGTTGCTGGATAGCGCTTTTAGGTGTTCAGAGTAACATGAAGAAAAAGATCTTCCCATCTGGCCTATATAGAAATTATTATAGTTTCTAATACACTAAACACTAAAACACTGTAGTGATTGTAATAGTTTCTATATAGGCCAGACTCTTCTGGCCTTTCTCAATGCTCTGCTCTTTTCACTTCACTTTAAAACACCACCACTTTTAGGGGTATTTGAATTTTAAGGATTTTTTGGGCATCGTAGTTGTAGATCATTGAAGACAACATTAAAAGCTTACGGTCGCTGCTCTCCGCATCTCGCCTCCTTGAACTGAGTAGCATGTCCAGGTCTTACAAATTTAAATGTTAAACTTCACTGGTTATATATTGAACATTACAGTAATGAGCTGACCATAAATCCTGTCCGACCATTGCTAAAATTAAATTAAAACCCCTTTTTTTTCTTTATATTAGTTTCTATATCACTTGACTTTTACTAACGGTTTTAAAATTCTAGAGCTTTGACATAATTTGTGTATACTTCTTATTAAAACTTATTGAAAGATCTCAGGTTGTAAAACTGTTGAAAGTTAATGTTGCGGTTTGGAAGCTCTTGATGAGTCTCGAGTTATTCCAAAGACGCTATGCAGGAAAGGCTGGATTGTATGTAAGAAAAGAAGTGGACTGTATACTGATATTTGAAAGGCATTTATTGAAATTTTAAATTATATTGATCATGATCGACACGTGCGGATGTATTTGGTGGCCATAACGCCCAAAAATTAGTTTTGAAAGAAATCGTGGTCCATTGAAGATGGGCGCAGGTAGTCTGAATTAAATTAAATCGTATGATACATATTTAAGAATTGTCCAGAAGCCGCGGCTGGAAGAGAAAATGTTTTACGAGAGAACCGCTCGGAGCCTTGTTAGAAACTAAACTAAACCTGTCTCCCGTCGGCCGAACTGGCCGGCGGCAGCGTTTGATAAGCACGTGACGTCATCCGCCCGCGTCGCATTGCAGTAAGACACTGCGTACAGCTGATAAACAAGTACAAAGTTTAAACATACTGCCCGCCAAAATCGGGACGATTTTGTAAATTAAACGTTAAATTTAATAATACAATAATTGGACTTCCATGGCAAAAACGATACAATAATTGGCGTATTGGCCAGTGCAATGACATACTATCCATAATATGAATTCAATTAACAATTACAAGGTATACAATAAATTGACCCTTATGCAAATAGCAAGGGTAAACTGACAGTAAAATTACCCAAAACATAATAGTAACACAATACACACAATAATACAATGATTAAGTAGATATTGATCTTTCCCAAATAATACCCATTGATATTCGCCAAGCATTACAATAACAAGTGATAACACCATAAAAATATAATAATTTCCCCAAGATATTGACACAACAACCCCAATAAATTTCATAATATATGACCATTAGAAAATACAATACATACGTAGAATAATTGACACCATGAATAACACTTGTAGTTCTCGGAACTTGAATTATATAAACATATGACAATACACAACATCCATAAATAATTGATAGTACATATGAAACACAGTCACTATTGCAGTAATAGCTATCAGCACGTAAACAATATTACAATTTTTATGATACTTACAATGTTTATGATACAATTGACTTGTATGCTCGCCCGGGGAATGTCCCAGGCGTAGTCCAGGCAATGTGACAAATTCACAATCCTAGTATGTCTCGTATGGTACGCATACGATTAGTTTGTTGCCACCGGAAGGGGGCATAATTTGTGGATGGGTCGGCGTAAGATACCTAGCGCGGTGCGAACTTCTGCGACGCGTACTAAGGAATCTTTACCCGGAAAAACATTGGTAATTACCCCACGCTTCCACTCTAGAGGGGGGGAATTGTCATCCAAAATGAGGACAAGCTGTCCGACATTCAAATTCCTTAACGGGGTGCGCCATTTATTGCGCTGCTGCAGCTGGTGCAGATAATCCCTAGACACACACACACACACACACGGACACACACACACACACACACGGGGACACACATGCATATGAATAACGCGATGTATGCCTTGGTCGTGGACTTAGAGCGCTGCCCGCCATGGCGCAAAAGTACAGGACCGGCGTAGTCCACGGCCGACTGTGAAAATGGCCTAGAAGGAGTGACCCTAGAAGGGGGTAACTGACCTAGTAGTTGATTCGCGCCTCTAGCCCGGAAACGAAAACAAGTGACACACTTATGTATCACTGAGCGGATATAAGATTTGTCGTGTATGATCCAATATTTTCGCCTGAGCGAAGCTTGAGTAGATTGCACCCCAGCGTGCAACAAACGGATATGTTCGTACTCAATTATTAATCGCGTGAGATGAGAGTGCGGGTGCAAAATTATTTGGTGTTTACTCGCGTAGTTAAGTGGGGAGAATTGCAAGCGTCCACCCACTCTTAAAATGCCTGATTCATCCAGGAATGGGTTGAGAGCAAGAATTTTACTACTGCGAGGAAGGCACCGGTGTGCCTCAAGTTCCTTAACTTCTACGCCAAAGTGCAACTGCTGAGATTGCCGGACAAAAATCAAGAGTGTGTCAGACAATTCTTGAGCAGACAAAAAGGACGTGTCTCTGTCAACAACCGCGAGCCTAGAATTGCGAAAAAATCTGCGGCAATATGCGAAGACGCGAATGAGCCTAGTAAGGGATGAATAATTTTCAACATAACTATGTGTTGAGGACGCGACAATTAGTGAGGTCTGAACCTGCTTGCAGCGTTCCTGCTCAAGGTCGGGAAAAGTACAGGGAGTATTAATGTCGAAAGCGCTGACTGGCCATGATGCTGACTCATGCGCCAACCAGGACGGACCATGCCACCATTGAGAATGACAGTGCAAACTACGAGGGAGGCAACCGCGCGATAAAATGTCGGCAGGGTTGTCATTTGATACTACATGATGCCAAGTTCCCCTGCTGCTAACAAGACGCTGTATTTCCGCGACACGGTTGGCCACAAATACCTTCCAGCGGGAAGATTGTTGATGTATCCAATGCAACGCTATCATCGAGTCCGAATAGAGATATAGTCCGTCAAAATTGTAATTGATGGCGTTTAAAACCTTGGACGTTAATTGCGCCAGCAATAAACAAGCACAAAGTTCAAGACGTGGTAGCGTTATCTGTTTCAGCGGCGCGACCCTAGATTTAGCACACAACAAGTTTGACGATATGGCGCCGTTCGAATAGACCGCTCGCACATAAATGCAACACGCGTAACCTTTAGCCGAAGCGTCGGCGAATCCGTGAAGCTGTAATGAACTAATTGGATAATTGTTCGAACTCTTAACCGACCTCGTAATCTTAAAATGAGTGTCGGAGACTAATTGAGCATATAGTTCCAACCACTGATTGGCTAATGACCCAGATAGGGGTTCGTCCCAATCTGTGCCCGCCAACCACAACCGTTGCACGAAATGCTTGCAGTAAAATGTGATCGGTGCGATAAGACCTAATGGATCATAAATCCCGGCGATGACCGACAACACGCTTCTTTTGTTGAACACGTTCAAATTATCATCACCCCTGACGGTGTATAAAAAGTTATCCCTTTCAACGTTCCATTGGATTCCCAATGTACGCACGTTTTGACCTTTGCTGAAGTCATGGGATACTTGGGCGCGAAGGGTCATAATCTTATGGTGGTTAGAGAACCACTTATGTAACGTGAAACCATACCTACTCAACAATTTCACGATCTCGCATTTCATTTCAGCTAAGACGTTCGGATCATCCGAACCCGTTATAAGATCATCTACGTAAAAATCATTGGCTATGGCCCTAGAAGCTGTAGGGTAGTCGGATTTATTTTCGTAGGCTATCTGAGCCAGACAACGTGTAGCAAGGAAGGAGGCACTAGCAGTGCCATACGTAACCGTCCTTAAAGCGTAATGTCGCAATTCCTTATGCGGCGCATCACGCCAAACGATGCGTTGCAGGTTTGAATCCTTAGGGTTAACAATGATCTGGCGATACATCTTTTCTATGTCCGCAATAAGTACATATCGGTGGGTACGGAACCGAACCATTATCGAAAACAGATCCTGCTGGATCGTAGGACCGACCATTAGAGTATCGTTGAGGGACAGATTATTTGTGGTTTTAGCGGAGGCGTCAAATACCACGCGCAATTTAGTGGTTAAGCTGGATTCCTTGAAGACTGCGTGATGGGGCAGATAAAAAATCTCTGAGCTGTCAAGTGACAAATCGTAATCATTAAGTGGCGACATGTGGCCAAGTTTCAGGTAGTCAATCATAAACTCGCTATAATCCTTATAAAGGATAGGGTTCTGCTTGAACTTGAACTCTAACGATTGGAACCTACGGATAGCTCCGCGGAGAGAATCTCCCAAACGAAATTTATCAGACCTGCGGGGCAGGGATACCACGAATCTCCCATCGCGGTTGCGGCTAGTGTTTTCCACGAAATGTTTTTCACACGGTGACTCCTCAGAGCAGGGTTCGCGGCTAGAGATCTCCTCCAACTTCCAAAATTCTTTTAGTTGCGAGGAAATCTGACTATCATCCTTGCAGACCATAAAGGACGAAACTGTTTTAGTTATGTCGACGTTGAAGGGTAAGTCACCGGCCAAAATAAATCCTAACTTGGTTTCCTGAATTATAGGAAAGTGTGGTCCGCGCGTAAATTTCATAGGTTCAATTAGTTGGAGAAAGTATTGAGCGCCGAGTAATATATCGACTTGCGCCGAGCAATGTAGGTGAGGATCCGCCAAGAATATGTGCTTGGGTAAATTCAAAGAGGCAAGATCGAACGACTCCGCCGGTAAATTATTAGTTATACTGGGTAATACGGCACAGTGCACGTTTAACGTGAAGGGTTTATAGTGAGAATGTAGCCTTACCTTCGTACTAAAGTCAGCCTGGGAAAGCGAGTTGTTTATACCCGTGATGGGTAGTTGCGATTTAACCAATTAGAGGCCCATTCTGCGGGCGAAATCCATTGTGCAAAAGTTCGCTTGAGAACCGGAATCCAGTAATATCCTAACGGGAAATTTCCTACCGACCTTATTAGCGGTCATACAGACGGCTGTGGATAACAATACCGATTTATTGGTCTGTGACTTCAGTGAGCATTGGTTGTTAATGGAAGCTCCGTCTTTGTTGGGGACATGAATTGTGGTGTGGTGACGCCTAGAACATTTTTTGCATGAAAATTTTGAGGGACATTTTGAGCTTTCGTGTCCCAAACGGAGGCAATTTAAGCAAAGTTTGTTTTTTATTAACACGTTTCTTCTGTCAGGGATAGACAGCGATGTAAATTGTAAGCAGTCGATAATTCTATGTTCACCGTTACACAGTCTACATAAATTGTTTCTGATATGAGAATGGAATGCCCCCTTTGGAGCGCTTATCTGTTTAACTGCCTTGCAATAAGGAGACTTATCGCTTTTATTCAACCTGCTCGTTGGGGTAGTCGCGTTATCAAGATTTTGTAGTAATTTTCTTCGTGAATTTAGAAAATTCATAAAATTATTAAAATCAGGGAATTTTTGTTCCGACAAACTCTTTTTCCACAAACGGAAAGTGTAATTATCAAGTTTTTTAGCTAAATAATTTACGACAATAATTTCGAATGTGTTGACTGGCAGTTTGAGATTATTTAAAGCGTTTATATTGGCAAAGATTTCATCAATGAATTTCGATATGCTGACTTGGGATTCTTGTTGAACTAATGGTACGTCCAGGACATTCCCTACATGATGGGCGGAAACAATTAGCTTACTGTCATATCTATTCCTCAACAGATCGATAGCCACCGCCTAATTCTCATGAGTGATTGGTAACGATTTTATTACGTTAAGCGCCTCGCCATGTAATGACGAGTGCAAATAGTGAAGTTTCTGTATATCCGTCAGATCTGCTCTGACGTGAATTAATTCAAGAAAAATATGGTAATAATGTTGCCACTCAACAATACTACCCGCAAACCGTGGTAATTTGATTGGTTCCAATTGAATGGGGGGTGTTTTAAGCTGTTTACTTTCAGCATTAATTACTGGTTTCTGGTTCACATGCTCAGCTTGCTCCAGCAGGTGACAAAGATCGTCTTCCGTTTGTACCCTATCACTCGTTAAAGCAACGTCCGCTTCCTCGGCTTCGATTGGGATTGAATCTCATCGTATTTGGTGGATAATTCCATCAAATGTTGCAGTTTTATTTTCAGCGCATGAGGATCGCTGGTTACCAAATCGAAGTTATCCGCGAAAGTATTTACGCGTGATATTGAGGCTTTAATTGTGCCTCGTTTTTTAATTAGAGCCCTTACATCTGCCATTATTACAATTTAAGAGAAAAAAAAATATATCTTGAAAGAATTTGAGCATAGAGCATGTGAACCATAAACTTAAGTTTCAATGAATTTGAATACGTTGCGGTAGCTAGCGATCGTTGTTTAGAACATAGGCTTACTCTCAGTAGCGTATGCTGAGTTCGAGACCTGGGCTAGCTCACCTTAGAATTGAAGAAAATGCACTGGAGGGGTCCCCCTCGTTCATATTTCAAGCTTTTTGAAGTGATGTGCTGTTGTGACACCATGCCAATGCATTCTAACTTATATAATAATGACTGATACTTCAACAATAATTATGAAATGGCATCATTAGAAAGACAAAAGCAAGCAAAGAACTTCAGTACTTCATTTATTTATTTATAGCATACATTTGTTCCGCAGAAGCCACTAGGGCCGGACGGCGGTAGTGAAACAAATAAAAGATTACAAAAAGCAAGAACTATATCATTACATCATGAGGAAATAATATATAATTATACTGAAGAAAGTTTGACTTACTTCGACGACGGCTCTGTGTAGACTTATTTGAACAAGAACTCCATTCTTCTCTCCTTTTGTGTGAATTTCAGGATTACACTTTCATAAAATGTTTCTTCTGACCACTTTTTCGTATTAAGAAGAATGTTTTTCTCAATAGATATAATAGCCAAGTTGCTCAACCGGACTTGTCCTTGTGTGGCTCTGAGGTAAGTCTTAATCTTCTTTAGAGCGGAGAAACTTCTTTCAACAGTTGCAGTTGTAGATGGAAATGTCAATGTTAATTCTGCTAGTTTGTACACTTCACTAAACACTATGTCCAAATTATTGAGTTTCATATAAATAGTAATCTCTTTCACTGATTTTTTCTTATACTCATCTAGAGTATAAAGCACATTTAGTTCATTTTTGAGGCGAACAATGTCAAAGTATGAACTATATGGTTCTTTAAGTTCTGTCATCAGATTTTGTGGGAAACTTTTACAAAATGTATCAAAATTGTTTGAGTCCAATAAAGACACGAATTTAAGATCCTTTTGGGACTCAAACCTGAATTTTATCTGGGACATCACTGTGTCCAGAATTTCGTTAAAAATACGCTGCCATTTGGAACGGTCATCATTTCTCTGTCTTTTGTGTCTTGGTTCATATTCTTTATCTTCATATTCAGAATTACTTGTAGCTTCTGTCCATACAAGATCAAAATCCTCATCTCTAATTTTCTGCAGAGTATCATAGAATTCATTGACTTTGTTCATGCAGTAAGAAATGTCCAAACATTTTTTTTGCATTATGTCAAAAAGAACATCAGAAATTTCAAATATTTTGCTGAAACTAAGAAGAAGAAATCTAGTGTCGAATTTATGTAAAAAACAAACAAAGCCTGAAGCAGTAGTCACTTCTTCACCTGTCCAGTCACCGGGTTCATCTTCTATTGATGAAAAGAACATGATAAGAGGCCTTCTATATTCTTTGACAGTATTTACAAGCCTTGATGAGAAATTCCACCTTGTTGGTGCCACTCTCGGTAGTTTCTTCTCCATAAAGTTTTTTAGAGCAGTTGTGCGGACTGTAGAATGTGAAAAAAAGCTAGGTATTCCTGATAAAGTGATGAAAAACCGTTTACATTCTGCTACAAAATTTGTAGACTTTGACAAAACCAAATTCAGCCTGTGACTACAGCAATGAATAAAAGTTGCTGATGGGTACTTATTTTTCACCAAGGTTTGAAGTCCAGACACATGGCCGGCCATAACAGCTGCTCCATCGAAAGTTTGGGCTATAAGTTTTTTTGAACATTCTAAATCATCCACAACCTTGGTGACATGTTGGAACAATCCTTGTGCAGTTCGGTCTAAACTGACATCAGTGAAGTGCGAAAATCGTTCCTGACAGTTTCCTTCATTATCGACAAATCGTAAAACTGTTGATAATTGACTTTTATTGGTTACGTCAGTTGTCTCGTCAAGTAATATTGCAACGAATGTTGCATTAGATATTTCTGATTTGATTTTGTCTGTAATTACGCTACCTACTGCGTCAATTAAATCATTTTGTATTACCGGTGACGTTCCTCTAAAAATTGTTGCGGTTTTTAAATGGTTCGCTATTGTTTGCTCATACGTTGATAAAAATTCCAAAAGTTCTATGTACATGCCTTTATTTGTTGAATCGCTAGACTCATTGTGGCCCCTAAATGGACATTCTTGCTTCCCTAGGAATATTACTGCGTCAATCAGTCTTCTTAAAATAATTCTATTTTCCTTTACTTTTTCATTATGTAGACTGTCAGCAATCTTTTTCTGTAAATTAAGGGAATGATCGATTCTTTGAAAACCGAATGTCTGTAACGTATTGAATGCTCGTATATGAGTAAGTGATTTTTGATGTTTATCACAAGCCGTTACCAAATAATTTAAATTACTAAATCCTGTCTTATTCCAAGGACTTGTATCGGTGCAAAAAAGCAAATACGCCCAGCAGTACAATTTATTAGTTGTACTCGATCCAGTTAACCAAGGGTATTTTTTGTAGTTGGCCTCACTAAAACATCTAGTATACACTCTGTTCTTTTCTTTATGTTCACTTTTAAGTTCTAGAAGGGATGGCTGAGGCCTACCTATCTTTACAATTTGAAGCTTATCCTCATACGGAAGCTGAGCAAATTGTGTCTTTGTCAATAGTTTATTAACTATATCACTCATCTTAATTTATTATTCAAACCGCACAGCACAAAATATCATTCACAAAATTATAACTAATTTTAAAATGAATCACTGCTTTGCGTGCCACACGGCCTACTGTCTCACACACACTGTTGGCTAGCTCTCCAAGGAGCGAAGCGTAGCCTACGATAAACGTCACTGCCCCCACCAAGTCCCTCAGCGTTGTCATAGCAACGCCATTGAATCGTGACGAGGAAAGGCTTCGTAAGGTATTTGCGAAGCCTGAGTAAAGCAAGTTGCAGCGATTCAGGCGCCGTTATATGCGAAGTTGTATTGTCTGTAATTAGTAATTACGCTACTACGAAACAGAAGTAAACACGTGAGGGAAACACGTCTGACTTCGATAAAATGAACAATTTTATGCAAATTCCTAATAGATTTTTTTGTGCTTTAATCTTTGGGCTTCGCAGCTAGCCTAGAATATACGCCCCTGCTTACTCTCACTACTAATCAAGCTTTGTTGGCTATTAAAATTATGAATTTAAATGATAGCAACATATATCCTTATCTTTTGAAGTTTTAACTGATAATGAACTGCCAACCACAATTAAGTTGTATTGTGTAATGATGGTGTTTGTTTATACAAATGTGTTAAGAAATAACTACTAAATATGAAATATTGTTAAATGTTAAATATAAGTAAAAAGTTCATAGTCACGTGGCCGTTGATCCATTCGTGATGAAGCTGGATCCATTAACGAACTGCATCCAGAGACGTCTTACTATTCTGAAAGTGAGTGAGAAGTATCAAAAGAACTTCACATTTCTTTTTTTTTTTTTAACAAAACTGAAACTTCGCGAATTGCAGCCGAACAACCGCCCGTCTTTGCTAGTGACTAAGAAGTGGCGTTAGAAAATCTACTCTGGGAGTGTTACATTTTACAATTCATAGCTGGGGCTGATTCTGCGCATGCGTACAAGTTACCCTGTTCACTCTCTATCATTTTGTCTCTTCCCCACAGTAATTCCCAGAACATGGATATTACCAGTTATTTCTAGTTTTAGTGCGCGTATATGCGCATGGGCGCGGGACTTTAAGCGTTGACGCCAAGAAGTATGAGATCATTCTGATGTCATTCAGTATTGCGAAATTTGTTTAGAAAAGTGAATATACACAAGCCAGACTGTCGCCAATAATATAGAAATCTAATAGTGTATGCTCAAAATCCCATACTGCATGGCTTATAATATTATAATAAAATAAAATAAAATAATAAAGTATTATATTACTACGCGTTTACATTATTACTGAAATAAAACAATATAATAATACCATAGTTATGGTCCTTTGTTCTAGGTAATATCATATACAAGTGCCGTAGGTATGTCTCCTTATTATAGGTAATACAATATAATTAAAACAGACATATAGGCACATTACAATTTTCAAAAAATTGTGTCAAACTGTCGACCATTAAGAGAAGCACTTGCCTGTAAACAAACAATACCAACACAGCATTACAGTTTGTTGCTCCTTACTCCTTACCATGGCCAGCTCTAGTAGAAGACCAGAATATAAAATGTGCCAACACTGGAACCAGCTGATATTTGAGGCCGACTAGACGATCTCTTAATTTATGTATTTCAATAATCAAATTGTGTTATTTTTAATTGCCGGTTAACAGCAGTTTTATAATTCTTCACTTTTTGAAAATTAAAAGTTTATTGTGTAAAATACTGTTATATTATTTAAGAAATGTAATAATTAACTCATTCATATGATACGAATTCAACAATTCGAACAAAATTAATTCATTAGGCCTAACACTAATTCGCTAATTTTTTCAACTTAAAAGTATAGTACTAAGTGCGCACATACCTATAATTTAGATTTAGCTATAAATAGGCCTACTCATGATTTTAGTAATGCTATGAAATTAAATCAAAATATAACATGTTCCCTTTAGCTATTTTATTACACTATGCTCAGAGGCCTCAGGCGCAACGTTGCCACGCTTAATATTCCGGCCTTCTACTAGAACTGGCCATGTCCTTACACAGTCATAACATGTTTATTTATTTCAATTTGTTAAAATTACACTGAACACTGCAAAACTACACAAAAACACAACAAAGACTTTCAATGATTTGATGGGTCCCAGACAAAGTTCTTGCAAGGCCCCCACCAATAATTCTGCCAACAAATAGAGCGTACTTTTTACTGATATGAAAAAATAGTTTTTTATAGTTACCTAACCTATGGCAATAACTGCAGCCTATTAAACAAAGTTATTAACTATTTATGCTTAAACAATAGAACAGAACAAAATTATATTACATAAACAAATTATGCGGTCCTCGATATTAACTGACGTTAGTAGCACCTCAATTCCCATCACACATATAAAACAAAAACAAAGCAAATATACATTATAATCAGTGGCCACATTAAATATCGATTTAAACTGCTTAACATAATCACTGTGTATTTCATAGTTTTATTTCCTATGTCTTTGAATATTTTCTTTTCCAATTCTAAAATCATCATCTTGAACAAGGATGAAACCAAAAATGGTTTACAGGATAAGTCAAAAAGTAATACAAATTTTATTTTCCCTGCTGCAATGGATGGCAGCACTGACTGAACAATGACATATCATAACCTCAAAGTTTGTTTGTTCTTTAGCTGTGTTGTTTCAGTGCTCAGCTCCATTCGTAGTGATTTCAGGGCATTTTATTATGAGTGCCCCATTGTCTGTGTGCACCAAGGAAGAAATGAGGGGAGTGGTACGTTTTCTGCACTCTGAAGGGACTAAACCAGCGGAGATTATTCACAGAATGCAGCAGCAGTACGGTGAGAGCTGTCTTAGTGAACACAAAATTGATGAGTGGATAAATCGCTTTAAAAATGGTCGTGTATCTATCTGCGATGAAGAGCGTTCAGGTAGGCCATCCACTTCGGAGATGGACAAGAACATCGAGACAGTTGAGTGAATGATTCATGATGATCGTCATGTCAAAATTGATGATATTGCGCATGCGTTGAACTTTAGCCACGGTTCAGCAGTTGCAATCATCCACGAATCACTAAATTATCACAGAGTGTGTGCTCGTTGGGTACCACATCAACTGACAGACCAGCACAAACAGAAACGTTTGGAAATTTTGAAATCACATTTAAGGCGTTTAGAAGAGGAAGGAGAAAAGTTTCTCAGTCGCATAGTAACTGTTGATGAGACGTGGGTCCATCACTTCGAACCACAGAGTAAGCGGCAGAGTATGGTGTGGAAACATCCATCCTCGCCTACAGCAAAAAAGTTCAAAAGACAAGTTTCTGCAGGAAAGTTGATTATGACAGTGTTTTGGGATATGAAAGGTCCACTTCTAATTCATTACACTCCTAAAGGTCAAACAGTGAATAGTGACAGCTACTGTGAGCTACTGCGAGATCTGAAACCCAAAATCAAAACAAAGAGGCGAGGAAAACTTTCAAAAGGTGTGCTTTTGCTTCAGGACAATGCCCGTCCTCATACTGTGGGGAAAATGATCCAGTGCATTCAAGATCTTGGTTTTGAGCTGCTGGAGCATCCGCCGTACAGTCCTGACCTAGCTCCAAGTGATTTTCATCTTTTTGGTCCGATGAAGGAGCACCTGCGTGAATCCAAGTTTTCGTCGGATGACGAGGTTGTGGAGGCGGTGCACGATTGGCTGTGCACGATGCCACAAATCTTCTTCCAGGACGGAATTACGAAGCTTGTCAAGAGATGGACCAAGTGCATAGAAGTTGAGGGAGATTATGTAGAGAAATGATGTTACTTGTCATCTTGTTTTCACAATAAGAAGTTCCTTTTTAAAAATTTGCCTTTACTTTTTGACTTACTTACGTATATAGTTGTACAAAAGCTTACATGGCCGGTGTCATTTGTATTAAAACTAACTCCCGGGCTGTTTGGCTGTGGTCCAAGGTTTCCGACAAAACCAGTACTGTGGTCCTAACATACTACATCCACGTTAACGTTGACTCGTTTCTTCCACTAAAGATGGGCAGTCAGTGGTGCTGCCGAAACATCTGTTTTTGTCAGAAACCTTGGACCACGGCCAAACAGCCCAGAAGTTAGTTTTAATCCAAAAATGGTTTGTTCTGGTCACAAGCAGATAAGACTAGAGCTGGTCACTCCAACGCTTCTTAGGACATCCCACATCTCTCTGTCCTTTTGGCTTATAATTCAGTAGTTGTTTGAGGATACAGCAGTCATCCATTTGGTTAAGATGTTCCAACTACTTTAACTGATACTGGCCAATCCTATCAAATATATTCATAATACTTAGTTCCTGCCAATATATGTACATTTCTTCTGCGATCTTGAAGATATAAACTGCCATGTGCCTGAGAAATCTCATTTTGGTCGCTTGAATATGGCTGGCCTGGGATATTTTTGAAATCCAATATTCTCAGACCCACAGAGAAATGTGTGCGTGCACCGTGTAGAACTTCAGGCGTAACTGATTTACTCATTGTATTTAAAGTTCTTCTGATGGTCCCACATATATGGTTGAAACTAAGTAGCTTCATCAACACATCACCATTTATAAGGTAAGACACATTATTGACCAGACATTCAAAATTACTGACCTGCTCCAGAACAGTATCATCTACAACAATTTTTGCTTATAAGTAACTAACTTATAATGACATAAGTTAACTATGACATGATAACTAACTCCATGACACGAATACTTATAATGAAAAGATACAAGATTTTATAGCAGACAATAACATAGTTAGATTAACTTCTGACCCTACAGAACAATATACTAAAAGTCTAAATCAATGTATAAATAAATGCATACATCTATTTGATGAACAGACTAGGAGATATTTGAAACCTATCAACGCAAAAGCTCCCCTATTAACAGGACTACCGAAGTTACACAAAGATAATACCCCTATAAGACCGTTAGTGAATTTTACCACTGCCCCGGGTTATAAAACCACTAAAAAAACTACTCCACATAATCAAACAGAATATAATATTGAAGAATAACTACAGCTTAACTAATAGCATTGATTTTGTTGATAAAGTTAAAAAACTAAAAATCGAACCTTCATTTAAACTGGCATCTTGGCCAACCAAGTTCTCCAAATCTAAGCCAAATGACTTGAGTCTTTGTATGATCGTGGATGCTAAAGCTGGTGCTGTAACATCCTCAACGTGGACAAATTCAAGGAAGTCCTCCTGGATAACAGCCTTTCCAGATGAGCAGTCTACATAACGCAAGCACAGTGCTAGCTGTTCATGCCACGATATGTCTTGGGTTTCGTCTGCGAGTACAGCAAAGAAGCCAGACTGTTTGACTCTCTTGATCAGTTGCTCTTGAATAGCATTTCCACACGATTCAATTAGTTAATTTTGAATACCTGACGATGTGTACATAGCCCGTGTATGAATGCTTTGAGTAAGTAGGTGATTTTTAAGTGCTTCATCGCCAGATCGGGCACAAAAACGAAGAAGTGCTCGGAAATTTCCGTCATTACGTGCGGGCTCTGCAATACCGATTTCACCAGAGTCTTGTTTTCCCCTTAAGGACATTTCCTGCCGCCCACAAAATAAGATTGTGTCCACTATGGCTGTAAGTCTTTTTCTGTTTTCTTCCGCAATTTATTTATTTTCCACATTAATTGATTCTATAACATCAAGCGCTTGACCTTCCATAACCCTTACGAAATTTTTTGCCTGTTCCACGGCAAATTTATGATAATTGGCGTTTCCGTGATGATCAAAGTTCTCCAGCACTTTCTTCCAGTTATTAAATGGCTTAGCGACAAAGGCTCCAAGTTCTTGACCACCGCGACCACCTTGCGTCCGCCCAAACAAAACACACATTTTGCATAATGCTCCCTGTGCAATATTTGAATACACTAACCATGGATTTTTTGTAGTCCAATGACGTTGGAAGGAAAGATTTCTTTTACCAGTGACGGGAAAGATAAAAGTATCTGGAGGGTTCCAAGTTTCTTTCAAAGCTTTCAACTTCTCTTCATCATTTCTTGGAGGATAAGACAAATATTTGCCAATATCGTACTCGTGTATTAACGAAGGAGGAGCCAGGCTAGCTGAAAAAGATAAATTAATGCATTAAATGAAGCATAATAAAGCTTACCTACTACCCCACTCCAAAGATATTTACTTAAGAAAGGTACACTAGACTCTTACTAATCCGGCCATTCCTTGCACGCCGGGATTCCGGATTGGTGAGAGTGCCGGATTACTGAGATATAAATGAAAAAAACTGAGATTTTTTTTTTATTAAAAAAAGTAATTTAGCAAATATATTCTATGTCTATGCTATGTAGAAAATACATAGGCCCTACATATTAAACTCAACCAACTTGCATATAATAACTTAGGAGAAACATTCTTATAAAATCAAATAATTATACAAATAAATTAAAATACATAAACAGCGGCCGGATTACAAAGGGCCGGCTCAGCAAGAGTCTAGTTACTTACCAAGGCCTGTTTCACTGCTGGTACTCGTTGAGGGGCCTGGAACATCTGGATTATATTCCACAGGTGGAGTGGTTATGCTCTCCTCCTTCTCACTTAAACCGTCAAGTGTTTTCTCCTTTTTCGGAAAGAATCCCAAGAGAGATTGCTGCAACGTGCGCTTCATTTTTTGTTAGCTAAAACAATACATTTCATGCGTAAAGAACCATACTCTCTAAACCTAAATTAGTCAAAAAATTAGAGAGTATAATATTAAAATTAGTTTGCTATTGACAGTTGGGACTGATGAGTCATCGACTAACTGTTGCCTTCCTGTAACCCATACGGTACATTGTGCGTATATTTTTTTTTTAATTTTAAAACACTAATTTTTAAATATCTACATTTACAATTTAGAGTTCTTTTTGTAAATGCTGTAACGTATAAATTGGTTCGTACCTGTTAAAATGTATCACACTTATTTATATTGTGTATTGGTGTGAAATGTAGTGTGTTTGCCTCACACTGATCGTTACATAAATCGACGTCACTACTGGAGTCCGTAGCGTTGTCAATGTTAACAGTACAACCTACCTGTTAATTCATAGGGATCGTTATTCCCGGGTGGCGCCAAATTGTTTCTGTTAAAACAATTAAAATATTTAATTTCTCAGATAATACGTGATATTAGCATAGACAGCTGTGGCGTTCGAATTGTTCCCGCTGCTAAACAGGTTGTCGACTCGGCCACTCGTGATGAGCGCTAGTTGGCTGCTGCTTAAAACTTCGCTAACACACATATATTTTTCAAAAATCCTATGAAATAACAAGAGAATAATGTTCTGTACTGTGTCTTTTAATACAAATTTGGTTATCAATAAATAAGACAATGAATTACAAATAATGTTATAACATTCGGCTCCGGCTTAGAGCTTGAAACACAAAATATCTCAGAGTTGGCAAAATTGATTTCAAAACCTTATCGTTGCTGATACGGCATTAAGTTACATACAAAATATTACCAGTTTTAAAATCTGGGGTTCTTTGGATCATGAAAATAGACATAAACGTTGGTTACATCAAAAAAGTACACTACCATACCTTATACGTACTTAGGATTTATAATGTGTTTGTACAATTTGTTCAGTAGTGTCGTATTTTTGTTACAGTAGTTGTGTTCACAAATAAGGTTATCTATATAGTTTAATAAAATGTTTTTTATGTAAGTAAATTATGCCTTTACCTTTGAAAGAAAATACTACTTTTTAAATAGTGAGAAATTTTAACATTTGAAAATAATTTAAGTAATTTAGGGTTTTGGGAATAAGGAAGTTATTCGGTACTTATCAATTCGTCTCACGTTGAAATGTCGTCATCAGGATAGGCGTATATTCTTCGAATTTGGGCTGGTTTAAAACTTCTAACACCTCCTTCGTCTGGTCTTGGGTTTTTTCTTTAATTAATTTATTTAATCTGGTTCCTGGACATCATGTATTCTTTATAGATCGACGTCTCTTCATTTGAGTCATCTTGGTTCACTGATTTGACTTTTTATAACTGGTTAAATCAAAATTTTAATTTAGCCAATTTTGCGCGTCGCTTACCCACGCTTCGTTTCTTCAGCGTCTATATAATTTAACGGAAAATAAGCCCTCAAACATCTCGTTGTCATAGTAACCAATAATTCAATGCTTGGTTAATTACTCCTTACATACATTGTTAAAATATTTGAATTTTTATTCAAATTTATTAAGTATTTTCCTAATGGTTTTATTCCCTTATAATTCCTTTGGGATAATAAATGACATCACTATTATTTTTCTTTCCTTTCAAAGTTTACAATGATACCTCATAAGGTCATATTCTGTTATACACTAACTATAGTCTAATTATTTGACATTTAATAAATAACATATCTTTCTTAAATTAAACTATTACAATAATATTTCTGTGTTAAAATAATTTATATATAATTACTGTCCGTTCACTGGTCTTAGATTAGTAAGATTTTTTTTGTGAAATTGATACAATTTACATTTGAATGTCTTTGGCAGTTAAATGTCTTCATAGTCAAAATCAGCCATGATTGTTTTTTTAGTGTATTTCTTGTTAAATTACATTCTGAATTCAGCCTGATGGGCTTTACTTATTTGTTTATGTTTTAACTACTATTCAACATACATTTTCATTACTCTTCCTTTAAAATATCATAATTAGGTTTATGGACTGTAAGTTCCTTTCAGCCATATTCCTCCTTTAACATTGAACCAACTATTCTTTACAAGTCATTATTTATTACTAGTACTAACATTGATTTCTTTCTTGAGTTACAAATTAAAGTGATAAACATTGTCACCTTTCATGAAATTATGAAAGTTGATTCCCCTTTCAACATGGGGTGTTGTATTCCTTGCAATCTTAATTTTAATAACAAAACTTTAATCCTGTTCTATCATGCCATGTTAATACAAGTTATTTGTCTGGGCTTTCTCCCTGAATAATATTACAAGCTTCCTTAATATTAATTTGGATTACTATTTCTAATTACTTCTAGATATATTACTAATTATAATCTCACTCCAATCATTGGTTGTTTATCAAGATTTCACAGAGTGTCTGCTTACTTATCATTCTATTTTGAATGTTTCACATGCACCTTCACTATTTTTTAGGGCATTTACACTTCACTAAAGCACTTCACTTTGGTTCACTGTTTTGTAATTAGTGTTATTTAATGGGTAATCCCTATACCTTCTCCTACCATTTCTCACTATTTTGTTTTAGTATGACATTTACTATTAACAACATTAGGCTAGTTGTGTTTCATTAAATCTAACCTTTCTGACTGGGTTAGTGTACTTTTTCTATATCATTATATTTTACAATTGTATTGTCTTTAAAATGGGTACATAGGTTAATTTCATGACAATAATAATATTGGTTTCATTAATACATAATTACTCAAGGTTTATTGACCGTATTCTATTTTTAAGCATACAATCTTTCCCTTATATATGTGTGTTAGTTTTCCCTTGGGTTTAACCTGTCTCCTCTTCATTCTTCCTCTTCTTCATCTTCTTCGTCTTCAATAGTCTTCATCTTGGTTCGGTTCTCCTCTTCTTCTCTTCTGGTTTAAATTCTGTTTAATTGTAGGGATCTGTTCTCGTCTTCTGGTTCTTCTTTAGTTCTGTGTTCCTCATTGATTTGTCTATCATATTTTTCTTAAGTATGTTACGTGGTTCCCTTCTGTATGTTTGGGTTGTTGGCTCAATCACTTGGGTTGGGTAATATCGTTGTACGTCGTGTCAAAGTATTTACATTTTAATCATTTTTTAAACATTTTATTTCATATGAAGTAATTTTATATCAAGAATTATCTTTTTTATCACTGGTACGAGATTTGGCTTAATTGTATCGTTACATAATGCCTCTCCTCTAAAATTGATCATTTTAATAAAACACTAGCATAGTTTTTTATGAAATTATCAGTTATAGATAACTTTTTTCCTCCTCTTCCTTGTTTGTTTCTCCATTCTCCATTCCTCTTCTTACTTAATTCACTCCATTTTATTTGGATCTGTTTTTATTTATTTCCATTGGTGCATATTCCCTCATACACAAATTTTTCCCTAACTTATATATAGTAGCTGGTTTCTCCCATTACTACTCATTTTTCTGAGACTAGAGGCACATCTTCTCTACTCAGTTCATTTGGATTGCTGGACTTTTCAACAGTCAATCTTAAATCTTTGTCAACTTGTGACTTAATAATAATAATAATATAATATAATATACTTTGGGATTGTCCACCTTGTGGTTTGTTTTTAGATCACTTTGTCATTACTACTCATTCTTCCTTCCGCTATACCTTAACTATACACTAACATCTACTCATACATTATATTGAGAAATTTTATCTTTATTCATATGTTAATTTCATCATATCTCACTTTTCATTATTTTGTTTTCAATGCTCGTTGTGATCATCTTAATTGTCTCAGACATTTTTTTTTTTTTCTTAGTCATTTAGCAGGATTCTGCTTTATCTGTATCTTTGTTTCATATACAATTTCTCTCTCTCCTTGTACCACGTAAAATTTTATTTATTTTTTCTTATAATACTTTTGATTCAGTATAATTTCAAGTATTTATCTCAGTAATTTGAGCTTGATTTTATGTTTGTTTATTTTATTCTGTATTCAACATCATTTTTGATAATTCTTTGGTAAGTGAATGGTATTACCTTAAAGGAATGTTTGTAGCATATTCCTTTTTAGCTATTTTTGATTCAATTATAATTGTAAGTTTGTGCTTTTTACATTTTTATTATATAGGAATGTGTGTAACGTATTCCTTATTATCTCACTTTTTACTTCATACTTCATATCTCAATTTTTTGTTATACTGCAAATTAATTTAAATTGAAAGGAATTTGTATAACTGTTTCGTTTTTTTTTTTTCATTATTATAAAACTTTTTTATTCTTCCGCATATATCGTCTAAATAAGTTAGTAAGCTGCTCTTACAATCTCTTTTGGAATTTTGAAATATGTTTTATTTCACAATGGTTTTATTCTTCTTCGTAAAACTTTTTTATTGAAGTTTGGTTATAAACTCCCTTGATTTTCCTTGTATTGATATTACTGATCTGGTAAGTATTATTACCATTGTCTCTTGTGATGATATACGGTTTATTATGATATACATAATTGTTCTATTCATATTACTATATACAGGACCTTGTTATTTATATTTTGTTAAGTTGACTTCTCCCTTTCTTTCCTTTATTATTTCCTTCTCTTGTTCAACTCTTTGTTATTATGCACCTCTACTCCTTCAAGTGCTTGGTAGACACACTTATTCTGGATAATATTTTATTCAAGTCATCACCACCTTACTACATGTTGGGGCCATACCCTCTCTCCAAAGCTTAAATCATCTTCTACATTACCTCCATTTCTGTGGTTATCAGGTGGTTCTTGGCTGGTTTCTGCCCTTATGCTGTTTACTTGAGCTATCCGGGGTCCTTCGTCATTACTTGTCGTATCATGCCGTATTGAAAAACCCGGATTCTCATGGACTGTTACCCAATTTCCGCTATTATTTTGGTTGGTATTAGGTTCCTGGCGGTGGTTATCTTCATTGCGAGGTGGTTCATCATTCCTATCCTCTGCTGGTGGGTTATTATTGTTATTTGATACTTGATAATAACAGTTAGGATGCCAGTTCTGGCCATATCTTCTTTGGTTATTCTGTTTTTGTCCACGGATGAAGTTTACTCGACGTCTGTCGTCGTTTCTATACTGATTACCCCCGGGTCCCCGGTTGTACTGGTAATTGGGATGATACCGGTTGCCGTAGTAATTATGGTCATTGGGGTGACCGTTGGTACGTTGTTCAGGTCCAGTTCCTCGGTAATTATCATTTGGTCGGTTATTATTATTTGGGCCGCTTCTATTATTGTTTTGATTTCCTGAGTGATGGTTCTGTTGGCCTCTGTTACCAGGCTGATCGTTTGGAGGGTGTTGCTGGGTATTTCTATTGAACGTTGGTTCTGCATTATTATCATTATTATTTCGGCCCCAGTTATTCCTGTTATTGTTTTGTGGGTGATTGTAGGGTACATTGAAATTAGGTGTATTGTTATGTTCATTCCACTTGTTGTACCTTTGGTTGGTGATCCTGTTCTTTCGATACTGGTTATCATTCTCCATGTCCTCCAATAGACTAACCATTCCTTGAATTGTTTTAATCTGGCCTTGTCGCCTGGCCTTCTGGATGGCTTCTTCGTAATGATACCCCAGTTGTATTACCAACGACTCCTCGGGTATCCTGGGTTCCAAGTTTCTGGCTAAGCATACCTTTCCCAGAAAGTACGATGTTAACGTGTGTCCTCCTTGTGTCTCGTACCTTCCGTTACTGATGTCATTGCGGACCACATTCTGTGTTGATTCGGACCAATACTTCTCCCTGAACTGTTTCTTGAACTCTTGGGTATCATTAATCTCAGGTCTTGTGGCCGTCCACCAATTGTCATGGGTGTCACGGAACATCTCGTCGATCATACTTCTTACACTGGACCATCTGGTTTCTCTGTTCTTCTCTATCAGCTCTTCTACCCGTTTGAGGAATTCTATCGGGTTTCTCCGGTAGCTACGAAAATTAATCATTTCTCGATTCTCACTGGTTATGAATTGTGTGTGATTATATGGTTTTTCTCTTAATGCATCTAATTCTTCCTGCATCTGTTTTTCTCGTATATTGATTCCCTGGATTTTTTCTCGGTTTTCTCGGGTCAGTCCGTCTATTTTATCTATGACGGTATATACTTTCTCCACCCGATTGGTTACATCCAGTTGTAGCTCTTGGTGCCTCTCCTCCAGTTCCTTGACCACCTCCTGTTTCTTCTTCTGGCATCCTTCGGTAAGGACTTGGTAGAATTCCGTCGCTCTCAATTTATTTTCCTCCTCGACATCGATAATTTTATAATTCATTTCTTCCCGTACTTGTAATAAGGCTTCATTAGTCTCCGCTACCGATTGCCTGGTCTCCTCTCGACATTCGACCAATTGTTGCTTCCATTCCTCCTTGGTTTTCTCACTTGCTTCCTCTATCTTCCGTTGGAGAATATCATGATTATTTTCCATCTTTTGATTTACTATTTCTAGATCCTTCTTGATCTGTTTCTTCAACTCTTCACTCTTCTTTTCCAATGCCTCCTGACTTCTCGTCAAGTCTTCATGGTTGTTCTCTATTTTGTTATTCAGAAATTCCACGCTCTCTTTCATTTGCTTTTTCAATTCTTCACTGTTTTGGTCCAATTTTTCCAATATTCTATTCAAATTTTCCTTGTCCTGTCTTCTATTTTCCTTGTCTGATTCTAATTTTTTATTTAAATCTTCATGGCTCCTGCTCATTTGTCCAAATTGTTCCATCATCATTTTCATCAAACTATCTAGTTTCGTTTCTTCTGTTGGTTTGACTGGTTGGTTATTTACCATGACTTCTGCTTCTATTTCTGGTTCAGGTGGATTGGTATTTTCCAATTGGTCCTCCTGTGCGTTCTCTTCCAGTAATTCTCCAGTCGTTTCTTCAACTTCTACTTCCTCAACTTCCTCCATTTCTTCTGGGTTTCCTTCTTGGTTTGATGTTTCCTTCCCTTTGCGCCTCGTAACCATACCGTGTCTATTCATGACGCCGCTAGTTAGTCTTCCTAGCCCCACGTTGCGCGCCAATATGTAACGTAGAAATTGGGTCGTACCTGTTAAAATGTATCACACTTATTTATATTGTGTATTGGTGTGAAATGTAGTGTGTTTGCCTCACACTGATCGTTACATAAATCGACGTCACTACTGGAGTCCGTAGCGTTGTCAATGTTAACAGTACAACCTACCTGTTAATTCATAGGGATCGTTATTCCCGGGTGGCGCCAAATTGTTTCTGTTAAAACAATTAAAATATTTAATTTCTCAGATAATACGTGATATTAGCATAGACAGCTGTGGCGTTCGAATTGTTCCCGCTGCTAAACAGGTTGTCGACTCGGCCACTTGTGATGAGCGCTAGTTGGCTGCTGCTTAAAACTTCGCTAACACACATATATTTTTCAAAAATCCTATGAAATAACAAGAGAATAATGTTGTGTACTGTGTCTTTTAATACAAATTTGGTTATCAATAAATAAGACAATGAATTACAAATAATGTTATAACATTCGGCTCCGGCTTAGAGCTTGAAACACAAAATATCTCAGAGTTGGCAAAATTGATTTCAAAACCTTATCGTTGCCGATACGGCATTAAGTTACATACAAAATATTACCAGTTTTAAAATCTGGGGTTCTTTGGATCATGAAAATAGACATAAACGTTGGTTACATCAAAAAAGTACACTACCATACCTTATACGTACTTAGGATTTATAATGTGTTTGTACAATTTGTTCGGTAGTGTCGTATTTTTGTTACAGTAGTTGTGTTCACAAATAAGGTTATCTATATAGTTTAATAAAATGTTTTTTATGTAAGTAAATTATGCCTTTACCTTTGAAAGAAAATACTACTTTTTAAATAGTGAGAAATTTTATCATTTGAAAATAATTTAAGTAATTTAGGGTTTTGGGAATAAGGAAGTTATTCGGTACTTATCAATTCGTCTCATGTTGAAATGTCGTCATCAGGATAGGCGTATATTCTTCGAATTTGGGCTGGTTTAAAACTTCTAACACCTCCTTCGTCTGGTCTTGGGTTTTTTCTTTAATTAATTTATTTAATCTGGTTCCTGGACATCATGTATTCTTTATAGATCGACGTCTCTTCATTTGAGTCATCTTGGTTCACTGATTTGACTTTTTATAACTGTTTAAATCAAAATTTTAATTTAGCCAATTTTGCGCGTCGCTTACCCACGCTTCGTTTCTTCAGCGTCTATATAATTTAACGGAAAATAAGCCCTCAAACATCTCGTTGTCATAGTAACCAATAATTCAATGCTTGGTTAATTACTCCTTACATACATTGTTAAAATATTTGAATTTTTATTCAAATTTATTAAGTATTTTCCTAATGGTTTTATTCCCTTATAATTCCTTTGGGATAATAAATGACATCACTATTATTTTTCTTTCCTTTCAAAGTTTACAATGATACCTCATAAGGTCATATTCTGTTATACATTAACTATAGTCTAATTATTTGACATTTAATAAATAACATATCTTTCTTAAATTAAACTATTACAATAATATTTCTGTGTTAAAATAATTGGTATATAATTACTGTTCGTTCACTGGTCTTAGATTAGTAAGATTTTTTTTTGTGAAATTGATACAATTTACATTTGAATGTCTTTGGCAGTTAAATGTCTTCATAGTCAAAATCAGCCATGATTGTTTTTTTAGTGTATTTCTTGTTAAATTACATTCTGAATTCAGCCTGATGGGCTTTACTTATTTGTTTATGTTTTAACTACTATTCAACATACATTTTCATTACTCTTCCTTTAAAATATCATAATTAGGTTTATGGACTGTAAGTTCCTTTCAGCCATATTCCTCCTTTAACATTGAACCAACTATTCTTTACAAGTCATTATTTATTACTAGTACTAACATTGATTTCTTTCTTGAGTTACAAATTAAAGTGATAAACATTGTCACCTTTCATGAAATTATGAAAGTTGATTCCCCTTTCAACATGGGGTGTTGTATTCCTTGCAATCTTAATTTTAATAACAAAACTTTAATCCTGTTCTATCATGCCATGTTAATACAAGTTATTTGTCTGGGCTTTCTCCCTGAATAATATTACAAGCTTCCTTAATATTAATTTGGATTACTATTTCTAATTACTTTTAGATATATTACTAATTATAATCTCACTCCAATCATTGGTTGTTTATCAAGATTTCACAGAGTGTCTGCTTACTTATCATTCTATTTTGAATGTTTCACATGCACCTTCACTATTTTTTAGGGCATTTACACTTCACTAAAGCACTTCACTTTGGTTCACTGTTTTGTAATTAGTGTTATTTAATGGGTAATCCCTATACCTTCTCCTACCATTTCTCACTATTTTGTTTTAGTATGACATTTACTATTAACAACATTAGGCTAGTTGTGTTTCATTAAATCTAACCTTTCTGACTGGGTTAGTGTACTTTTTCTATATCATTATATTTTACAACTGTATTGTCTTTAAAATGGGTACATAGGTTAATTTCATGACAATAATAATATTGGTTTCATTAATACATAATTACTCAAGGTTTATTGACCGTATTCTATTTTTAAGCATACAATCTTTCCCTTATATATGTGTGTTAGTTTTCCCTTGGGTTTAACCTGTCTCCTCTTCATTCTTCCTCTTCTTCGTCTTCAATAGTCTTCATCTTGGTTCGGTTCTCCTCTTCTTCTCTTCTGGTTTAAATTCTGTTTAATTGTAGGGATCTGTTCTCGTCTTCTGGTTCTTCTTTAGTTCTGTGTTCCTCATTGATTTGTCTATCATATTTTTCTTAAGTATGTTACGTGGTTCCCTTCTGTATGTTTGGGTTGTTGGCTCAATCACTTGGGTTGGGTAATATCGTTGTACGTCGTGTCAAAGTATTTACATTTTAATCATTTTTTAAACATTTTATTTCATATGAAGTAATTTTATATCAAGAATTATCTTTTTTATCACTGGTATGAGATTTGGCTTAATTGTATCGTTACATAATGCCTCTCCTCTAAAATTGATCATTTTAATAAAACAGTAGCATAGTTTTTTATGAAATTATCAGTTATAGATAACTTTTTTCCTCCTCTTCCTTGTTTGTTTCTCCATTCTCCATTCCTCTTCTTACTTAATTCACTCCATTTTATTTGGATCTGTTTTTATTTATTTCCATTGGTGCATATTCCCTCATACACAAATTTTTCCCTAACTTATATATAGTAGCTGGTTTCTCCCATTACTACTCATTTTTCTGAGACTAGAGGCACATCTTCTCTACTCAGTTCATTTGGATTGCTGGACTTTTCAACAGTCAATCTTAAATCTTTGCCAACTTGTGACTTAATAATAATAATAATATAATATAATATACTTTGGGATTGTCCACCTTGTGGTTTGTTTTTAGATCACTTTGTCATTACTACTCATTCTTCCTTCCGCTATACCTTAACTATACACTAACATCTACTCATACACTATATTGAGAAATTTTATCTTTATTCATATGTTAATTTCATCATATCTCACTTTTCATTATTTTGTTTTCAATGCTCGTTGTGATCATCTTAATTGTCTCAGACTTTTTTTTTTTTCTTAGTCATTTAGCAGGATTCTGCTTTATCTGTATCTTTGTTTCATATACAATTTCTCTCTCTCCTTGTACCAGGTAAAATTTTATTTATTTTTTCTTATAATACTTTTGATTCAGTATAATTTCAAGTATTTATCTCAGTAATTTGAGCTTGATTTTATTTTTGTTTATTTTATTCTGTATTCAACATCATTTTTGATAATTCTTTGGTAAGTGAATGGTATTACCTTAAAGGAATGTTTGTAGCGTATTCCTTTTTAGCTATTTTTGATTCAATTATAATTGTAAGTTTGTGCTTTTTACATTTTTATTATATAGGAATGTGTGTAACGTATTCCTTATTATCTCACTTTTTACTTCATACTTCATATCTCAATTTTTTGTTATACTGCAAATTAATTTAAATTGAAAGGAATTTGTATAACTGTTTCCTTTGTTTTTTTTTTCATTATTATAAAACTTTTTTATTGTTCCGCATATATCGTCTAAATAAGTTAGTAAGCTGCTCTTACAATCTCTTTTGGAATTTTGAAATATGTTTTATTTCACAATGGTTTTATTCTTCTTCGTAAAACTTTTTTATTGAAGTTTGGTTATAAACTCCCTTGATTTTCCTTGTATTGATATTACTGATCTGGTAAGTATTATTACCATTGTCTCTTGTGATGATATACGGTTTATTATGATATACATAATTGTTCTATTCATATTACTATATACAGGACCTTGTTATTTATATTTTGTTAAGTTGACTTCTCCCTTTCTTTCCTTTATTATTTCCTTCTCTTGTTCGACTCTTTGTTATTATGCACCTCTACTCCTTCAAGTGCTTGGTAGACACACTTATTCTGGATAATATTTTATTCAAGTCATCACCACCTTACTACATGTTGGGGCCATACCCTCTCTCCAAAGCTTAAATCATCTTCTACATTACCTCCATTTCTGTGGTTATCAGGTGGTTCTTGGCTGGTTTCTGCCCTTATGCTGTTTACTTGAGCTATCCGGGGTCCTTCGTCATTACTTGTCGTATCATGCCGTATTGAAAAACCCGGATTCTCATGGACTGTTACCCAATTTCCGCTATTATTTTGGTTGGTATTAGGTTCCTGGCGGTGGTTATCTTCATTGCGAGGTGGTTCATCATTCCTATCCTCTGCTGGTGGGTTATTATTGTTATTTGATACTTGATAATAACAGTTAGGATGCCAGTTCTGGCCATATCTTCTTTGGTTATTCTGTTTTTGTCCACGGATGAAGTTTACTCGACGTCTGTCGTCGTTTCTATACTGATTACCCCCGGGTCCCCGGTTGTACTGGTAATTGGGATGATACCGGTTGCCGTAGTAATTATGGTCATTGGGGTGACCGTTGGTACGTTGTTCAGGTCCAGTTCCTCGGTAATTATCATTCGGTCGGTTATTATTATTTGGGCCGCTTCTATTATTGTTTTGATTTCCTGAGTGATGGTTCTGTTGGCCTCTGTTACCAGGCTGATCGTTTGGAGGGTGTTGCTGGGTATTTCTATTGAACGTTGGTTCTGCATTATTATCATTATTATTTCGGCCCCAGTTATTCCTGTTATTGTTTTGTGGGTGATTGTAGGGTACATTGAAATTAGGTGTATTGTTATGTTCATTCCACTTGTTGTACCTTTGGTTGGTGATCCTGTTCTTTCGATACTGGTTATCATCCTCCATGTCCTCCAATAGACTAACCATTCCTTGAATTGTTTTAATCTGGCCTTGTCGCCTGGCCTTCTGGATGGCTTCATCGTAATGATACCCCAGTTGTATTACCAACGACTCCTCGGGTATCCTGGGTTCCAAGTTTCTGGCTAAGCATACCTTTCCCAGAAAGTACGATGTTAACGTGTGTCCTCCTTGTGTCTCGTACCTTCCGTTACTGATGTCATTGCGGACCACATTCTGTGTTGATTCGGACCAATACTTCTCCCTGAACTGTTTCTTGAACTCTTGGGTATCATTAATCTCAGGTCTTGTGGCCGTCCACCAATTGTCATGGGTGTCACGGAACATCTCGTCGATCATACTTCTTACACTGGACCATCTGGTTTCTCTGTTCTTCTCTATCAGCTCCTCTACCCGTTTGAGAAATTCTATCGGGTTTCTCCGGTAGCTACGAAAATTAATCATTTCTCGATTCTCACTGGTTATGAATTGTGTGTGATTATATGGTTTTTCTCTTAATGCATCTAATTCTTCCTGCATCTGTTTTTCTCGTATATTGATTCCCTGGATTTTTTCTCGGTTTTCTCGGGTCAGTCCGTCTATTTTATCTATGACGGTATATACTTTCTCCACCCGATTGGTTACATCCAGTTGTAGCTCTTGGTGCCTCTCCTCCAGTTCCTTGACCACCTCCTGTTTCTTCTTCTGGCATCCTTCGGTAAGGACTTGGTAGAATTCCGTCGCTCTCAATTTATTTTCCTCCTCGACATCGATAATTTTATAATTCATTTCTTCCCGTACTTGTAATAAGGCTTCATTAGTCTCCGCTACCAATTGCCTGGTCTCCTCTCGACATTCGACCAATTGTTGCTTCCATTCCTCCTTGGTTTTCTCACTTGCTTCCTCTATCTTCCGTTGGAGAATATCATGATTATTTTCCATCTTTTGATTTACTATTTCTAGATCCTTCTTGATCTGTTTCTTCAACTCTTCACTCTTCTTTTCCAATGCCTCCTGACTTCTCGTCAAGTCTTCATGGTTGTTCTCTATTTTGTTATTCAGAAATTCCACGCTCTCTTTCATTTGCTTTTTCAATTCTTCACTGTTTTGGTCCAATTTTTCCAATATTCTATTCAAATTTTCCTTGTCCTGTCTTCTATTTTCCTTGTCTGATTCTAATTTTTTATTTAAATCTTCATGGCTCCTGCTCATTTGTCCAAATTGTTCCATCATCATTTTCATCAAACTATCTAGTTTCGTTTCTTCTGTTGGTTTGACTGGTTGGTTATTTACCATGACTTCTGCTTCTATTTCTGGTTCAGGTGGATTGGTATTTTCCAATTGGTCCTCCTGTGCGTTCTCTTCCAGTAATTCTCCAGTCGTTTCTTCAACTTCTACTTCCTCAACTTCCTCCATTTCTTCTGGGTTTCCTTCTTGGTTTGATGTTTCCTTCCCTTTGCGCCTCGTAACCATACCGTGTCTATTCATGACGCCGCTAGTTAGTCTTCCTAGCCCCACGTTGCGCGCCAATATGTAACGTAGAAATTGGGTCGTACCTGTTAAAATGTATCACACTTATTTATATTGTGTATTGGTGTGAAATGTAGTGTGTTTGCCTCACACTGATCGTTACATAAATCGACGTCACTACTGGAGTCCGTAGCGTTGTCAATGTTAACAGTACAACCTACCTGTTAATTCATAGGGATCGTTATTCCCGGGTGGCGCCAAATTGTTTCTGTTAAAACAATTAAAATATTTAATTTCTCAGATAATACGTGATATTAGCATAGACAGCTGTGGCGTTCGAATTGTTCCCGCTGCTAAACAGGTTGTCGACTCGGCCACTTGTGATGAGCGCTAGTTGGCTGCTGCTTAAAACTTCGCTAACACACATATATTTTTCAAAAATCCTATGAAATAACAAGAGAATAATGTTGTGTACTGTGTCTTTTAATACAAATTTGGTTATCAATAAATAAGACAATGAATTACAAATAATGTTATAACATTCGGCTCCGGCTTAGAGCTTGAAACACAAAATATCTCAGAGTTGGCAAAATTGATTTCAAAACCTTATCGTTGCCGATACGGCATTAAGTTACATACAAAATATTACCAGTTTTAAAATCTGGGGTTCTTTGGATCATGAAAATAGACATAAACGTTGGTTACATCAAAAAAGTACACTACCATACCTTATACGTACTTAGGATTTATAATGTGTTTGTACAATTTGTTCGGTAGTGTCGTATTTTTGTTACAGTAGTTGTGTTCACAAATAAGGTTATCTATATAGTTTAATAAAATGTTTTTTATGTAAGTAAATTATGCCTTTACCTTTGAAAGAAAATACTACTTTTTAAATAGTGAGAAATTTTATCATTTGAAAATAATTTAAGTAATTTAGGGTTTTGGGAATAAGGAAGTTATTCGGTACTTATCAATTCGTCTCATGTTGAAATGTCGTCATCAGGATAGGCGTATATTCTTCGAATTTGGGCTGGTTTAAAACTTCTAACACCTCCTTCGTCTGGTCTTGGGTTTTTTCTTTAATTAATTTATTTAATCTGGTTCCTGGACATCATGTATTCTTTATAGATCGACGTCTCTTCATTTGAGTCATCTTGGTTCACTGATTTGACTTTTTATAACTGTTTAAATCAAAATTTTAATTTAGCCAATTTTGCGCGTCGCTTACCCACGCTTCGTTTCTTCAGCGTCTATATAATTTAACGGAAAATAAGCCCTCAAACATCTCGTTGTCATAGTAACCAATAATTCAATGCTTGGTTAATTACTCCTTACATACATTGTTAAAATATTTGAATTTTTATTCAAATTTATTAAGTATTTTCCTAATGGTTTTATTCCCTTATAATTCCTTTGGGATAATAAATGACATCACTATTATTTTTCTTTCCTTTCAAAGTTTACAATGATACCTCATAAGGTCATATTCTGTTATACATTAACTATAGTCTAATTATTTGACATTTAATAAATAACATATCTTTCTTAAATTAAACTATTACAATAATATTTCTGTAAATATCACTATAATATTGACGACTCGGAACACAATGTTTTTTATAAGTAAAAACGTAAAGTTGTACCTTACAGCCTAAACCGGCTTTCACCTATAGAAGGCTTCATCAGAGGCTGTCGTTAGTAGCGCTGCTCGTCTTGTTGTTGGCGACGAGAAAGTGTTTCGAAAGATTGAAGCTGTGTGTGTGTGGTGAGATGTGTTCGAATAATGCGTGCGATTTGAATTGTGTCTGTTCGTTTAGGATGTCGTTTTTATTTGTTTTTGTGTGTTTGTATATTTCTAATTGTTCTAGAGTGTCTAGTTTTCGGCCTTTTGTGTGTACGTGTAGTATGTTCATGTTATTGTCGATGTTTTTATATGTGTGGTTTGCTTCAATGAGGTGGTTTGCGAAGGTAGATTCTGTAGTGGTGTGGAGTGCTTTTGTGTGTTCAATGTATCTCTGTTTGAAGCTACGTCCTGTCTGGCCTATGTAGAATTTACTGCAATTTGAACAATATATAACAATAAATACTACACACAGAACGACGGCCTACCCATGGGCTCCCCCATATCCAGCATTCTAGCAGAAGTCTTCCTCCAACACTTAGAAAAAACAAAAATACTCACAAACAATGACAGACACTCACATAAAATACTATATTGGCACAGATACGTTGATGACATTCTAATACTATACAGGGGAAACAAAAGACAATGTGAACAGTTACTAACGCACATAAACAAAATACATAAAAACATAACCTTCACTGCCGAATACGAACACAACAACACCATAAACTTCTTAGACCTCTCCATCACAAAACTAGAACACAGGCACAAATTCAATATATACAGAAAACCAACTACAACTGACACACTAATACACAACACCTCCAATCACCCAATACAACACAAACTAGCTGCTTTTAGAACCATGATACATAGACTTAACAACATCCCCTTAGATGAAATAGACTACAAAGACGAACTAAACACGATAAAATATCTAGCAGAATCTAACGGTTATGACAGAACAATAGTCAGTAAACTCCTACACAAAACACAAAACAAACAACAGACAAAGACAGAAAACAACAAATTCATAACACTAACATACATCAACAAACAAACAGAAAAAATTGCCCACAAATTCAAAAAAGCAGGATACAGAATCGCTTACAAAACTACTAACAAAACAGAACACACACTATCAAAACGCATGCCCAAAGCACAAAACAAATTCGATCTACCCGGTGTATATAAACTAAATTGTTCAAATTGCAGTAAATTCTACATAGGCCAGACAGGACGTAGCTTCAAACAGAGATACATTGAACACACAAAAGCACTCCACACCACTACAGAATCTACCTTCGCAAACCACCTCATTGAAGCAAACCACACATATAAAAACATCGACAATAACATGAACATACTACACGTACACACAAAAGGCCGAAAACTAGACACTCTAGAACAATTAGAAATATACAAACACACAAAAACAAATAAAAACGACATCCTAAACGAACAGACACAATTCAAATCGCACGCATTATTCGAACACATCTCACCACACACACACAGCTTCAATCTTTCGAAACACTTTCTCGTCGCCAACAACAAGACGAGCAGCGCTACTAACGACAGCCTCTGATGAAGCCTTCTATAGGTGAAAGCCGGTTTAGGCTGTAAGGTACAACTTTACGTTTTTACTTATAAAAAACATTGTGTTCCGAGTCGTCAATATTATAGTGATATTTAGTTAAGTAACGGACACGTCATGGACAACGAAATCCAAGAATATTTCTGTGTTAAAATAATTGGTATATAATTACTGTTCGTTCACTGGTCTTAGATTAGTAAGATTTTTTTTTGTGAAATTGATACAATTTACATTTGAATGTCTTTGGCAGTTAAATGTCTTCATAGTCAAAATCAGCCATGATTGTTTTTTTAGTGTATTTCTTGTTAAATTACATTCTGAATTCAGCCTGATGGGCTTTACTTATTTGTTTATGTTTTAACTACTATTCAACATACATTTTCATTACTCTTCCTTTAAAATATCATAATTAGGTTTATGGACTGTAAGTTCCTTTCAGCCATATTCCTCCTTTAACATTGAACCAACTATTCTTTACAAGTCATTATTTATTACTAGTACTAACATTGATTTCTTTCTTGAGTTACAAATTAAAGTGATAAACATTGTCACCTTTCATGAAATTATGAAAGTTGATTCCCCTTTCAACATGGGGTGTTGTATTCCTTGCAATCTTAATTTTAATAACAAAACTTTAATCCTGTTCTATCATGCCATGTTAATACAAGTTATTTGTCTGGGCTTTCTCCCTGAATAATATTACAAGCTTCCTTAATATTAATTTGGATTACTATTTCTAATTACTTTTAGATATATTACTAATTATAATCTCACTCCAATCATTGGTTGTTTATCAAGATTTCACAGAGTGTCTGCTTACTTATCATTCTATTTTGAATGTTTCACATGCACCTTCACTATTTTTTAGGGCATTTACACTTCACTAAAGCACTTCACTTTGGTTCACTGTTTTGTAATTAGTGTTATTTAATGGGTAATCCCTATACCTTCTCCTACCATTTCTCACTATTTTGTTTTAGTATGACATTTACTATTAACAACATTAGGCTAGTTGTGTTTCATTAAATCTAACCTTTCTGACTGGGTTAGTGTACTTTTTCTATATCATTATATTTTACAACTGTATTGTCTTTAAAATGGGTACATAGGTTAATTTCATGACAATAATAATATTGGTTTCATTAATACATAATTACTCAAGGTTTATTGACCGTATTCTATTTTTAAGCATACAATCTTTCCCTTATATATGTGTGTTAGTTTTCCCTTGGGTTTAACCTGTCTCCTCTTCATTCTTCCTCTTCTTCATCTTCTTCGTCTTCAATAGTCTTCATCTTGGTTCGGTTCTCCTCTTCTTCTCTTCTGGTTTAAATTCTGTTTAATTGTAGGGATCTGTTCTCGTCTTCTGGTTCTTCTTTAGTTCTGTGTTCCTCATTGATTTGTCTATCATATTTTTCTTAAGTATGTTACGTGGTTCCCTTCTGTATGTTTGGGTTGTTGGCTCAATCACTTGGGTTGGGTAATATCGTTGTACGTCGTGTCAAAGTATTTACATTTTAATCATTTTTTAAACATTTTATTTCATATGAAGTAATTTTATATCAAGAATTATCTTTTTTATCACTGGTATGAGATTTGGCTTAATTGTATCGTTACATAATGCCTCTCCTCTAAAATTGATCATTTTAATAAAACAGTAGCATAGTTTTTTATGAAATTATCAGTTATAGAGTTTTTTCCTCCTCTTCCTTGTTTGTTTCTCCATTCTCCATTCCTCTTCTTACTTAATTCACTCCATTTTATTTGGATCTGTTTTTATTTATTTCCATTGGTGCATATTCCCTCATACACAAATTTTTCCCTAACTTATATATAGTAGCTGGTTTCTCCCATTACTACTCATTTTTCTGAGACTAGAGGCACATCTTCTCTACTCAGTTCATTTGGATTGCTGGACTTTTCAACAGTCAATCTTAAATCTTTGCCAACTTGTGACTTAATAATAATAATAATATAATATAATATACTTTGGGATTGTCCACCTTGTGGTTTGTTTTTAGATCACTTTGTCATTACTACTCATTCTTCCTTCCGCTATACCTTAACTATACACTAACATCTACTCATACACTATATTGAGAAATTTTATCTTTATTCATATGTTAATTTCATCATATCTCACTTTTCATTATTTTGTTTTCAATGCTCGTTGTGATCATCTTAATTGTCTCAGACTTTTTTTTTGTTTCTTAGTCATTTAGCAGGATTCTGCTTTATCTGTATCTTTGTTTCATATACAATTTCTCTCTCTCCTTGTACCAGGTAAAATTTTATTTATTTTTTCTTATAATACTTTTGATTCAGTATAATTTCAAGTATTTATCTCAGTAATTTGAGCTTGATTTTATTTTTGTTTATTTTATTCTGTATTCAACATCATTTTTGATAATTCTTTGGTAAGTGAATGGTATTACCTTAAAGGAATGTTTGTAGCGTATTCCTTTTTAGCTATTTTTGATTCAATTATAATTGTAAGTTTGTGCTTTTTACATTTTTATTATATAGGAATGTGTGTAACGTATTCCTTATTATCTCACTTTTTACTTCATACTTCATATCTCAATTTTTTGTTATACTGCAAATTAATTTAAATTGAAAGGAATTTGTATAACTGTTTCCTTTGTTTTTTTTTTCATTATTATAAAACTTTTTTATTGTTCCGCATATATCGTCTAAATAAGTTAGTAAGCTGCTCTTACAATCTCTTTTGGAATTTTGAAATATGTTTTATTTCACAATGGTTTTATTCTTCTTCGTAAAACTTTTTTATTGAAGTTTGGTTATAAACTCCCTTGATTTTCCTTGTATTGATATTACTGATCTGGTAAGTATTATTACCATTGTCTCTTGTGATGATATACGGTTTATTATGATATACATAATTGTTCTATTCATATTACTATATACAGGACCTTGTTATTTATATTTTGTTAAGTTGACTTCTCCCTTTCTTTCCTTTATTATTTCCTTCTCTTGTTCGACTCTTTGTTATTATGCACCTCTACTCCTTCAAGTGCTTGGTAGACACACTTATTCTGGATAATATTTTATTCAAGTCATCACCACCTTACTACATGTTGGGGCCATACCCTCTCTCCAAAGCTTAAATCATCTTCTACATTACCTCCATTTCTGTGGTTATCAGGTGGTTCTTGGCTGGTTTCTGCCCTTATGCTGTTTACTTGAGCTATCCGGGGTCCTTCGTCATTACTTGTCGTATCATGCCGTATTGAAAAACCCGGATTCTCATGGACTGTTACCCAATTTCCGCTATTATTTTGGTTGGTATTAGGTTCCTGGCGGTGGTTATCTTCATTGCGAGGTGGTTCATCATTCCTATCCTCTGCTGGTGGGTTATTATTGTTATTTGATACTTGATAATAACAGTTAGGATGCCAGTTCTGGCCATATCTTCTTTGGTTATTCTGTTTTTGTCCACGGATGAAGTTTACTCGACGTCTGTCGTCGTTTCTATACTGATTACCCCCGGGTCCCCGGTTGTACTGGTAATTGGGATGATACCGGTTGCCGTAGTAATTATGGTCATTGGGGTGACCGTTGGTACGTTGTTCAGGTCCAGTTCCTCGGTAATTATCATTCGGTCGGTTATTATTATTTGGGCCGCTTCTATTATTGTTTTGATTTCCTGAGTGATGGTTCTGTTGGCCTCTGTTACCAGGCTGATCGTTTGGAGGGTGTTGCTGGGTATTTCTATTGAACGTTGGTTCTGCATTATTATCATTATTATTTCGGCCCCAGTTATTCCTGTTATTGTTTTGTGGGTGATTGTAGGGTACATTGAAATTAGGTGTATTGGTATGTTCATTCCACTTGTTGTACCTTTGGTTGGTGATCCTGTTCTTTCGATACTGGTTATCATCCTCCATGTCCTCCAATAGACTAACCATTCCTTGAATTGTTTTAATCTGGCCTTGTCGCCTGGCCTTCTGGATGGCTTCATCGTAATGATACCCCAGTTGTATTACCAACGACTCCTCGGGTATCCTGGGTTCCAAGTTTCTGGCTAAGCATACCTTTCCCAGAAAGTACGATGTTAACGTGTGTCCTCCTTGTGTCTCGTACCTTCCGTTACTGATGTCATTGCGGACCACATTCTGTGTTGATTCGGACCAATACTTCTCCCTGAACTGTTTCTTGAACTCTTGGGTATCATTAATCTCAGGTCTTGTGGCCGTCCACCAATTGTCATGGGTGTCACGGAACATCTCGTCGATCATACTTCTTACACTGGACCATCTGGTTTCTCTGTTCTTCTCTATCAGCTCCTCTACCCGTTTGAGAAATTCTATCGGGTTTCTCCGGTAGCTACGAAAATTAATCATTTCTCGATTCTCACTGGTTATGAATTGTGTGTGATTATATGGTTTTTCTCTTAATGCATCTAATTCTTCCTGCATCTGTTTTTCTCGTATATTGATTCCCTGGATTTTTTCTCGGTTTTCTCGGGTCAGTCCGTCTATTTTATCTATGACGGTATATACTTTCTCCACCCGATTGGTTACATCCAGGTGTAGCTCTTGGTGCCTCTCCTCCAGTTCCTTGACCACCTCCTGTTTCTTCTTCTGGCATCCTTCGGTAAGGACTTGGTAGAATTCCGTCGCTCTCAATTTATTTTCCTCCTCGACATCGATAATTTTATAATTCATTTCTTCCCGTACTTGTAATAAGGCTTCATTAGTCTCCGCTACCAATTGCCTGGTCTCCTCTCGACATTCGACCAATTGTTGCTTCCATTCCTCCTTGGTTTTCTCACTTGCTTCCTCTATCTTCCGTTGGAGAATATCATGATTATTTTCCATCTTTTGATTTACTATTTCTAGATCCTTCTTGATCTGTTTCTTCAACTCTTCACTCTTCTTTTCCAATGCCTCCTGACTTCTCTTCAAGTCTTCATGGTTGTTCTCTATTTTGTTATTCAGAAATTCCACGCTCTCTTTCATTTGCTTTTTCAATTCTTCACTGTTTTGGTCCAATTTTTCCAATATTCTATTCAAATTTTCCTTGTCCTGTCTTCTATCTTCCTTGTCTGATTCTAATTTTTTATTTAAATCTTCATGGCTCCTGCTCATTTGTCCAAATTGTTCCATCATCATTTTCATCAAACTATCTAGTTTCGTTTCTTCTGTTGGTTTGACTGGTTGGTTATTTACCATGACTTCTGCTTCTATTTCTGGTTCAGGTGGATTGGTATTTTCCAATTGGTCCTCCTGTGCGTTCTCTTCCAGTAATTCTCCAGTCGTTTCTTCAACTTCTACTTCCTCAAATTCCTCCATTTTTTCTGGGTTTCCTTCTTGGTTTGATGTTTCCTTTCCTTTGCGCCTCGTAACCATACCGTGTCTATTCATGACCGCCGCTAGTTAGTCTTCCTAGCCCCACGTTGGGCGCCAATATGTAACGTAGAAATTGGGTCGTACCTGTTAAAATGTATCACACTTATTTATATTGTGTATTGGTGTGAAATGTAGTGTGTTTGCCTCACACTGATCGTTACATAAATCGACATCACTACTGGAGTCCGTAGCGTTGTCAATGTTAACAGTACAACCTACCTGTTAATTCATAGGGATCGTTATTCCCGGGTGGCGCCAAATTGTTTCTGTTAAAACAATTAAAATATTTAATTTCTCAGATAATACGTGATATTAGCATAGACAGCTGTGGCGTTCGAATTGTTCCCGCTGCTAAACAGGTTGTCGACTCGGCCACTCGTGATGAGCGCTAGTTGGCTGCTGCTTAAAACTTTGCTAACACACATATATTTTTCAAAAATCCTATGAAATAACAAGAGAATAATGTTCTGTACTGTGTCTTTTAATACAAATTTGGTTATCAATAAATAAGACAATGAATTACAAATAATGTTATAACATTCGGCTCCGGCTTAGAGCTTGAAACACAAAATATCTCAGAGTTGGCAAAATTGATTTCAAAACCTTATCGTTGCCGATACGGCATTAAGTTACATACAAAATATTACCAGTTTTAAAATCTGGGGTTCTTTGGATCATGAAAATAGACATAAACGTTGGTTACATCAAAAAAGTACACTACCATACCTTATACGTACTTAGGATTTATAATGTGTTTGTACAATTTGTTCGGAAGTGTCGTATTTTTGTTACAGTAGTTGTGTTCACAAATAAGGTTATCTATATAGTTTAATAAAATGTTTTTTATGTAAGTAAATTATGCCTTTACCTTTGAAAGAAAATACTACTTTTTAAATAGTGAGAAATTTTATCATTTGAAAATAATTTAAGTAATTTAGGGTTTTGGGAATAAGGAAGTTATTCGGTACTTATCAATTCGTCTCATGTTGAAATGTCGTCATCAGGATAGGCGTATATTCTTCGAATTTGGGCTGGTTTAAAACTTCTAACACCTCCTTCGTCTGGTCTTGGGTTTTTTCTTTAATTAATTTATTTAATCTGGTTCCTGGACATCATGTATTCTTTATAGATCGACGTCTCTTCATTTGAGTCGTCTTGGTTCACTGATTTGACTTTTTATAACTGTTTAAATCAAAATTTTAATTTAGCCAATTTTGCGCGTCGCTTACCCACGCTTCGTTTCTTCAGCGTCTATATAATTTAACGGAAAATAAGCCCTCAAACATCTCGTTGTCATAGTAACCAATAATTCAATGCTTGGTTAATTACTCCTTACATACATTGT
This sequence comes from Magicicada septendecula, assembly GCA_034769895.1. Lineage (NCBI taxonomy): Eukaryota > Metazoa > Arthropoda > Insecta > Hemiptera > Cicadidae > Magicicada > Magicicada septendecula. The sequence goes on from CM068375.1 coordinate 166,672,360, forward strand.
TAAAATATTTGAATTTTTATTCAAATTTATTAAGTATTTTCCTAATGGTTTTATTCCCTTATAATTCCTTTGGGATAATAAATGACATCACTATTATTTTTCTTTCCTTTCAAAGTTTACAATGATACTTCATAAGGTCATATTCTGTTATACATTAACTATAGTCTAATTATTTGACATTTAATAAATAACATATCTTTCTTAAATTAAACTATTACAATAATATTTCTGTGTTAAAATAATTGATATATAATTACTGTTCGTTCACTGGTCTTAGATTAGTAAGATTTTTTTGTGTGAAATTGATACAATTTACATTTGAATGTCTTTGGCAGTTAAATGTCTTCATAGTCAAAATCAGCCATGATTGTTTTTTTAGTGTATTTCTTGTTAAATTACATTCTGAATTCAGCCTGATGGGCTTTACTTATTTGTTTATGTTTTAACTACTATTCAACATACATTTTCATTACTCTTCCTTTAAAATATCATAATTAGGTTTATGGACTGTAAGTTCCTTTCAGCCATATTCCTCCTTTAACATTGAACCCACTATTCTTTACAAGTCATTATTTATTACTAGTACTAACATTGATTTCTTTCTTGAGTTACAAATTAAAGTGATAAACATTGTCACCTTTCATGAAATTATGAAAGTTGATTCCCCTTTCAACATGGGGTGTTGTATTCCTTGCAATCTTAATTTTAATAACAAAACTTTAATCCTGTTCTATCATGCCATGTTAATACAAGTTATTTGTCTGGGCTTTCTCCCTGAATAATATTACAAGCTTCCTTAATATTAATTTGGATTACTATTTCTAATTACTTTTAGATATATTACTAATTATAATCTCACTCCAATCATTGGTTGTTTATCAAGATTTCACAGAGTGTCTGCTTACTTATCATTCTATTTTGAATGTTTCACATGCACCTTCACTATTTTTTAGGGCATTTACACTTCACTAAAGCACTTCACTTTGGTTCACTGTTTTGTAATTAGTGTTATTTAATGGGTAATCCCTATACCTTCTCCTACCATTTCTCACTATTTTGTTTTAGTATGACATTTACTATTAACAACATTAGGCTAGTTGTGTTTCATTAAATCTAACCTTTCTGACTGGGTTAGTGTACTTTTTCTATATCATTATATTTTACAATTGTATTGTCTTTAAAATGGGTACATAGGTTAATTTCATGACAATAATAATATTGGTTTCATTAATACATAATTACTCAAGGTTTATTGACCGTATTCTATTTTTAAGCATACAATCTTTCCCTTATATATGTGTGTTAGTTTTCCCTTGGGTTTAACCTGTCTCCTCTTCATTCTTCCTCTTCTTCATCTTCTTCGTCTTCAATAGTCTTCATCTTGGTTCAGTTCTCCTCTTCTTCTCTTCTGGTTTAAATTCTGTTTAATTGTAGGGATCTGTTCTCGTCTTCTGGTTCTTCTTTAGTTCTGTGTTCCTCATTGATTTGTCTATCATATTTTTCTTAAGTATGTTACGTGGTTCCCTTCTGTATGTTTGGGTTGTTGGCTCAATCACTTGGGTTGGGTAATATCGTTGTACGTCGTGTCAAAGTATTTACATTTTAATCATTTTTTAAACATTTTATTTCATATGAAGTAATTTTATATCAAGAATTATCTTTTTTATCACTGGTATGAGATTTGGCTTAATTGTATCGTTACATAATGCCTCTCCTCTAAAATTGATCATTTTAATAAAACAGTAGCATAGTTTTTTATGAAATTATCAGTTATAGATAACTTTTTTCCTCCTCTTCCTTGTTTGTTTCTCCATTCTCCATTCCTCTTCTTACTTAATTCACTCCATTTTATTTGGATCTGTTTTTATTTATTTCCATTGGTGCATATTCCCTCATACACAAATTTTTCCCTAACTTATATATAGTAGCTGGTTTCTCCCATTACTACTCATTTTTCTGAGACTAGAGGCACATCTTCTCTACTCAGTTCATTTGGATTGCTGGACTTTTCAACAGTCAATCTTAAATCTTTGCCAACTTGTGACTTAATAATAATAATAATATAATATAATATACTTTGGGATTGTCCACCTTGTGGTTTGTTTTTAGATCACTTTGTCATTACTACTCATTCTTCCTTCCGCTATACCTTAACTATACACTAACATCTACTCATACACTATATTGAGAAATTTTATCTTTATTCATATGTTAATTTCATCATATCTCACTTTTCATTATTTTGTTTTCAATGCTCGTTGTGATCATCTTAATTGTCTCAGACTTTTTTTTTTTTCTTAGTCATTTAGCAGGATTCTGCTTTATCTGTATCTTTGTTTCATATACAATTTCTCTCTCTCCTTGTACCAGGTAAAATTTTATTTATTTTTTCTTATAATACTTTTGATTCAGTATAATTTCAAGTATTTATCTCAGTAATTTGAGCTTGATTTTATTTTTGTTTATTTTATTCTGTATTCAACATCATTTTTGATAATTCTTTGGTAAGTGAATGGTATTACCTTAAAGGAATGTTTGTAGCGTATTCCTTTTTAGCTATTTTTGATTCAATTATAATTGTAAGTTTGTGCTTTTTACATTTTTATTATATAGGAATGTGTGTAACGTATTCCTTATTATCTCACTTTTTACTTCATACTTCATATCTCAATTTTTTGTTATACTGCAAATTAATTTAAATTGAAAGGAATTTGTATAACTGTTTCCTTTGTTTTTTTTTTCATTATTATAAAACTTTTTTATTGTTCCGCATATATCGTCTAAATAAGTTAGTAAGCTGCTCTTACAATCTCTTTTGGAATTTTGAAATATGTTTTATTTCACAATGGTTTTATTCTTCTTCGTAAAACTTTTTTATTGAAGTTTGGTTATAAACTCCCTTGATTTTCCTTGTATTGATATTACTGATCTGGTAAGTATTATTACCATTGTCTCTTGTGATGATATACGGTTTATTATGATATACATAATTGTTCTATTCATATTACTATATACAGGACCTTGTTATTTATATTTTGTTAAGTTGACTTCTCCCTTTCTTTCCTTTATTATTTCCTTCTCTTGTTCGACTCTTTGTTATTATGCACCTCTACTCCTTCAAGTGCTTGGTAGACACACTTATTCTGGATAATATTTTATTCAAGTCATCACCACCTTACTACATGTTGGGGCCATACCCTCTCTCCAAAGCTTAAATCATCTTCTACATTACCTCCATTTCTGTGGTTATCAGGTGGTTCTTGGCTGGTTTCTGCCCTTATGCTGTTTACTTGAGCTATCCGGGGTCCTTCGTCATTACTTGTCGTATCATGCCGTATTGAAAAACCCGGATTCTCATGGACTGTTACCCAATTTCCGCTATTATTTTGGTTGGTATTAGGTTCCTGGCGGTGGTTATCTTCATTGCGAGGTGGTTCATCATTCCTATCCTCTGCTGGTGGGTTATTATTGTTATTTGATACTTGATAATAACAGTTAGGATGCCAGTTCTGGCCATATCTTCTTTGGTTATTCTGTTTTTGTCCACGGATGAAGTTTACTCGACGTCTGTCGTCGTTTCTATACTGATTACCCCCGGGTCCCCGGTTGTACTGGTAATTGGGATGATACCGGTTGCCGTAGTAATTATGGTCATTGGGGTGACCGTTGGTACGTTGTTCAGGTCCAGTTCCTCGGTAATTATCATTCGGTCGGTTATTATTATTTGGGCCGCTTCTATTATTGTTTTGATTTCCTGAGTGATGGTTCTGTTGGCCTCTGTTACCAGGCTGATCGTTTGGAGGGTGTTGCTGGGTATTTCTATTGAACGTTGGTTCTGCATTATTATCATTATTATTTCGGCCCCAGTTATTCCTGTTATTGTTTTGTGGGTGATTGTAGGGTACATTGAAATTAGGTGTATTGTTATGTTCATTCCACTTGTTGTACCTTTGGTTGGTGATCCTGTTCTTTCGATACTGGTTATCATCCTCCATGTCCTCCAATAGACTAACCATTCCTTGAATTGTTTTAATCTGGCCTTGTCGCCTGGCCTTCTGGATGGCTTCATCGTAATGATACCCCAGTTGTATTACCAACGACTCCTCGGGTATCCTGGGTTCCAAGTTTCTGGCTAAGCATACCTTTCCCAGAAAGTACGATGTTAACGTGTGTCCTCCTTGTGTCTCGTACCTTCCGTTACTGATGTCATTGCGGACCACATTCTGTGTTGATTCGGACCAATACTTCTCCCTGAACTGTTTCTTGAACTCTTGGGTATCATTAATCTCAGGTCTTGTGGCCGTCCACCAATTGTCATGGGTGTCACGGAACATCTCGTCGATCATACTTCTTACACTGGACCATCTGGTTTCTCTGTTCTTCTCTATCAGCTCCTCTACCCGTTTGAGAAATTCTATCGGGTTTCTCCGGTAGCTACGAAAATTAATCATTTCTCGATTCTCACTGGTTATGAATTGTGTGTGATTATATGGTTTTTCTCTTAATGCATCTAATTCTTCCTGCATCTGTTTTTCTCGTATATTGATTCCCTGGATTTTTTCTCGGTTTTCTCGGGTCAGTCCGTCTATTTTATCTATGACGGTATATACTTTCTCCACCCGATTGGTTACATCCAGTTGTAGCTCTTGGTGCCTCTCCTCCAGTTCCTTGACCACCTCCTGTTTCTTCTTCTGGCATCCTTCGGTAAGGACTTGGTAGAATTCCGTCGCTCTCAATTTATTTTCCTCCTCGACATCGATAATTTTATAATTCATTTCTTCCCGTACTTGTAATAAGGCTTCATTAGTCTCCGCTACCAATTGCCTGGTCTCCTCTCGACATTCGACCAATTGTTGCTTCCATTCCTCCTTGGTTTTCTCACTTGCTTCCTCTATCTTCCGTTGGAGAATATCATGATTATTTTCCATCTTTTGATTTACTATTTCTAGATCCTTCTTGATCTGTTTCTTCAACTCTTCACTCTTCTTTTCCAATGCCTCCTGACTTCTCTTCAAGTCTTCATGGTTGTTCTCTATTTTGTTATTCAGAAATTCCACGCTCTCTTTCATTTGCTTTTTCAATTCTTCACTGTTTTGGTCCAATTTTTCCAATATTCTATTCAAATTTTCCTTGTCCTGTCTTCTATCTTCCTTGTCTGATTCTAATTTTTTATTTAAATCTTCATGGCTCCTGCTCATTTGTCCAAATTGTTCCATCATCATTTTCATCAAACTATCTAGTTTCGTTTCTTCTGTTGGTTTGACTGGTTGGTTATTTACCATGACTTCTGCTTCTATTTCTGGTTCAGGTGGATTGGTATTTTCCAATTGGTCCTCCTGTGCGTTCTCTTCCAGTAATTCTCCAGTCGTTTCTTCAACTTCTACTTCCTCAAATTCCTCCATTTCTTCTGGGTTTCCTTCTTGGTTTGATGTTTCCTTTCCTTTGCGCCTCGTAACCATACCGTGTCTATTCATGACCGCCGCTAGTTAGTCTTCCTAGCCCCACGTTGGGCGCCAATATGTAACGTAGAAATTGGGTCGTACCTGTTAAAATGTATCACACTTATTTATATTGTGTATTGGTGTGAAATGTAGTGTGTTTGCCTCACACTGATCGTTACATAAACCGACGTCACTACTGGAGTCCGTAGCGTTGTCAATGTTAACAGTACAACCTACCTGTTAATTCATAGGGATCGTTATTCCCGGGTGGCGCCAAATTGTTTCTGTTAAAACAATTAAAATATTTAATTTCTCAGATAATACGTGATATTAGCATAGACAGCTGTGGCGTTCGAATTGTTCCCGCTGCTAAACAGGTTGTCGACTCGGCCACTCGTGATGAGCGCTAGTTGGCTGCTGCTTAAAACTTCGCTAACACACATATATTTTTCAAAAATCCTATGAAATAACAAGAGAATAATGTTCTGTACTGTGTCTTTTAATACAAATTTGGTTATCAATAAATAAGACAATGAATTACAAATAATGTTATAACATTCGGCTCCGGCTTAGAGCTTGAAACACAAAATATCTCAGAGTTGGCAAAATTGATTTCAAAACCTTATCGTTGCCGATACGGCATTAAGTTACATACAAAATATTACCAGTTTTAAAATCTGGGGTTCTTTGGATCATGAAAATAGACATAAACGTTGGTTACATCAAAAAAGTACACTACCATACCTTATACGTACTTAGGATTTATAATGTGTTTGTACAATTTGTTCGGTAGTGTCGTATTTTTGTTACAGTAGTTGTGTTCACAAATAAGGTTATCTATATAGTTTAATAAAATGTTTTTTATGTAAGTAAATTATGCCTTTACCTTTGAAAGAAAATACTACTTTTTAAATAGTGAGAAATTTTATCATTTGAAAATAATTTAAGTAATTTAGGGTTTTGGGAATAAGGAAGTTATTCGGTACTTATCAATTCGTCTCACGTTGAAATGTCGTCATCAGGATAGGCGTATATTCTTCGAATTTGGGCTGGTTTAAAACTTCTAACACCTCCTTCGTCTGGTCTTGGGTTTTTTCTTTAATTAATTTATTTAATCTGGTTCCTGGACATCATGTATTCTTTATAGATCGACGTCTCTTCATTTGAGTCGTCTTGGTTCACTGATTTGACTTTTTATAACTGTTTAAATCAAAATTTTAATTTAGCCAATTTTGCGCGTCGCTTACCCACGCTTCGTTTCTTCAGCGTCTATATAATTTAACGGAAAATAAGCCCTCAAACATCTCGTTGTCATAGTAACCAATAATTCAATGCTTGGTTAATTACTCCTTACATACATTGTTAAAATATTTGAATTTTTATTCAAATTTATTAAGTATTTTCCTAATGGTTTTATTCCCTTATAATTCCTTTGGGATAATAAATGACATCACTATTATTTTTCTTTCCTTTCAAAGTTTACAATGATACCTCATAGGTCATATTCTGTTATACATTAACTATAGTCTAATTATTTGACATTTAATAAATAACATATCTTTCTTAAATTAAACTATTACAATAATATTTCTGTGTTAAAATAATTTATATATAATTACTGTCCGTTCACTGGTCTTAGATTAGTAAGATTTTTTTTGTGAAATTGATACAATTTACATTTGAATGTCTTTGGCAGTTAAATGTCTTCATAGTCAAAATCAGCCATGATTGTTTTTTTAGTGTATTTCTTGTTAAATTACATTCTGAATTCAGCCTGATGGGCTTTACTTATTTGTTTATGTTTTAACTACTATTCAACATACATTTTCATTACTCTTCCTTTAAAATATCATAATTAGGTTTATGGACTGTAAGTTCCTTTCAGCCATATTCCTCCTTTAACATTGAACCAACTATTCTTTACAAGTCATTATTTATTACTAGTACTAACATTGATTTCTTTCTTGAGTTACAAATTAAAGTGATAAACATTGTCACCTTTCATGAAATTATGAAAGTTGATTCCCCTTTCAACATGGGGTGTTGTATTCCTTGCAATCTTAATTTTAATAACAAAACTTTAATCCTGTTCTATCATGCCATGTTAATACAAGTTATTTGTCTGGGCTTTCTCCCTGAATAATATTACAAGCTTCCTTAATATTAATTTGGATTACTATTTCTAATTACTTCTAGATATATTACTAATTATAATCTCACTCTAATCATTGGTTGTTTATCAAGATTTCACAGAGTGTCTGCTTACTTATCATTCTATTTTGAATGTTTCACATGCACCTTCACTATTTTTTAGGGCATTTACACTTCACTAAAGCACTTCACTTTGGTTCACTGTTTTGTAATTAGTGTTATTTAATGGGTAATCCCTATACCTTCTCCTACCATTTCTCACTATTTTGTTTTAGTATGACATTTACTATTAACAACATTAGGCTAGTTGTGTTTCATTAAATCTAACCTTTCTGACTGGGTTAGTGTACTTTTTCTATATCATTATATTTTACAATTGTATTGTCTTTAAAATGGGTACATAGGTTAATTTCATGACAATAATAATATTGGTTTCATTAATACATAATTACTCAAGGTTTATTGACCGTATTCTATTTTTAAGCATACAATCTTTCCCTTATATATGTGTGTTAGTTTTCCCTTGGGTTTAACCTGTCTCCTCTTCATTCTTCCTCTTCTTCATCTTCTTCGTCTTCAATAGTCTTCATCTTCAATAGTCTTCATCTTGGTTCGGTTCTCCTCTTCTTCTCTTCTGGTTTAAATTCTGTTTAATTGTAGGGATCTGTTCTCTTCTTCTGGTTCTTCTTTAGTTCTGTGTTCCTCATTGATTTGTCTATCATATTTTTCTTAAGTATGTTACGTGGTTCCCTTCTGTATGTTTGGGTTGTTGGCTCAATCACTTGGGTTGGGTAATATCGTTGTACGTCGTGTCAAAGTATTTACATTTTAATAATTTTTTAAACATTTTATTTCATATGAAGTAATTTTATATCAAGAATTATCTTTTTTATCACTGGTACGAGATTTGGCTTAATTGTATCGTTACAATGCGTAGCAACTTTAACGTTTACTTGTTCATTTTTCAAAAAGTTTCTTATTTTGTTTAATGTAAAAATTAACTTAAAATCATGTTACAGAAATATTTTGTTAATTTTCAAATAACAAAAATTAATAAACGAAAGTATTATTGTTCAATAGTATCAATTATATCAATGTATTTATATCAGTTATAAATTACTATTTAACTATAGCCTACAGACAATTTCATTTATAAAGAATTCGCAAATATTTATGCTTGTCTAATACCGAAAATATTGGTATTTATTAAGTTGGTGATATATTAATAGATTAATTATTTACTACTATACTATTTACTATTTCTTAGTAGCAATTTCATAAAAGCATTTGGAAACTTACCTCCAATCTGCCAATCAGCAATATCACACAACACGTAATTTTACCTGACAAAGCACACGTAACGACGCGACAACTGCACGTGGCACACTGACTCACAAAAAATCCCCCTCCAAGGTTGCCACTGTTGCCAGATGATACAACTCGTAACTCGCCCTCGTACCAATATCTTAGAAAGCTTTTAATTTGGCTCCATAACCTCATATTGACTTTAATCTTTTAAAAATACACTTGAAATTTAGTTTATTTCTATTATGTAAAGAGTTCTAATCAATAATTACAGCAGGTAAGTTGTTAATTGGGATAAAATATCCCAAAATCTCAAGAAATGTGTAATACTCAAAAGAATGAAGTTTTTCTGTGAACAAATTCATTCTATCTAGTGTAAATTTATTTTTTCGATGGGGGGTTTGAACCCCCTAAACCCCCCCCCTTATATACGTCCATGGGCCTACCCAAACTTTTTCTAACTTGTACCTGCTCCTAATTGTACCTTGGTTAATTCTTCTATTATTATGGCCGGCAGTAAATTTACCTACTATATACTACACTATTTATACTTTTTCTGAAAACTGTGATAACAAGGTGCGATACTGTTTCCTTGCCCAGTCTTCGCTGCTGTGATTTGTAAAACAGTAACAGTTATATAATTGTGTGTAATGTATTATTTGATGTCATGTTTCAATGAATTTATTTTGAATATAAATCCGTATAAGCAGTGGCATTAATAGTCACTGTAAGGTGTAATATTGTTTTAGAAATACTTACGGGTACATATTTCACATAAGAGATACTTATGTGGATGCATTGTGCAATGAGAATTATAACATGAAAAAGTTGTGCATACCATATAACTAATACTTAAACAATGCAAACTATTTTCTAAGCATTCGAAACATTTGGAAATCAGAGTGTTAACTTACAATATCGTAGAATTCGTCTACGATACGAATTTGCATTGTAAAATTAATTTCATCCCCGAGTGGTGTGTAGGACACCCTGTCAACTCGAACGATGACCTGCACAAACACATTTTGTATTAAACACTCATGAAACAGTCTATTTAATAATCATATGCAATGATTAAGGCTTATCAATAAATAGCTCCAATATGTTAACAAATAAAACTGTACAGATAGCCGCATATGCAGATGACATTAACATCATATCAAGACAGATCGCGGCAGCTAAAGAAATATTTATGGAGCTTAAAAACAAAGCCAAGGAAGTTGGGCTTGCCATAAATATAGATCAAACAAAAATGCTTATCCAAACAAGAAGGGACCGGGTTCATAACAACATTGAGATAGAGGAGGACACAGTTCAAGTGGTGGACAATTTCACGTATCTCGGAGTAAACCTAGCAACGACTGGATCGGAGGAGCCGGAGATCCAAAGACAGACCACCATGGCTAGGCTAACAAGGCATACTCCGCATTGCTGCCATCATTTAGGTCTGGGGATGTGCACAGGGAAACAAAACTGAAAATATATAGGACTGTCATCAGACCGGTGTTATGCTATGGGTGTGAGGCATGGACAATCACACAGAAAACAGCCGACATAGTAGACACCTTTGAAAGGAAAATCCGCAGACGCATTATAGGCACAATACAAGAAAATGGCTCATGGAGACTGAGATACAACAATGAACTGTATCAAATATATAAAGAGATACCAGTCTCAAAATTTATAAGAATGCAAAGATTGCATTGGGCCGGTCATGTTATGAGAATGGAGGATGGCAGGAACCCCGAAAGGGCTCTGCTGGACAGACCGAGGAAGAGGTGGGAAGATGGTGTTGCAGAGGACATGAGGGACATGGGGATAAGAAACTGGAGGAGGGCTGCAACGGATAGAGTAGACTGGAGGCGGAGATTGGTGTAGGCCAGGGCCCAACTTGGGCTGTAGCGCCATAGGAGGAGGATGCAATGATTAAATACATAAACAGTGTCCGTGCTGTACACAGAATATTTTACTTAAGAAGTGGAGAGTTGTATTTACTTTGAATAAATATACTTTGAAGAATTATATGGATGTGTCTCATGACATCTTATACAATGTTACTACAACAGTGAGGCAGGCTGAGTCCCCTCTTGAGATGATAATGACACCAAGAGAACACAAACAAGCCTAAACTTGGTATCAGTACGTTATAGAGCAGTGACAGTGTGTGTGTGTGTAGGTATAGAATTTATAGACTAAAATTAAACCATGTTTATGGGTGTATTATTACGATTAATAAATAAAATCAAGCTCAAATGGAACTACTCCTTTTCAGTATTTTAGAATAGTTTAAAGCATTGTTTGTAATACTTTTAAATATTGTGTTTACTTCATCCATGTCACTGATTTTCAAAACCCATGATGATATTATAATATTATCACAGTCTTGCAGAAAACCCATGTAATAACAGTTTTTACATTGAGATTAGAGTTCAGTGGGCCATAAGCTACTAAATACTGTATTAAAATAAAAAAAAATATTTTTCATTATATAAATTTATTAAAGTAAATTTAAATTTACTTTAAATTTCTTAAAATTTATAAAAAATTTCATTTTAAATTTCTTAAAATTTAACAAAGAATTCTTTAGGAAATTTATGGCCCCAAGGAAACCGAAGATGGGAACAGACGTAGACCCGAAGAAGAGCTAGAAGATCTGGAAACAGCTTCCTGAAGGAAAAGACTGAGATTCCTTGGACATATGGTTCAGATGGATCGGTCCAGATTAAATAAACAAATTTTCAACTATATTTGGCAACTTTCCAGTCTGAACGGGTACACCAAACAACTCAAGGAGGAAATGATGAAACTGGGTATCTCTTTGAACGACTGTGTGGATAGAAATACATACAGAAACAAACTTCAAAATATTGAGGTTCTCTGCGGTGAGAAGAAGATGAGAAAGGGGTGGACAGTGGAAAGTAAGGCGGTGCATAGTGTGCGAATGAGGGCCTTCTGGCAGGAAAAGTAAAGGAAATGATATTCGCGTGGTCCATGGCTGGCCTGTTCATATAAAAAAAAGTTATTAAAGAGAAAAACCTTAACAGGTGACAGTACAGACAGAATCAAGCACATAAGCATTTTATTTTATTTTTACAGAAACTGAAATTAGGAAACACACACACACACACACACGCGCACGTGCGCGGGCGCAGAGTTTTGGTTTTATAAATTTATAATTAAAAACAGATTATATTAATACACACAAGAATTTTATTTTATTTTTAGTATATGAATTTACCTAATGTGGGTTTTCATTTTGTTTTTGTTTATGTTCAGATGTATTTGTTAACTGACATGTCATATAAGATTTGAACTCCCTGTCAAATATTATTTTCTTTCTTTTAACACAGCTCTATTTTAAAATTACATAAAGACAAGTATGTGCAGGGCTGGATTAAGGTATCTTGGCGCCCTAGCTATTTATATTTTATTCCCCCCCCCTCACCACACATAAGCTACTCTTATGTTGATTTCCAAGGGGCTGAATGAAGCTTTAAACACCCTACGGTATATTTCTTAGTTAGGAATATTTCAAATATCTTACTGTTTTTGGAAACAGTCTCAAGAATTGAAAACAGGTTATTTTTCAGAGATTGTTTTACAGTTACACCTTCAACCATTTGTAGTTTGCATGGGTTTTATAAGGAAAAAATTAACTAAGTAGTTACAGAATTATAACAGTTTTATTAAGAGTACATTTAACATCATTTACACAAAGAAGACAATCAGTTAAATATCTTCTGGATTTGTTAAGACTCATGTAAAGTTCAAGATAGATTTTTTTCACGCTTTGGATTGCGGAAACGTTTTAATCACCTCACTGAAATCAAGTCCTTGCTGAAAGTCACTTTCGTTGAACAAGAGGGCTACACTGATGATTCATAACCAGAGAAAACAGTTTGGAAAGCACCTCTATTATTTATGTACAGTTTTACCGAAATTTCTCGCAAACAGGCGCCTGTGTTTAAAACGAACTCAAATTTTTATCCTTGTAATGTATCACCAATTTTACATTTAGCTGTAAAATTTTATTTTTAGCTAAAATTTTGCGCCCCCCAAAGTGCTGCGCCCTACGCTACAGCCTAGTCAGCCTAATGGTTAATCCGCCCCCGAGTATGTGGGTACACCAAATGATTTAAAAGGTATTGGTGGCTCTAAATACTTGCCCTCGTTATACAATTTCGTGACATATATCGTGATATTATTGTTTTGGTTTCCTACAAAATTACCTGTGCCCATTATACGGCTCCATAAAATCTCTTGGTTGTCCTCCGCCCAATATTTCCCCTTAAACGCCCTCTTAAATTCGTCATAACCGCCCCATTATAAACGATGTGCTTCTGCCCTTATAGCCGAACTCCCTTTAAAACATTTAACAATTTTCATCAACTGTACTTCCCAACTACTGGTGCTAAAGTGGTGATATTCTCTGGTCTGACTAATAAATCGCATCGGGTGTACCGCCCTGTTCTCATAACTAAATGTCTCTAATTCTGTCTCATTATGTAAGTCGCATGCGATTATTACCCTTTCGGTTACCCCGGTCAGTTTTTTATTAATCTCCCCCATAATTCATCTTTCACACAGCTTAAATTACCTTCAATTGAAGTACACTTATCATATATATCATTGTTAGTTTGAACATTGAAATCATTTATTTCTTTAATTTTATTTTGTATGATACTTATTTCACTGCTAGTATTCATTTCATGTTCTGAAATAGCTTTATCGATTATTTCGATATTCTTTGTCATATTGGTTACATTAGATTCACATTTCTCTATTTGATTTAGTAAAATATCTGTCTTAATGTCCATTTGCTTGTTAATTTCAAATTTTGGTTTAGTTTCTATTTGCTTATCAACTGCATCTAAACATTTACTCTCTATTTCTTTACTTTGCATTACAATTTGGTTCTGAACTTTCTCAACTATTGCTACGTTGCTTATTTTGTTTTCTAAACTGTTTATTTGAGTATCAAATTTCTCACTGACTACTTCTACTATCTGTTCTCTCATGTTATCACAATGTGTACGTAGTTCATTAATATGTTGATTAAAATTAAAATTTTGTTGTTTAATTTCATCTTTTACTTCTTCAAATTTGGTATTTATTTTATTGTATTTCATATTGGAATCGCTTTTTTGTTCATCCAACTTATTATTTTGAACATCGAATTTAAAATTCATGTCCCCTCTTAGTTCATTAAAATTGCTACACATCATGTTATATAAACGTGTTAACATCTCGTCTGTTTTGTTTTCAGACCGAGTTGAGATGGGTGTTACTTGATAGCAATTTATGTAACGTGCAGTTCGCACAGAAGATCTTTGTAGACTGAGGATGCCAATATGGCGCTTATTTCCCAAGTGGAAGGGTTGTCGCGTCATCGATTCCATTGTTTTTGGTGATGACGTCTTTGTTTTCTGAGGTGCAGCGATTATGTCTGACGTTCTTTGAGTGACGTTTACATAATATCGGCAGGTTGTTTTGGCAATGTCGCTGCCACTCAGCACATACGCCACTGACCTTGACGCTGACCCTTCATGACTTTCTGCATTGTTTCATATGTTTGGGAAAACTTTACTCTTACACATACAAAATTTTAATTCACAATTCAGAATCCCTATATGGACCTATTTGTACCATTACAAGATAAAGAGGAAACAATAATTGACTTTTGTACAGTATTGAATACCTTCAGGTTTGGTGTACCCACATACTCGGGGGCGGATTAACCATTAGGCTGACTAGGCTGTAGCGTAGGGCGCAGCACTTTGGGGGGTGCAAAATTTTAGCTAAACAATAAAATTTTACAGCTAAATGTAAAATTGGTGATAGATTACAAGGATAAAAATTTGAGTTCGTTTTAAACACAGGCGCCTGTTTGCGAGAAATTTCGGTAAAACTGTACATAAATACAGTTCCATCTCATCAGTCCCGCATTTGTGATTCTGCACCTCAGTAAGAATGATAGAGCTTTTCCATTTGGTAACCAAATTGATTAACCATTTTCCTAATATATAGCTCCCACTCTAAACTTTGAACATTAATTTCTTTCAAGGATTAATGATTCATATTTAATAACACTGTATGTAAAAGAAATATAACCTATGTCCTAAACTGATAAAACCGACACACACTTTTAACACAATAAAGTTGAATTTTCATGTAAACCTTGTTAGTATTTAAGTACCACAATTGTAAGGTGGTGTAATTTATTTAAACATCTTGTTATAAACCTTTTTCGTACTCAAAAGAATCCATTGGCAAATTAACTTGTGTAAATAAATACGCATATCAGACATAACAGTCTACGACTGAAGCGCTGCCACCCTGCTATCCACTGAGTGAAAACTAATTTGCGGCCGAGGCATAAACTTTATTATAAAAACATTTGTTGTACGACAATTATACAAATTTAACGAATTGTCGAATTAAATAAATCAGTACGAATAATTACTAGCTGTCCTGTGTCTATTTATTCTGTATTGTGTATGTTATGTACTTTAGCAGATCATAGAATTCTTTGCTCAAATTTTATGTTGGCAACACGTCCAAAAACCAAGCAAAGTCGAATTCCCGCCAGTCAGCGAGGCAATTCGAATTATTTTTCACAGTAAGGAGACAATCTAACTGAACATTTTAATTGTTTTATGAAAAAACAATTTGGCGCCATTCAGGGATAAAAATTACCAAATAGGACAGGTAAGAACTTCGGTACTGGTTATTCGTACGTTCGCGACGAACGCCGTCTGAGGGAGTTATGTTTCAGAACGACGACGACTTGGTAAGATATGAGAGTACACATTACACTCTTACACATGTACAATTAGACGACGAAAGAGCAGTATTACAATATTTGCGAATATAACGTGTGGGAATGTACAATATGAATTACCTATGTTAGTAGTAAATAAACTAGTCTGTCACTGTATATTATAGAATAGATGCTTTAAATAAAATGAAGGCTGTAATAAATATAGCAGATCAAACGATGACGTGCACTCTGAATAATGTCACACAAAATATTAAATTTTATGTAACCGAAGAAGATCAGTCGTCAAATCTAAGTGAACCGGTAACTATCTCCAGACCTTCAGTAACCTATGCGAATGATAAACATCGTAGCGAAGAGAACAATGGTGAACACCAAGGGGTAGAACAAATAGACACCTTAATTAAAGAATATGCAGACATATTTAATGAACTGCCTAGTGCCTACACAAACAAACGTATATGAACATCGCATCAAGGTCACAGATCCGTCAAAATTCGTAAGGAGGATGTATCCAATTCCAATGAAGTATGAGGAGCAAGTTGAGAAAGAAATCAAAAGAATGCTGGATAATGACGTCATAGAACGATCGAACAGTAACTTCTTAAACCCGTTGGTTGTGGTGAAAAAGAAGAATGATGAAATTCGACTATGTTTGGACATGAGGAATTTGAATAGCGTCGTAGAAAAGGATATTGACTGTGCATCCGCTGCAGATGAGTTGTTCATAAAGTGTGAAGGAGCTAAGTATTTAACTAAACTCGATTTATCCTCTAGTTTTTGGCAGATTCCCATTCAAGAAAGCGATAGAAAATATACTGCATTTCTGTATAAAAATAAATGCTACTAGCATAAGGTAGTACCTTTTGGTCTAAGCACAAGCCTAGCAGCCATTGTAAAATGTTTAGAAATTGCATTAGGCCCGGAAGTAGAACCTTACACCATGATTTTTGTTGATGACATATTGGTCATATCAAAAACATTAGAAGAATATATAATCAATTTATGCACTATTTTTGAGAAGTTTCGACAAGCTTGCATCTCATTAAATTTATATAAATGTGAATTTGTGCGATCGTCTATAAAATTTTTGGGTCATATTGTATCTCAGGAAGGTATACCACCAGATCCATGCAAAATAAGCAGTATCACCAAGTTCCCAATACCGAGAAATGTCAAAGGGTTAAGAGCATTCCTAGGTCTAACGGGATACTATAGACGATTTTCACCATTATATGCAGAAGAAATCAAACCACTATTGGAGCTTACAAAGAAGAAAGTGAAGTGGAAGTGGGAACAACATCACACCAATGCATTCAACAAGGTCTAGACATTGTTTGTGGAAAATATGCTACACCATCCACAACGTGAAGGAAAGTACATCATCTACTCGGATGTCAGTGACTATGCAATAGGGAGCGTAATCTACCAAGAAGATTCAAAAGGAGAACTTTGAGTGATCGCCTATGCAAGCAGAGTGTTCAAAGGTACCAAGAAACTTTACTGTACTTCGGAGAAGGAAATATTGGCCGTCGTACATGCATTGAAACAATTCCGATATTACATCTATGGAACGTATTTTGAAATCCACACTGATCACCAAGCTCTATCATTCTTACTGAGGTGCAGAATCACAAATGCGGGACTGATGAGATGGATTCTGGCCATAGAAGAATATTCTTTTACCATTAAATACTGCAGAGGAACCGACAACAAGACAGCCGATACACTAAGTCGATATGTCACGGAGAAGAAGGAAGAGACTCATTTCTCCAATGATAAAGATTTGAAATTACTGCATATCCAGTATAAAGAAAATGATGAAGAAAAACAGCTACTCCAGAACTTAGCAAGAGAGCAAGATAAAGATCCAAAGCTTCAGCAATTAAAACAACAACCATCTCACGATAAGTATGCAGTTAAAAATAACATACTATTTAAATTAATGGACCAAGACTGGAAAGTAATGTTATCACCAGAAATGTTACAACAGTTAATTACACCATGTCACGAAAGTCTAGCCCATGCGTCAGCATTAAAATGTTACTGGACTTTGAGAGAAGATTTCACCATCAATAATATGTTTAGGAGGATTAAAGCTGTCTTAAAAAGGTGTCATGATTGCCAGACCGCTAGTCATCCAAATTTACATACCTACGTACAGCTAACAGAGAACGAAACTGCACTCGGCCTTGTGTGCGCGGTGACAAATTTTTGTTAGAGCTAGAGTGGGGGAAACATGAACCGCACTTGAGTTGTGTTGCCGTGGTGTGTGTTTCAGTGGATGTATAGTCGTATCAAAATTTAAGTGGGCGTTAGAAATATAATTTGCATAGTTTTCTTCCTTATTGTGTTATATATACTTACTTACTTACTTACACTTACTCGTAAGTGTTTAGATACTGTATATCTGAAGTATATCGTTATTTACTTATAGATAACATATAAAATGGACACTAACGTGGAATTCAGAAGTAAAATGAAACACAAAAAATGTTGAGTGGACAAAGCCAGGAAATTATTAGTTGTGTATTGCAGTTTATGCAAAACGAGGCAAAAAAAGGTGTGCCAGTTATACCTTTGGCTAAAGTGCAGGAACGCATTGCAGCAGCTACTGGTGTAAGTTTACGGACTGTGAAAACGATTGCCGGTGAGTCGCGAAAAATTGAGTGCGGTGGGTCGACATCTTTTTCAACACCTAAAAAGAAATTGAAAAATAGAAATAAAAAAATTGTGCTGGATGACTTCGATCGATGTGTTTTACGTAGACTAGTTTTAAATTTTCATATAAATGAAAAGAGGGTGCCAACGATGAAGGCAATCCACAAAAAATTTTGCAGTGATACGGAATACAGAGGTTGTGTAGACACATTATGAAAAGAATTACACACAATGGGATTCAAGTGGGTGAAAACAAAATCAGACCGGAAACTTCTCATGGAACGACATGACATAAGACAGATGAGACTGAACTATTTACGCACAATACTGAGGTACAGAGAAGAAAACAGAAACATTGTTTATATGGACGAGACATATTTACATTCTACGTATACACAAGTAAAGAGCTGGACCGACGATTCAAATGAAGGACTAAAGAAGAAAGTTACAAAAGGCCAGAAACTAATAATAATCCATGCTGGCAGAGAAAATGGTTTTGTTATTGGTGCTAATTTAACTTGGAAGTTGACATTATCAACAGGAGATTATCATGATGAGATGAATTACTCTAATTTCAGGAAATGGGTAGAACAAAAGCTACTAAATGGACTGCCACCAAACAGTGTTCTTGTCATGGATAACGCTCCCTACCACAACAAACAAACTGAAAAATGTCCGACTTCTAATTCCAGGAAAGATGACAAGACTGGCAAGATGACATGAAAGACTGGCTTACAAAGAAAAACATACAATTTGAAAATTCAATGTTGAAACCCGATTTGTACACATTAATGAAATTATATAAACCAAAATATAAAACGTATGAAATCGACGAGTTATTACACAATCATGGACATTCTGTTCTACGTTTGCCTCCTTACCATCCAGATCTAAACCCCATTGAACTCGTATGGGCTTCTTTAAAAGAATATGTTGCAAAGGGAAATGTTACTTTCAATTTTAATGATGTTAATAATTACTGTAATGATTTTTTCGAAAGTTTTTCAAAAGACGATTGGCTATCTAGGTGCAGGCACATAATTAAAATAGAAAGAGAATACTGGGAAAAAGAACAACTCTTCGATACTGTAGTGGATGATATTATAATAAATCTAGGTGAAGACAGTAAGAAGAATCGGAAGAAGAGAATTCAGATACTGACAATGATATTTCGGGAGTTCATCCAATGAACGAGTAATTGTCAAGTTTATTTTAATACTTAAAATCGGTGTATTAATTGATTATTAATTATTAATATTATTATTAATGAAAGAGTGAATTGAACTATAACTTCTTTTTTTTATTTAGTAATGTGGATATATGAAACGGTTTATAGTGTTTAAAATTTTTAATTGTTTGATATGGCGAAAGAAAAACAATACACTTCAGCTGGAGTTAAGAACATTTTTATTTTCCTCATGTTGAGTAATATTTACTTGGGTTTCACTTCCTAAATTAGAAATTGTATTTCGCTGTATAATTTCCTAAAACTTTACAAGCTCTTACACTATAAAGACATTACGTTCAGCACGGGATAAATAAACTCTGAACACAGTAAATTTTGTACATTGTCAACATGAAACGAGTGTACGTAGATGACGTAGTTCATAAACTTCGTCCGCCTCACTCACATACTACTACCGTCTCACTCACTCCCATCTGCGCAGCTCACGGGCAATTTCAATTCAGTTAAGTTGTATCTATGCAAAACATCAGAGCAAAGGAGAAAGGGGAGTTGTTAGCTCTGGACTTCCTGGGTCCGCTGCCACGATCAAGTCGGTGTGTTAGGCACATTCTTGTATGTGTAGATGTGTTTACCAAGGCTGTCCAGTTATACGCTATTATGTGACCCACCACAAAGACTGTTCTGAAGATAATACTGCAAAGGTATGTACCCACATACGGTCACGTAAAGAAGATAATTACGGATCAAGCCAAACAATTTAGGAATAAGCTATGGTCTGAAATGTTAACGCAGCAAGGAATAAAACCCATGCTCACATCAATTAGGCATCCTCGGGGTAACCTAAGTTGAACGTGTTAATAAAGAATTGGGCAAGTATATGCGTATATATTGTCATGATCAGCATAACAAATGGGCTGAATACTTGCCGTTCTTTGAAAAATCTATTAATGTAAATTATAGTGAAGGTACTGGATACCCACCAATTGAATTGGAAGAAGGGCAGAAACCAACTACATTTTGGAAGAACTTCGTTAGTAAAACTGAAAATCAGAATCTACCTATACTTATGAGTCAAAAATTATATAACGCAATAAATAGGATAAAAGATGGTAGAGAGATTCAATTGAACACACGAGTTAGTGGAAGTTAAAGTTGGAGATATGGTATTGATACGAACTAATCCAGTAGGGAAGAGAATAGACAACACCGCCAAAAAGTTCTTTAGATTATACGAAGGTCCCTATGTTCTGCAAACAAGACGGGGAGCACAAACCTATATGGTATATGACACTGAAAGATAAAAAGAAATTGGCAAATATCGTGCTTCATCGATGAGGAAATATTTCCAGTAGAAAAAATAACTGGTGTAGTATAATTGATTCTCTTAATGCTAGTGCGTATATAGTGAGAGGTAAACAGAGTGAGAGAGAAGTAGAAATAACTTCATACCAAGATGGAGAGAGAGAGAGAGAGAGAGAGACCGAGAAGGAACCCCTCCAACCCACTACAAATGAAAGAAATGTAAAACGCATAACAACAGTACACTAGAGTACAATGATCATTGTTATGCACAGGAACAGGGGTAAGGCCAGTGAGTCTATTATGATGAGAGCCAATCCACAGGGAGAAGGAAATATAAGCCGACAAAAGTACAACAGCAAGTGTGTGTCTCGATGTATAACAATAGAAAACAGGATGAAAGTATGTTGTATAGGTAGGGGGAAAGAATTTTGTCGCCCACCACAAAGGGGTTTGTTCGTACATACCGATAAAAATATTTACTTTTATAAGGAGTTTTTAGAACAAATTGTACTATAGATAATAAGATGAAATTATATTTATCTAGTACACATATATATCTGTGTAAATAAAATTTGAACAACAGGCAACATTGACTGCAGTTGATCATTGTTATGCACAGGAACAGGGGTAAGGCCAGTGAGTCTATTATGACGAGAGCAAATCCACAGGGAGAAGGAAATATAAGCCGACAAAAGTACAACAGCATGTGTGTGTCTCGATAAATAACAATAGAAAACAGGATGTAAGTATGTTTGTATAGGTAGGGGGAAAGAATTTTGTCGCCCACCACAAAGGGGTTTGTTCGTACATACCGATAAAAATATTTACTTTTATAAGGAGTTTTTAGAACAAATTGTACTATAGATAATAAGATGAAATTATATTTATCTAGTACACATATATATCTGTGTAAATAAAATTTGAACAACAGTCAACATTGACTGCAGTTGATCATTGTTATGCACAGGAACAGGGGTAAGGCCAGTGAGTCTATTATGACGAGAGCCAATCCACAGGGAGAAGGAAATATAAGCCGACAAAAGTACAACAGCATGTGTGTGTCTCGATAAATAACAATAGAAAACAGGATGTAAGTATGTTTGTATAGGTAGGGGGAAAGAATTTTGTCGCCCACCACAAAGGGGTTTGTTCGTACATACCGATAAAAATATTTACTTTTATAAGGAGTTTTTAGAACAAATTGTACTATAGATAATAAGATGAAATTATATTTATCTAGTACACATAAATATCTGTGTAAATAAAATTTGAACAACAGTCAAATTTTATTTAAACCCACCTGGAGAATATATGCAACAATACATATATTTCCATATTTGCCCAGGGCGGTATGTTTGTAAATATTTAGCATAGAAAATATATAATGAACAGTTTTTAACAATATTATGAAGGCCAAGAATTGTCAGAAAGCATACACCTGCCCCGCGAGTGAATACAGTGCTCGTGTGTTTGTGTGTGTGTGAACACAAGGTACGACAGGCAAAGTCTACGATGGGGTGATGCGTATGAATTGTTGGTTTGTCTGTAATCAGGTTTTAACCGGATAAAAATAAACTAATTAATATATTTTAAACCTGTGAACAAAGACTTACCCCAATTATAAAAGAACCATTATATTAAGGAATTTTTAACGAATATAGTGATGTAAAATTTATTGCAGAAATGTGCAATAATAAAGACGCTAAGTAATTTTGTGTTAATTACTAGTGTAATTAATAAGTGTGTTATATGTGAGTGACCAGAAAAAATGGACGCAAACGATGATATCGCTCGTGCTACGAGGATGTTTACGAAATCGCAAAATGAACCAAAAAGTGATTTGTAATTAAAAGGACGCTTTGCACGAAGTGACAATATCTAACAGGTCGAAAACAGTCCTGGACTTGTCAGATCGCCGTCCAGTATAAATACCTCCGGCAATTTTGGGGCGATCCCATAGAGGGACTCTAGATATCTTCACACAACGTCACGCTGCTGGTCTGCTGATCGATCTTTACCACACACACCAAGACTTATGGAGGAACTCTGGACCATCACAAACAACAAACCATAGAGACAGAGAACACAGCATCAGCATAATCATCATCATCAAATTCTCATGATTCAGGACACACGCAACGGTAACGTCGGCAGTACGCAGATGATGAATAAACAATTATATTTTTTGTTTGTGAAAAGAACTCTTAAAAAAGAAACTTATTTATGAACAGTAAAGACTTAAAGTTTTAAATATAATCACTGTACATAAATTTAAATGGTAGTTAAAGAAAATAATTTAATTTAACAAGAAAATTTAAAAATGCTAATCTTCTGTTGTATGTTAAAATTTGGGTGTGTCAGTAGAAATAAATAATAGGTTGGAAGTAAATGTTATATTTTTTATTTTGTTTATAGCAACAATTAGTTTTATTCATGAGATTTAATATTATTTTTGTTTGTAAATGAGTTGCTATTATTATTTATAATTGGAGTCAAAGTCAGACACACTGAAATTAAAAGTGTTTAGATAATTTGTTTAACATGTCTGTTTACCTAGTAAGATTATATGGTTGTTTATTTTTATGTCATGAACAGCATAGAAGGTTATATTGTATTTTTTGTAAACTTATAAAAGAGAATATTTTTTTATTTTTATAATTTGAAATTTTAATATTTGCATATTTTTGATTAATATTAATAAATCATAGAATGATTATTTTGAAACGGTTTTAATTAATTATTTCATGTCACCAACATTCACTCCTCTTTGAAAATTATTTTATTATTGTACAACTACATATCCTTGATGCAACGAGAAAAAAAAATCCTGCGACCTGGCCGGTGTGATACATTTCATAGTTGCGTTGAGTACATGGTAATTTGAGTACATTGAGTACATTTGTGTAATTTTTTTAAATAATTGTAACGTTGCAGTACTTTTAAATTCATTTAAATTTTTTCATACAATGATAATTGTTCAAAATACAAAATTTGTTGCCAGGCAATAAAATTATAATTTTTTATACGTAGAAGTGAGTTCTTAGGATTTAACTCGACCTTTTGGGATTTATCTGTCTGTCTGTCTGAGGGTAATTGCGGCATGTTTCACGATAACTTTTGAACACATCAATTGCTTTTCATAAAACTTGTCACACATGTCCACACTTTACCCTACAGAACCTTGTCGTTTTTGAGATTGATCAACAATATGATGGTGAGTCAAAATTGTGAAAAAGTCGCAAAATCCCATGTGAGGTATCAAATTAAAGCGAATTAAACCACAATCTGAATATAGCATTAATTTTTGAAATTTTCTAAGTTTTTGGACGTCAGATCCTAAAACGTTAGCGAAATTTTTTATAAAATCACAAAAATTCATGTGGCATATTAAGTTAAAGCAATTTTGACTAAAATCTGAATTTAATTTAAGTTTTAAAATTTCAAAATATTCGGACTCTTAGAACCAGTAAAGAGATCACAATTTTTTTGTTAAAAAGTGAAAATCGAACTGGGTGTCCGATTAAAAGGAATCACGCCAGATCTGAATGTTCCTAAGTGTTTGTGAATGATTATCTGCATAGTTCAGTTTTATTATAAGAATAAAGTACCTAATTTTTGTAAAGTGACTTGAAAATAAAATTATATTAAACAACTACCCATAATAACAAAAATATCCATCCATAAATAGTGAAAATAGTTTGAGGGTGCTGAATATTTTTTTTTTTTTAGAAATAATTATCTAACGAATTCAAATATGATTTTAAATATTGTTACAATGGTCTACTGCTCGTCATATGGTACAGTGGAAAACAAAATACAAGACACCAATTAAGTCACTAATCACCAGCTTTAATTATCACAGTTAAACAGTTCATAATTAACAACACAGTCTCTTACAACAAATCAAATAAAAATTGTTCACACGCAATAAAATGTCAACTAATATAAAACACAATTGTATTACAATTATACCGCCCGATTATAAAACACAACACGTCGCCACAATAACCACTTGAACGCACAGAGTAATCACTTTTAATCGCCCGACAATAAACTCGAACCGCACTGTAATATATCGCAACTATAACTGAAACTGAACGTCGTTGAATACTGGTATTTATACCCCGCCGAAAAACTAGATTATTCCATATTGCGCGTTAGCTCTACACTACGACGTAATTAATTGCGTCCTTGACACAGTCCGCGCGGGTGGCAGCTTCCAGGAAAGTCTCGCGAGCGCATGTTGAAATCACGTACGCCACAACATTCAGCCGGCTTTCAATGGATCGTTCGAGAAACACGTAGATTGTTCTGTAATGTCGTACAGCCCCCTCCTTAAGACTGTTCGTCCCGTACTGGCAAACCGTTTCTGAAGTAATATTTAGCCGGGCGATCTAGGTGGACGACCTTGAACTTTCGCTGTCCTTCCTGTTGAATCCGATAAGCAACATCGTTGATTTTTTTTCACAGTATAGGGTCCTTCCCAGTTAGTTTGCAACTTAGGTGAGCGACCACGACGGCGCTTTGGGTTGAACAACCAAACCTGATCTTCTTGGAAACTCACACTATTGCTGCGAATGTCACACCGAGTTTTCATTTTATCACTGGCAATCTTCAGAATCTTCAACCGCCCTCTTATCAAGCGATTCATTTCTCGCAGTTGGTTTTCTAATTGCGAGGAATAGTTCTGTGGCCCTTGGGACTGAGTCTCAGGTGATCCGAACATCAAGTCCCCAGGAAGACGAATCTCCCGCCCAAACACCAATTTTGCTGGAGTCATGCCGGTTGTGTCGTGTACTGACGATCAACACACCATGCGGAATAGTGGTATACGTTGGTCCCAGTCTGTTTGGTTCTCGTCAACAACCTTCAAAAGATGCTGCTCAAGTGTCCTATTGAATCTATCAATCATCCCGTCCCACTGGGGATGCAGAGGCATTGTCCTGGTCTTTCCAATTCTTTGAATCTAAAGACGGCATAATTCTTTAAACACTCCTGATTCGAAATGTCTGCCTTGATCCGTATGGATTTCCGTAGGGGTTCCATAACGCCAACAAAAGTTGTGAACTAACTGCTTTGCCACAGTGGTAACCTACTGATTTGGAATTACGTAGGCTTCCACCCACTTAGTAAAGTAGTCACCTACAACCATGATCCATGATGTACCGGTTTCCATCGTCAGTAACTGGGAATGGTCCAGCAATGTCTATGGCAATTCTCTCGAAAGGCAGTCCAACGTTATACTGTATGATTTTTCCCCTGCTTCTGGTTTGTGGGCCCTTGCTTGCAGCACATATTTTACACGTCCGAACCCATTCCTCTACGTCGTGGCGTAGATGAAGCCAATATAATCGCTTCCGTATTTTGTCAAGGGTTTTGTTAATGCCAAGATGGCCTCCAGATGTTCCATCATGCATCTCCTTCAAAATAGACTGCATTTTACTTCAGGGAACTATCAACTGCGTGACCAGGTCTCGTCCATCTGCACTTTCCCAAGCCCTTTTCAGCAATCCGTTTTCTAAGGTAAGAGACTCCCATTGTGTCCAGTTCCCCTTCAGCACTTCGGAACGATGGCAGATATCTTGCCAAGCCGGGCGGCGACCTTCCTCTTTTGCTGTCAAGATCGGCACAATGTCTTCATCAGTCATCTGTTCTTGTCGACAGTCTTGTGTTGTCCAGCCGTCTGCTAGGAAATCTACAGTGATAGCTTGAACATATTCGCTTGAGTTTTGTTCTTCCTTTCTGTGGCAATGTCGATAGTATTCCGAGCACAGTCTTCGTGATAAGCCATCTGCATTACCATGCAGACGCCCCCGTCGATGTTGTACCTTGAAGCTGTACTCTTGCAGATGTTCGAGCCACCTTGCCAACTCTCCTTCCGGATTTTTAAATCTCAAGAGCCATGCAACCGCGGCATGGTCAGTACGTAGTGAAAACTCTCTCCCTTAGAGGTATTTACGGAAGTGCTCCAAAGCTCTGACAATTGCCAACAACTCTTTCCTTGTAACACAATAATTTCTCTCTGGTTTAGAAAGATTCTTGCTGTAAACGCTATTACTCGTTCTTCACCGTTCTGCAGTTGAGACAAAACTGCTCCTAGACCAGTATTCCTTGCGTCTGTCTATGATGTACTTCTCTTCGGAAACGGGGAAAGCGAGAATTGGCTGTGAACATAATGCAATTTTCAAAGTCCTAAATGCTTGATCACACTCTCTCGACCACTGGAAGTTTCGTTTCTTTTCCTTTAGTTCATGTATTGGTTTAGCAATAGTTGCGAAGCCTTTCACAAAACGTCTGTAATATGCGCACAACCCCAGGAAACTCCGAACTTCGTGTTTACACTTCGGCACTGCCAGTCTCTTACGGCGTCTACTTTATTAGGATCCATGCTAACACACGCTGCCGAAACCAGATGGCCCAGATACAGTACTTCCTTCTGGAATAGAGAACACTTCTCCGGGCTCAGTTTCAACTCGGTACCGCGAATTCTAGTTAGAACTTCCTTAAGGTTTTGCAAATGGTCTTTGAAAGTTTTCCCGATGACTATGACATCGTCTAAATAAACAAGGCACGTTTTCTATGTCAGTCCTCGGAGTACCAGGTTCATCAATCTTTCGAATATTACCGGTGCATTACAGTGTCCAAATGGCATGACGTTAAATTGGAATAAGCCACTTGGGGTCGAGAAAGCGGTCTTTTCCTTGTCTTCTTGATGAAGACCCACTTGCCAATATCCACTCTTCAGGCCCAATGTGGAAAACCACTGTGCTCCGGACAACGTGTCGAGTGTATCGTCAACGCGAGGTAACGGATAGCAATCCTTTCTTTGTCACGTCATTCAGCCTCCGATAGTTTACGCAAAAAACAATCCACCACCCTTCTTCGTTACCAGCACTACCGGAGAAGACCAAGCACTTGACGAAGGCTCGATTATTCCCTCTGTCAACATGTCCTGTACTATACCCTGATTAACGAAAGAAAGTGACTGGCGGAGCGGTCGCGCGGCGACCGAGTTTGTTGTAAAAACATTCCACTTAATAACCTCGTGGAAACGTAAAATACAGGGCTAGAAATGTCTAATGAACTGTATTTTAATCATCAATTAAAGACGTTTTTAACAAACTTTTCTAATTTTTTAAATCTTTTTTCAATTAATTTATATTGAGAGTTAAATAAAAAAATACACGAATTTGAATTAAAAATTTAGGGTTTATCATTTTTATTACGTAAGAACTCAGAGGTTAAGCATCGGAAAAACATTTCTTGTAGATAAATGGTAGTCCACCTTCTTTAGTACAATATATCAAAAATTGAGATTCCTACGATTAAAATTAACGACGTTATTAATTTTTTTCTAATGTCCTGTTAACTCAGTTGTTAAAAGTTGTACATGAATGAGATTTGCGTGACGCTCTCTTTAGATAACTAAGTGTAGAAGACATATACAACTTACACCTTGTACGTGATAGGAATACTACAATGGATTAATATATAAAGTGAATTTCACAGAGAGCAGTGTGCGGCGCTCTGCGACAGAAGTACAGTCAGAACCTAGTGGACCCATTTTATTCGCGCGCTACCGTCTTCGTTTGAAGACTACCAACTCACAGCTATAAGTGTTTTAATAAGTGTTTCTTATAGAGTGTTTTAATAGTGTATTTTTATGATTTATACACATATTTTATGAGCAGATTCCATAAAAGCTGAAGAACACTACAATACTTGTAAGTACCTTACTGTCTTTATTATTTATTTGTCAATGCTAATAACAAGTAATTTACTAATTGTTTTTTACATTTCAATACATTATAACAGTAAAATACTGTTATAATTATGCAATATCTGGTAGACCGAGCTTTGCTCGGTAGTTTTAAACTGTAAAGTGTATTTCATAGTTAAATAATTAGTTGTTGAGAAATTTGAATGGCATTAACAATTTCCCAGTAATTACATTGCACTTTAGTTAGTAGTATTAAAGCTGATCACAAAACAAAAATAGTTTATTAACAAGAACACAATAAATACCGTACCGCAAAAGAGTGATAAACAATCATTCAAGACCATCTGTTATAAAAAGCATGTAGTTCAACTAAACCACAAAAGTCTGGTTAGATGTAAGTTTTTGACAGATCTCCAGGTAGATAGATTAGATTAAATAAGTAGACAGATAACTAAAATCTCTGTATATATATGAGAGGTTGGTGACTCGTAGCAAGTTGGCTGTGTCAATGTGTGAGCCGTGAGCGTATGCACCACTTTCTTTGGGCTGTTACTGTACCTTGACTCGATGGCGCGCCGTTGAGCGATGTTAGTTCTAATTTTCCTATATTAACTGATTGCGGTTATATTTCGTAATATTTGAAGGTTACATACCACTTTTTATTGATGAATACAATTTTGTTATGCTTACTGTGAAAAAACTCAATGAAAAAAATTATTAATAACGGAGTTAACAGTACATTTGGAAAAAATTAATAACGTCGTTAATATTACTCGTAGGAATCTCAATTTTTGATATATTGTACTAAAGAAGGTGGACTACCATTTGTCTACAAGAAATGTTTTTCCGATGCTTAACCTCTGAGTTCTTACGTAATAAAAACGATAAACCCTAAATTTTTAATTCAAATTCGTGTATTTTTTTATTTAACTCTCAATGTAAATTAGTTGAAAAAAGATTTTGAAAATTAGAAAAGTTTGTTAAAAACGTCTTTAATTTATGATTAAAATACAGTTCATTAGACATTTCTAGCCCTGTATTTTACGTTTCAACGAGGTTATTAAGTGGAATGTTTTCACTACAAACTCGGTCGCCGCGCGGCCGCTCCGCCAGTCACTTTCTTTCGTTAATCAGGGTATAACCGAGACATTTCCTCTTGCTTAGCTAATGGAGGCCTTCAAGGAGGTTGGCGTATCGGTGTTGTGTCCGCGGTATTGATGCGATGTTGTATAAGAGAGGTTCTTCCCAATGACTGTCCCCGAACTGCAAACGAATCTTTGAATTCATGTAAAAACCGTCTGAGTTCTTTTACCTCACCCCTTGTGAGGTTGTTAGAAGATCTGTTCAATAATTCCTGCAGTTCCTCTGGTAATTTGGAATTATCCGAAGCACTGGATCTTCGTTCAACCACAGGAGTCAATTTGCCTAGGAGCGTATTGCTTTGTAAAGTGACAGCTTGATCCAAAATATTTGCTACTGTAATAGATAATTTCCGTTTTCGTCAGATTTTACTAAATTTCTGGCAATTAGTATGCCTCGTGTGCTGATTACCTGGGATTCGAATATAGAGCACTGGTTGACCCTAGTGTCACCTCGGTTCTAACCATTATGATCTTTTCGGAGTTTGGCGGAACAGTTACGGCCACTTGGTTTATCACGTCCATCGATTTTTCTGATGTAGTCATTATGGAGAGCATTACCTCTTCTCCGATTCTCAAGACATTGTTTTTGAAGTCGACTATAAATCCATATGCGTTCGTAACGTCCACACCAAGAATTGCTTCATCCACAATGTCTGCAACAAGTACTTGATGATTAAACTCAAGTCGACCGAGGTGTAGGTATATCTCCACTTTTCCAAACACTTTTACAGGCCGTCCAGTAGCTGTTCGCAAGCTGCAAGAACACCAGATTGGCTTGAGATCTTTCACCACGTCGGGCCGCACAATGGAAACTGTTGCGCCTGTGTCAACTGTAATCCTGGTTGGCATTTCTTGAACGAATCCGGTAACCACCGGATTACCCCCGTAGAAATTGCGTATTGTCTAGGGGCTTCGTTCCACCAGTTAGTCAGCACACGCTCAGTTGTACAGACTACTGCTCGTCTCCCTGCTGTTGAATTCTAACCCGACAATCTCGTTGTAGATGTCCAGGTTTCCCACATCTATAACACTTCGGTCTTCCATCTTTTCTTATTTTATTCTATGGCGCCGACCGTCGAGTCTGTGCCGTCGCGATCTTATTTTAGCGCGCACTTCATGACTTGCCCAACCAGACGCTGACTTTGCGGCCTCAAATTGCAAAGCATGTACCAGGGCTTCAGCACTGTTGTGGTGTCTTGCCATTCGTAACACTTGCTGTAGTTTGTTATCTTGGACACCGGCAGTAAATGTCTGCATCGCAAACCTCGTTCGAAAATCTTCTGTTGCTTCAGGATAGGCCAGTCTAATTAGTCTGTCGATACTTACTTCAAACTCTTGAAGGCTGTCCCCGGAATGCTGTCACTTTGCTCTCAACTGGGTGCAGTACACATCTCGCAAATGTTTATCATCATACCGTAATTCCATAGCTTTTATCAATTCGGCATAGGTGTTTTGGCTGTCAGGTGGCACATTCTGTAGTAGTTCTCCCGCAGGTCCTTTTAGCGCGAGAACGAGTGAAACTGCCTTCAATTATCTGCGCATGCAGCAGCTTCAAATTGGCGGAGGTACGTTGCCCAGTAACTGCTTCCGTCAAAGGTTGGAGCTTTGACATGAACTGTCCCTACTGTAGGAATGTGACTTTCTCTATTAACTTATTTTCTGTGTCTTTTTCTGTCTTTATCATTGGTACAGTTTGTTCAGAAAATTGTTTTGGTTGAATCTTTATGCACTGCTCAACTTCACTTTTAATTTGTTCTCTTATGTTTGCCATTGAGTTTCTACTGCAGATATTTTATTTGTCACAGATTCTTCAACACTCGAAACAGATTTTTCTACATAAGCTATTTTTAATGTCATTGATTCTTGTACCTCCGATATTTTAGTAACTTCTTTATTAAGCTCACCTCGTAGGAGACCCAACTCTGCAGCGGTTTGTTCTTGTGTCTGCTTTTGCTCCTGTATTAACTCCTTGATGTCTTCTGTTTCACGCTTCCGTTCCTCTGCCTCCTGCTTACGTTCTTCTTTTTGTCTTTCTTCTGTTTCTAGCATTCGTGCTTTCCGACGTTCCTCAGCCTCTTCTCTTTCCTGCCTGCGTTTCTCATCCTGTCGTTTCTCCGTCTGTAACAGCAGCGTCTGTAAATTTTCCATCATCTGACTGGAAATTAATTTTCCGATTAATTAGAAATTACAAGTGTCCAAGTCTTGTACAAGCGTCCACTGTTTCCACTTTTAACGGTTCTAACCCACTTCGACACCACTGGTACGACGGTCTACTGCTCGTCGTATGGTACAGTGGAAAACAAAATACAAGACACCAATTAAGTCACTAATCACCAGCTTTAATTATCACAGTTAAACAGTTTGTAATTAACAACACAGTCTCTTACAACAAATCAAATAAAAATTGTTCACACGCATTAAAATGTCAACTAATATAAAACACAATTGTATTATAATTACACCGCCCGATTATAAAACACAACACGTCGCCACAATAACCACTTGAACGCACAGAGTAATCACTTTTAATCGCCCGACAATAAACTCGAACCGCACTGTAATATATCGCAACTATAACTGAAACTGAACGTCTTCAGTACTGGTATTTATACCCCGCCAAGATACTAGATTATTCCATATTGCACGTTAGCTCTACACTACGACGTAATTGCGGCCTTGACACAGTCCGCGCGGGTGGCGGCTTCCAGAAAAGTCTTGCGAGCGCATGTTGAAATCACGTACGCCACAATATTCAGCCGGCTTCCAATAGATCGTTCGAGAAACACGTAGATTGTTCTGTAATGTCGTAACAATATAAATCTTAGAACATGGAAATCATGTATGATTTTCCATACCGATTTTGACATGATAATGTCTTTTGGCTGGCCATCATTTGAAAATTTCTGTAACGCTGTAAACTGTAACGCATCACGCTGCATGACGTCATTCTTGCGTGACATCATTGGGATTGTTGTAAATAAACGTTTGTTTTGATACGTCGCAATATATATAATGTGTTAAAAATAATATCACTGCAAACAATTAAACCAGATTTATAAAGCGTCCTGAAAGTTTAAAATCAAGTGTTAGCACAATTTACCAGCCGGGAATCGTTAACTAAAACCGCGACCGCTAACATGCTAACGTCGTCGCAGATTAAAGACCTAACAAGCGAACAACACTGCATAGCTGTAGATAGGTTATTGGGGTTATTGTCTCTAGTTAATGGTTGTCTTCGTATGTGATTCAGCTAACGATCTATTCATTAAAATATTTGTCATCGTAAATGCAAATCTACTGTTCTTTATATTTAATTACTCACCGCAGAAATGTGAAGTATAACACAGATACATAATGTCATTGGGATTGTTGTAAATAAAGGTTTGTTTTGTGTTGTGGTGAAATACACTGCTGCTGGTATATAGTAACCATAACGTGGCGACTGATTAAAACAGCGTTCGACAATGGATAGCAGCGACGAGAAGGCTCAGATCAAGAAACGACAAAATGCCGAGCGAGCAAGAAAGTATCGGGAACGAAAGAAGCTCGAGAAGGAACAGCAACGAGCGGTTGCTGTCGGCGGTGAAGCTTCAATACCAGCGGCCCCATCGCAACAAAAACGAAAACAAGATGACTTGTTGAGCGAAGAATTGAACGAGTACTTAATAAATACACCGTTCGCGTCGATGATGACTGAGCAGGAGAAAATCGATGCATTCTACAACATGAAACTATCAGAGAAGCGAAGGAAAACCAACGAACGAGTAAAACGTTGTAGATTGAATAAGAAACAAGATGACTTGATGCACGAAGAATTGAACGAGTACTTAATAAATACACCGTTCGCGTCGACGATGACTGAGCAGGAGAAAATCGATTCATTCTACTACATAAAACTGGCAGACAAGCGAAGGAAGGCCAACGAACGAGTAAAACGTTGTAGATTGAATAAGAAAACTGAGATGGCAACGAAACGAGCGAACGAAGCAGCTGAATTCGAACAGGCAATCGCTGCGGTATCGCCAAAACGCTTAAAAACGAAAAAATTCAAGTACCGTCTGCCTAGTGGCAAAAGCTAAAGAGCATGATAATGTCTTTCGGCCGCCAGCTAAACGCAACATTATTATGGTTACTGACTGACTGATTG
The DNA here is from genome assembly GCA_034769895.1 of Magicicada septendecula. Taxonomy (NCBI): domain Eukaryota; kingdom Metazoa; phylum Arthropoda; class Insecta; order Hemiptera; family Cicadidae; genus Magicicada; species Magicicada septendecula. Next base: position 166,706,193 of record CM068375.1, read on the forward strand.
TTTCCTTTCTGCAAATGTTGCGTTTAGCTGGCGGCCGAAAGACATTATCATGCTCTTTAGCTTTTGCCACTAGGCAGACGGTACTTGAATTTTTTTTTCATATTAATTTAAATCATGTATGAGTAAAAATATATCGTTCCTGGCAGGCAAGCATATCTCAATTACATAATTTTTACGTTTCCAAAGTTTTATTATTGTGATTACCACAATGAAAAAGCAGGCAGGACACACACACACACACACACACACACACACACACACACACACACACACACACACACACACACACACACACACACACACACACACACAATTCGCGTTATTTCTGGCCTCTCATTTTTATTTTCTTACTTTTGCACGCTTTTTAAATGTAAAGTGCCGAAACCCACACCAACACAATGCGTGCAAGCCGAAAAATGTCCAGCGTGGACAGCGATTTCCTTCCTGTGGATCGCTGGCCAGTGTAACTGCACGTGTTTACAGAGGAACGGTTCATAGACAGACTTTTTGTCTTTAGGGAATGAACACTCTGCAAGATGCTCAGGGTCCATGAGAGACTTTGGAGCTCTCCTTCTTTTCCGGGTATTTGTTCTGTGAAACGTACACTGTAGATTCGCACCTTTACTCTGAGCAACGCTCCATAGGGAATGTTGAACATTTTTGTCCACGGTGTACCCTCATATGCACTAAAACCTGCTGTGATGTTTTGATTACGGACATTATAATATTAAAACTTTGTAAACTTGAGCACTACTTAATGGAGATCAAACATTAACTTTTACAAGCCATTACTTTTATGCATATTTAAAGCAATAAATGTTTTAATAAATTAATACAATCTGTGTACTTACTTCTATTATGATATGAGAATTACAAACTAGTATGTGCATATGTGTATGTATGAAAAATATATAAATATTTTTCTCCTCTGGAAAATTGTTTGCCCCTCCTGGAAAATATTTTGACCTCCCTGATGGCTAGTTATTTACTAGCCTGTGTGGAATATAGCGTTATGACATGGATCAGAATGGTGGGTGTAAACAGAAGACACAAACGTATTAAGGAAAAAATGTTTTGCTGAGGTATTTATAATTATACGGGTGAACAGAATCACCGTTCAGGAAATCAGAAGACGAATGGAAAGAAAGAAATACTCGATTTAAAAAAAGAAAAATTACTAGTATAGTATTGACAGGAAAGATTTTGATAACACTATAGACATCTTGGCCGATAACTCGCAGCGAGAGTCCAATTTCATTACAGGAATCAGATCGCAGCTCCTTTTGGTCAGCTCTTCGTTTAACCTACAAACATTTTATCCAAAAGTAGGCCTATTGTGACGATTTTAAAAAAATAAAAAAGGAAATAAAAGAAATGTAAAATAATTTAAAATCTCACATTAAAACAAAACATAAACCCCTAAAGAAAATGATAATGTAACACCGCAATAATACCCAAAATAAATAGTTTAAAACCAAAAAGAATTCAAGAATAAAATTGAGATAACACCCCTTAATAATTAACCCGGATTTAACCTGCCAAAACCGGCATCAACACGCATAATTACCCGTGAATAAGACTAATAATAGTATTAAATTACAACTTGTTAAAAAACATAACGATGTACAATAATAAAATAAAAAGTAAAGGATACCGTAGTATAATTAAATATGTCAAAGATTAAACCGGTAGATATTAATCGGAATGTGGAACTACTTTTATGGTGAAGCGTAAACGACGCGAAGTTACTTTACCTGCCCCAATAAACAAACCCCACTTGCAATGGAGCGCTCACGCCGTAAGCTGCACCCGCGTTGGATCGCGACGCAGAGATAAATATGTTGAAAGTTCGTAAAAGAATATCTAAATAACTAAATTGTGCGCCGATGACATCTCTACCAAATCTTAAATAAGAAAATTATGTAATTAATACAGTACTAGGACCATAAGGTGAAATTCAACTAATAAATAATCATGTAAAGTGAATACCAGTGAAACAAACTTTTGCGTTAATTATTCTAACAACGAAATATTACTACCAGTCATCTAAGAGGAGAGTACCACACCCAGAATGATCTAACACACGTCAGGAACTTCACCGTCACCGGATACTAAGGTAATGACAGACCTTCAGGAAACACACCGAGGACCGAAGAGCCAAATCTGCACCAACTACAGGAAACCACAGGTGACATGGAGACTTGTCTTCCATGGTTATGAGATACTAAAATTATAACCAACAAAAGACAATTTAACTAACACTTTAAGACTTTTAAAAACAGACATTATATGTAAGATGTGGTCTGTAATCTGATAAAACTATTTGTAGTAAAAGAGTAAAAGTTTAAACTGTAAGGCATTATTGTTTTAAAAGGTAAATAAAATCCATTCTTCAAATGGCACAATTTCAAGATTGTATATGGGGAGGTGACCATTATTAACATACTATATTCAATCCCGGATCCGTGGAAAAAATTAAACCGATGTACATCTTTATTTTGAGGGCCCTTCTGAAAGAATAACATATATATATATATATATATATAAACATCTTGTAAACTGTAAACTGTTGAACCATATATGTTGAGAACTTTAAGTAGAGCAACTAATGTTATTCTGTAATAAAGAGATGTCATCTTTAGTACATACTAAATTGAGTGCATAAATCAGCAGTCTCCCCTCCCCAGTTTCCTTTTATATTATTTGTTTTGGTGATTTGATTAATTTTCAGCTTGTTACAGCGAAGGCAGCCTGTATAATTGGCCAGAGTCAATTAATACAGGTTCCCTAAGTTATAACGTAAGTAAGATGTTATAAAATGCGCCACTCTGCTTTTGCTTTCATTTTGTGTAAATGGTTAGTGTACTTAGTGTCACTTATAAAATACTCTACTCTGTAGATCTATGCACTCAGTTAGGAAATTGTATGTAAAAAGAAAAAGGCTAAGTAGCATAGATGAATAATATTGACGATATTTATAAGTGTATAAATTTATACTTATTTATTGATAAGTGTAAATTTTGTGTGAGATTACGCACATACTCGTATATAATTATACGTGAAAAGATTAGATTGTATTATACCAATTCATGTATGTACGTGTCAAAGTATTCAGTCTCTAACACGTCTATTTTGTGACAATTTAAGACCTGTAGTTTTCCTGTACAAGCCTGCATAAATGTGTAATTCGTGTTTCTATTGACACTGTGAGTTATATAAACCACTGACTAAATAAAACAAGTGTACTAATTAATTTTATGGAATGATGCTTCCCGAAGTAAACAACCGAGTCCTAAACAAATGAAAAAAGAAGTTTCTTAAATCTGAGCAAAGTAAATAATAAGAAATAAATGATAAGTACTTTAAATAAAAAGTTTAATAATATCTTAGACTATACTAACGTGTTATAAAAGTGTATTAGTGAAATAAGTAAAAAGAAATTAATTATAAAAGTATATGTGAATTATGTAAATACCCGGTTGTGGCCTGCTTGAAAATAATTCCCCAGCTGCCAGTATTTAAGACTAAACTCAGCTTAGTAACGGGCTGTAACATTGTGTACGTATCGCACACGCCACCCCTTTTTGAAGCAAGCCAGTGCAAGTTAATAAGGTGTCCCTCAGCTGTTGTTAAATGGAACAATAGAGATATATTCACCCTTGAGTTGACTTCCCCCTTCGTACGCATAAACAATGCCATTGTTTAAAGAAAACTAGTTTGACCCACATTCCAGCGTAACAGCTGATCGTTGAAAGTAAAGTGTTTGCCCCCTTTTGTTTAAGTATTACAGCTGATCATTTAAAGAGAGAATAAAAATTATCTTCGTGAAATTCTGCTTCTCTCACTAGCGTAAGAAATTAGGATTAGAAATAATCTAAAGTGGAGTATGGGATCCGCTTTAGGTTATATTAGAGGTAATTAAGAATTATATATGTAACGTAACATAGTCACAACGGCGCCGACTGAAAAGGGTAATGATGGTGCAGAAAGCTAACTGATGTAGTTAGAGTAAGCCGATGTCAGTCGGGCCACGATATTGTGAGTTACAGAAATTAGTATTAAGAATTAAAATCTAAGTTAGTGTTTTAAGAAACGAGATAAAGGGAATTTCACAAACGAGAAGAAAACAAGAAATAAATAAATTTCAAGAGAGATAGAGAAAACAAATCGTGTACTAAATTAAACTTCACACAGTAATGGCAAGAATACTCCCAGTACATTGCTGACCAAATAACGTATATTTTCTCCAGCTGGAGTCTGTTTTTAAGCGGAGGAGTATGTGACGATTTTAAAAAAATAAAAAAAGGAAATAAAAGAAATGTAAAATAATTTAAAATCTCACATTAAAACAAAACATAAACCCCTAAACAAAATGATAATGTAACACCGCAATAATACCCAAAATAAATAGTTTAAAACCAAAAAGAATTCAAGAATAAAATTGAGATAACACCCCTTAATAATTAACCCGGCTTTAACCTGCCGAAACCGGCATCAACACGCATAATTACCCGTGAATAAGACTAATAATAGTATTAAATTGCAACTTGATAAAAAACATAACGATGTACAATAATAAAATAAAAAGTAAAGGATACCGTAGTATAATTAAATATGTCAAAGATTAAACAGGTAGATATTAATCGGAATGTGGAACTACTTTTATGGTGAAGCGTAAACGACGCGAAGTTACTTTACCTGCCCCAATAAACAAACCCCACTTGCAATGGAGCGCTCACGCCGTAAGCTGCACACCGCGTTGGATCGCGACGCAGAGATAAATATGTTGAAAGTTCGTAAAAGAATATCTAAATAACTAAATTGTGCGCCGATGACATCTCTACCAAATCTTAAATAAGAAAATTATGTAATTAATACAGTACTAGGACCATAAGGTGAAATTCAACTAATAAATAATCATGTAAAGTGAATACCAGTGAAACAAACTTTTGCATTAATTATTCTAACAACGAAATATTACTACCAGTCATCTAAGAGGAGAGTACCACACCCAGAATGATCTAACACGCGTCAGGAACTTCACCGTCACCGGATACTAAGGTAATGACAGACCTTCAGGAAACACACCGAGGACCGAAGAGCCAAATCTGCACCAACTACAGGAAACCACAGGTGACATGGAGACTTGTCTTCCATGGTTATGAGATACTAAAATTATAACCAACAAAAGACAATTTAACTAACACTTTAAGACTTTTAAAAACAGACATTATATGTAAGATGTAGTCTGTAATCTGATAAAACTATTTGTAGTAAAAGAGTAAAAGTTTAAACTGTAAGGCATTATTATTTTAAAAGGTAAATAAAGTCCATTCTTCAAATGGCACAATTTCAAGATTGTATATGGGGAGGTGACCATTATTAACATACTATATTCAATCCCGGATCCGTGGAAAAAATTAAACCGATGTACATCTTTATTTTGAGGGCCCTTCTGAAACTATAACATATATATATGTAAACATCTTGTAAACTGTAAACTGTTGAACCATATATGTTGAGAACTTTAAGTAGAGCAACTAATGTTATTCTGTAATAAAGAGATGTCATCTTTAGTACATACTAAATTGAGTGCATAAATCAGCAGTCTCCCCTCCCCAGTTTCCTTTTATATTATTTGTTTTGGTGATTTGATTAATTTTCAGCTTGTTACAGCGAAGGCAGCCTGTATAATTGGCCAGAGTCAATTAATACGGGTTCCCTAAGTTATAACGTAAGTAAGATGTTATACTATAGTCCTTCCTCACGAAGGTTGAGGATTGTCTTAACCCACCTGACATGGGGGTACCATTTTAGCTGATACGTCGTTTCTTCAGAACTCAAGCATCGGGTATTTAATTAATATTTAAAAGATTTTAAATATAAATTTTAGGACATGGAAGTCATGTATGGTTCTCCATACCGATATTAGTACCTTGTCTTGCTTAAAGAATAGTTAATGTTGTTTTGTTTGTTTTTAGACAACGAAGTATTTCCAGAATTATAATTTAAATCTCTTTAAGGTACTGTAGATAGTTTAATCGTATTCGGTTGTTTTCTTAAATATCAAATTATTAGACTTACTGTTTGCATAGTATTAGATTTGTTAAAGAAAAATTTTAAAATTAAATTTCTATTTTTTAAGTGATAACAATACATTTGTCGTTTCTAGGCAAATAAACGAAATTAAATAAATATATTATTTAGTTTATTTTATTCTGGCAGAGATTGAAGACATATCGTCGATCGTGTCTGTGCAAATAAATGCAGCTCTTGGCTTGTTTATCCATTGTAAAATACTTTAGGTTCGTGGAATTCTTATTGTTACGACTGTCTCGATTAAAATACGGGCATCACACTAACACACACCCGTTTGGCGGACACATATCCTGCGTGCAGTTTGCGTGTTGGGGCACACATTCTCGCACGCACACACATAACGCCCGCGCGTACAATCGCGTTATTTTACGATGGCCTCTCCATAGCTGCGCGAAAAGTGGGGGTAGTGGAGAGACTCAGTGTGCTCAGTTGTAACACTTCATTTCACAACGTCCGTCTTACTGTTGCTATGGCCGGCTTTATGGGTGCCCTTAACTATTTAATTATTACAACTCGGGTTTTACACGTTGTTGACATTTCCGGATTTCATTCAACTAACTACTATTTATAATTCTACTGAGTATTACTCGAAATTGTATCAAATATGTATTTGTAATACCACAACAATGTTATTTGTTACATAATATAAATAATAAATAATTACTAGTGTAAAACGAGCAAGTGGAATACTAATAAAAGAAATAGAGACATATAAATCTAAAATGACCAGAAATATGCTTTATGCAAGTGCTGCTAAAATAATAGGACCTAAACAAAAAAAGGTGGTGAAATATACGTGGCCACGCATAAAAATATGCATACTTTATAAAATCGAGCCCATTAATTTTTCTTGTATTTACTACAATTATTAATACAAATTTTAAAATTAATATGTAAGTAACTTACCGACATATAATGAAGTATATACGAAGTCAGCATGAACTTCAGTATCATTCTCCAAGTCCAGCGATGTTTCTCTGTCCAAAATTGCTTCAACACTGGAGATATATCTGCCTAATATGTATCTGCCTTCAAGTGTGTAAATGAAGAAGATTCAGCGCTTGATAGGTCATCATCATCTTCGTTGAAGTTAATTACAAGCCTATCTTGCATTTAATCTATTAATCCTTCTCTTTCCAAATATTCGTCTTCAATTATAATTACATGTTCACACATTGACATCCACTGTTGTTTTTCTATTGATTGGCATACTTGCCTAGTTAAATCTATTTTGTTTTTATTATCAAAAGTGGTGTTGTTTTTTGCAACATAGTGTTTAAGTTGAGCCCAAATAAGTTCTATGGGGTTTAGATCAGGATGATACGGAGACAGACGAATAACAGTGTGGCCGTGATTTCCTAAAATACTATCTGTTTTATAGGGTTTTTCTAATGGTTTATTCATTTTTACTAACTTATATAGCTCTGGTTTAAACATATTAGGTGTAAAAGGAATTTTTTTATTAGATAACCACTGTATTAACTCACTTTTTGAAGAATTTGATGTGGGAAATTTTTCAGATTCGTAATTGTGGTATGGTGCATTATCTAATACTAACACTGAGTTTTTTGGTAATCCCGGAATTAGCTTTTTAACTACCCACTTCTCGAAATTTGTACTATTCATATTGTAATGTAATTATTCTAAGATTAGTTAATTAAGTTTCAAATGTAAGTTGTATTTTATAGAGCCCCAAGTTGTTGGTGCCAATTAATGTAATGTGACGTTTTTATGTAATTATAAATCTTTAAATCTTAATGTAAATCTTACCCTTCATCAATGTAATTATATCCTGCAACTCCAAGTTGTGGGTGCCAATGTATGGAAAGTGAAAAAAAAATTTAACTCGTTTTCAGTCTTGTCTTATTTTCAATAAATTTTTATTATTCTATTCTTTTTAACATATATTGAAAGTTATTAACATGCAATGCCCTTCTCTTCAGTTAGTAGCTCATTTAAGTTCGATAACATAAAAACTCTTTCTCAGGGTTAATAAAAAAATTAAAGTCTATGTACAGTCAAAGTCATACATATGATAGAAAATATAATAATTATAAATCGATTTCAGGAATGTGATGTTGTGTATGTATGTTGGATTATACAAAAGAAACAACTTAGTCAAATCAGAACAACTAATAAAAAAATTACAACGAGAAAATAAAATTAATAATCATAATGTTTATAGTGTTTTTGTTATATCATTTCACTGTTTTAGTGTTTTAAATTGAATAATGATTGAACAAATGTATGTCTTAGCATAATAGAACAATCTCACCAAATTGTAGTTTAGTTTATTTTCTTGTTGTAATTCTTCTGGCCTTCAGTTTTCCATGTATTATATTAAACCATTATACTTCTCATTATTTCCAGAGTTTTTCTTCATTAATTTACTGTGTGACATTATTATTTTTGTAGAAAATATTCAGCTTCAAATTATATCTGTTCTGGCTTCTTTTCCAAATTCAACAATAATAATTAATTTTCTTCCTTCAATCTCTAGATTCATGTAGTAAAGCTCTTGACTTTACAACATTTTTTAGAGGCCACAGGGTTGTTTTTATATACCCTATAATTAACATGATTCATTTGAATCTTATTTTTACTCATCTCTGATGCACATAATTAGTTTCTGGGGATATTCCACTAGTTTTAATTATTGTACAACTTGTTTAATCTTATTATATTAGCTATATAGTTGTTTTATATAAATTATATGTGTTATTCACTGTTTATATTATAACCAGGTCTATTTCATATGCACTTTCAATATACACTGTTTTTTAACGTTAATCACCGTTATTTTCGTTATTTCCACTTTCTTACGTTAGGTAGTTTGTGATTATAGTTTAATATTATTATAATTTTTTTTTATATCACTTACAGTTTGTAGTTTGATTACACAAAATAACTGCTTGAGGTTTGCAGACCTCTCTATAGTTTAATAGACTTATACAACAACAAATGTGTTTTTACTTACTTCCTAACTTGTTAATATTTATACACTATATTTCTATTTATTAACAACTATTTACATTTTTATTATCATTCGATCTTCCCTCCTGGGTGTAGTAGTCATAGTCATGTCATCTGAGAGTCTTGTCATTGTCATTAAACTAACGAATTAATAAGTTTGCATTTCCTATTTCCATTGTATGTACTTATTATAATATTTACCTTTGGTTTTTATTACCTTTTACTCCTTGACCTTATTATTTATTTTTAAATAGTTTCATTTTATTTTCATTTCTTTATTTGTTAAATTGATTTTATACTTATTTGTATTTTATTTATAAGAAAGATTGCGTTTAGGCATAATTCACAACGAATTTTGACGATTAAATTATATTTATTCTGGGGCCTAATCTTGTTATGTTACATAATGCCCACCATATAAAAATGATTATTTCTGATGGAATATTTATATGACTGTAGAAATCATCATTCATTCTTGTGTAGGGTCTTCATAATATTTTTTCAGTGTAGCTTGGTTGTATGGAGAGTGACTATATTCGATAAATTTCTATTTATTAACAATTATTTACATATTTATTATCATTCGATCTTCCCTCCTGGGTGTAGTAGTCATAGTCATGTCGTCTGAGAGTATTGTCATTGTCATTAAACTAATGAATTAATAAGTTTTCATTTCCTATTTCCATTGTATGTACTTATTATAATATTTCCCTTTTGTTTTTTATTACCTTTTACTCCTTGACCTTATTATTTATTTTTAAAGAGTTACATTTTATTTTCATTTCTTTATTCGTTAAATTAATTTTATTCTTCTTTTTATGATTGAATTATATCTATTCTGGGGTCTAATCTTGTTATGTTACATAATGCCCACTCTTTAAGAATGATTATTTCTGATGGAATATTTATATGACTGAAGAAATCATCATTCATTCTTGTGTAGGGTCTTCATAATATTTTTTCAGTGTAGCTTGGTTGTATGGAGAGTGACTATATTTGATAATATCATCTGCCATCATTTTATTTATTTCACTTCTTACCGCTTCTTTTAAGGAATGAGCGATGGGATATATCTTCCTTCTGAATTCGACTGGTTCTTTGAATTTTAATTTACATTGATAGTTTCTCACTTTACCGGGCATGTCGGAGAAAAAATGTTTATATTTATTATATATTGATATTAGTATATTCACCTATTCTTCAGTTAAAATTAACCCCATTTTTTCTTGCTGGAATCTCAGGATCTCTTCCAGTTTATTCCGCCACATTTCTTCATTATTGTTATGATATTCTATACTATTTTGTAATGAACCATATCCATCATTTTTGTCCTCCCTAACATAATAGCTGGCACGGTTCTGAGGGGCACATTGGCTTCCAATTAACTCAGCCGTCCATACTAAATCATCTGAGATCAGAGACACCTTCTCTCTTGTCAGGTCAATTATAGCCGAATACTGCCTTAGCGTATTGCACCCGATTAACAGATTAAATGGTAGGTCCTTGGCTGCCAAAAATATCATGGGAACTTTGATCCATTACTTTTTATATCATGCAATACCTGTTTCTTTACAGACTTGTTCTAGCGTCCAGTAGCTCCAATTAGTGTTACGTTATTAACGGGTAATGTTGGTATTATTTTCTTGCATTCCCTTTGTATTCTATTTAACTCCATGCTGTCAATCAATGAAACGTTCGCCTCAGTATCTATCATTAATTCGGTTGGAATCCCATTTATGTCAGCTCTGTTTTTTAACGTTAATCACCGTTATTTTCGTTATTTCCACTTTCTTACGTTAGGTAGTTTGTGATTATTGTTTAATAATATTATAATTTTTTTTTTATATCACTTACAGTTCGTAGTTCGATTATACAAAATAACTGCTTGAGGTTCGCAGACCTCTCTATAGTTTAATAGACTTATACAATAACAAATGTGTTTTTACTTACTTCCTAACTTGTTAACAGTTATACACTATACTTCTATTTATTAACAACTATTTGTTATGTCATGTCATCTGAGAGTCTTGTCATTGTCATTAAACTAATGAATTAATAAGTTTGCATTTCCTATTTCCATTGTATGTACTTATTATAATATTTCCCTTTTGTTTTTTATTACCTTTTACTCCTTGACCTTATTATTTATTTTTAAATAGTAACTTTTTATTTGCATTTCTTTATTTGTTAAATTGATTTTATACTTCTTTGTATTTTATTTATAAGAAAAATTGTGTTTAGGCATAATTCACAACGAATTTTAATGATTAAATTATATCTATTCTGGGGCCTAATCTTGTTATGTTATATAATGCCCACCCTTTAAGAATGATTATTTCTTACTGTAACTGTAAGTGATATAAAAAAAACAATTATAATAATATTAAACAATAATCACAAACTACCTAACGTAATTCATTTTGTTTTTATTTTTTCTGAACAATGTCTGCTGTTGATGTTAGAGCTTATGTATTTCGGTGTGATGTTGTAGTGAAGGCATTTGTTGTTAAACTTGATGTTCTGCGATGCCTTAATCAATTTTAATTTGATGTTTTTAATGTATAGACAATACGTGCCTGACTGGCTTCTAGATTCATTTTGTTTTATTTGTCTCCAAGTCACGTTTATTAACTAATTAGAATTAATATTAGGCATTACCTGTATTAACTTCCCGTCTTGTGACTTACTTGTTTTAATTTTTAAAACGACGCGTTTCGAGGATAAATCATCATCTTCAGGTTTTAATATTACAAAAACATCAAATTCACCCGAACGGGGTCGTCAATTACTTAAAACACATAAAAACACCACAGATAATTTTACATTGATATAGTCTCGGCACAGTCCGATGCGCATCGTCTCATTCCCAATGATTAACTGTTGTACTTTATCCTGCATGACCGTTATCATTGCCCATGAAAACATCGATATCGATGGCTGTGTTGTACAGTAGATTAGATTGAAACAAAACTTTATCATTAAGTAGTTGGTCCGTTGCAACTTAGATATGCCAATATGCCCGGTTGTAAATTACACAACTGCCCTTGGTTATAGGGCAGCTAAAAGATTAGTAAAGATTATAAAAGAGAACATTGACATAATAAATAACTACAGCATAAAAAACAGTTACGATCGCGTTGAAAAAATGAAAACTATTAAATCAGCACCACAATATAGGTTGGCTTCATTTGATGTAACTAATGTGTACACCAATGTACCGGTAGATGAGACAATGATAATTCTCAGAAATAGCTTAATTACAACAAATAGGTTAGGTAGAAATGAAATTGATGAGCTTATGCAATTGCTAAAAACAATACTTAAACAAAATTATTTCTCTTATGATAATGAATATTTCATGCAGGAGGATGATCTAGCAATGGGGTCACCTTTATCCGGAGTTTTAGCAGACCTATACTTGAACCACTTTGAGAGTGCGTTTTTAATGTCTAGTTTTAATAAACAGCGAGATAAAATTAAATTTTACATACGTTACGTTGATGACACTTTTATGATATTCGGTGGAACAAGTAGACAAATAGAAAATTTGAAAGGATATATTTTTATGAACAGTATAAACATGAAAATCCAATTTACCCTGGAAATGGAGAACAATAACTGCCTGAACTTCCTTGATCTCACTATTAGCAAATATAATGACCGATTTAGATTCAAAATTTATAGAAAGCCCACCACTACGAATATCACTTTTCATGCTGAATCGTACCATCCATATTCCCAAAAAATGGCAGACTAATATCATCAAAAGTATAGCTATCGCTAATGGGTATAACGGTGAAATCGTAGACATGCTAGTAAGAAAACACTCAGTAAAAATCAATAGTAAAAGCAGATAAACCGGCCCAGCTAAAAAAGATACTAAGTTTATAGTAACTGAGTACACGAATGTACTACCAGTCATTGTAAAGAATGAGTTAAAGAAACATAAAATAACAGTGGCTTTCAAAACCACAAATAACATCAAAAAATGTTTGGGACAAAGAACTCACATCCCGGATGAAGAGAAAACTGGAGTATACAAGCTTGAATGCGATGACTGTGACAAATTTTATATAGGACAAACGGGCAGACAATCAGCCGAATGTTTTAAGGAACACCTACCCAAAAGTGATATCTCGAAAACAAGATCTAGTTACGTTCAACATTTAATGTTGTATAATTATAAGTACTCAGACTTCCACACAAACTTTAAACTGCTTCATAATTGCAAAAAAGGTGCATACATGAACGCTGTGGAGGAATATGAGATATACAAAGCTTCTAAGTTGCAAACGGATCAACTACTTAATGATAAAGTTTCGTTTCAATCTAATTTACTGTACAACACAGCCATCGATATCGATGTGTCCACGGGCAATGATAACGGTCATGCAGGATAAAGTACAACAGTTAATCGTTGGCAACGAGATGATGCGCATCGGACTGTGCCGAGACTATATCAATGTAAAATTATGTGTGGTGTTTTTATGTGTTTTAAGTAATTGATGACCCCATTCGGGTGAATTTGATGTTTTTGTAATATTAAAACCTGAAGATGAGGATTTATCCTCGAAACGCGTCGTTTTAGAAATTAAAACAAATAAGTCACAAGACAGGAAGGTAATATAGGTAATGCCTAATATTAATTCTAATTAGTTTACCTAACGTAAGAAAGTGGAAATAACGAAAATAACGGTGATTAGCGTTAAAAAACAGTGTATAGTGAAAGTGCATATGAAATAGAACTGGTTATAATATAAACAGTGGATAACACATATAATTTATATAAAACAACTATATAGCTAATATAATAAGATTAAACAAGTTGTACAATAATTAAAACTAGTGGAATAATCCCCAGAAACTAATTATGTGCATCAGAGACGAGTAAAAATAAGATTCAAATGAATCATGTTAATTATAGGGTATATAAAAACAACCCTGTGGCCCCCAAAAAATGTCGTAAAGTCAAGAGCTTTACTAAATGAATCTAGAGATTGAAGGAAGAAAATTAATTATTATTGTTGAATTTGGAAACGAAGCCAGAACAGATATAATTTGAAACTGAATATTTTCTACAAAAATAATAATGTCACACAGTAAATTAATGAAGAAAAACTCTGGAAATAATGAGAAGTAAAATGGCTTAATATAATACATGGAAAACTGAAGGCCAGAAGAATTACAACAAGAAAATAAACTAAACTACAATTTGGTGAGATTGTTCTATTATGCTAAGATATATTTGTTCAATCATTATTAAATTTAAAAAACTAAAACAGTGAAATGATATAACAAAAACACTATAAACATTATGATTATTAATTTTATTTTCTCATTTTTTTTTTTTATTAGTTGTTCAAATTTAACTAAGTTGTTTCTTTTGTATAATCCAAAGAACCCATGACCCAACACACATACATAACATCACATTACTGAAACAAATTTATAATTTTCTATCATATGTATGACTTTGACAACATATCGACTTTAATTTTTTTATTAACCCTGAGAAAGTGATTTTATGTTATCGAACTTAAAGGAGCTACTAACTGAAGAGAAGGGCATTGCATGTTAATAAATTTCAATATATGTTAAAAAGAATGGAGTAATAAAATTTATTGAAAATAAGACAAGACTGAATATGAGTTAAATTTTTTATTTCACTTTCCATAGATTGGCACCCACAACTTGGAGTTGCAGGATATAATTACATTGATGAAGGGTAAGATTTACATTAAGATTTAAAGATTTATAATTACATAAAAACAACATCACATTACATAATTGGCACCAACAACTTGGGGCTCTACAAAATACTACTTACATTTGAAATTTAATTAACTAATCTTAGTTTAATTACATTACATAGAATTGGAGACCAACTTGAGGGCTAGAAAAAAGGAAATAAAGAATAAATAAATAAGAATTGGACAGAATTATATTTGTCATTTCTAGCCAGCGTTTATATAAAAGAAAACAAAATGTCCAGGAAAGGAACCTCATGTAGGAGAAACAAGACAGCTAATACGGAAATGAATACGGAAGAGAAGGAAGCTCAACCTGCACTAGAAGTGGAGGTAGAAACCAGCAATATAGAAGAAAATCAACCCGACAAACCAGCATATATGGAGAACGTAAGCATACAGGAAATGATAAGGCTTATGACTGAACAATTAAGTAAGACAATGGAAGATAATAACCAACAGTTGAAGGAACAATTAAGTCAGAAAATAGAAGAACAAATGACTGAAATCAAAAACAATCTGAAAAATCAGGTGGAAGAAAGCAATGAGAACTTGAAACAGCAGATCATAGGGGAAATTGCTGTGATTAATCAGAAAATGGAACAGTATAATGAAACAATCAAACAGCAGATTTTGGAAACTAACGAACATCTAAAGCAAACAAGTTTGGAACTACAGCAATTCAAAGAAGATGTTTGCATACAGATTGACCATGTAGAAAATACTAATATAATAAGAATGGAATCATTGCAGAAAGAAACACAAGAGAAAATAGAAAAGGTGCATGAGAGGTAGAAGAGAAAATAGAGCACATGGAAGTCAACATTAATGGTATAAAGAACCACGTAACCAATAATATGGAGAAAATAGAAGAGATAAATCAAAGAGAATTAGTAAATATACGGGTAGAATTGGAGATGATTAGGAATAGGCCATTTAATGTACCTAATTTCCAACTTACTGATAATAGAGAGATGATTAATTTCAAGAATTACAGAAAGAACCCAATGGAATTCTTAGAAAGGATTGAAGAGAACATTACAAAAAACAGAGAAACAAGATGGACAGTAATTCGAAGTATGTTGGACGAACACTTTAAGGACATGACTGATAACTGGTGGACAGCAATCCGGCATGACATAAACGACTATCAAGAGTTTAGGGCATTGTTTGAAGCCAAATATTGGTCTGAATCCACCCAAAACATAGTGCGAGACAATCTATGCAATGGCAAATATGATCCACAGAGAGGACAATCACCAACGGCTTATTTCTTGGGAAAGGTGTGGCTAGCTAGAAACTTGGAACCGAAGATACCAGAGGAGTGCCTGGTAAGTAAACTCTCTTATCACTATGAGGAAGGGATTGCCAGAGCCAGACTTTGCGGACAGATCAAAACAATACAGTCCATGGCAGCACTATTAGAAAATTATGAGCATGAAAACTATTACCGCAGAAGTAGACACAGGAATGACAATCAACTAAGGGACAGAAATAATACTGCCAACAATAATAATCAGTGTAATAATGGCAACCGAGATAATCGACCACGGGCAAACTATGTGCGATCACACAATCGATAAAATAACCGCGGTTCTAGAAGACAATACTATCAAGAACGCAGGAGCCTAGAACTCAACCACCAATACCCGAATAGTAATAGAGACAATAACTATAATAACAATAATTACAACAGAAGTTATGCAAGAAGGAGCAGAAGCATTGAAGATAATAGGTGAATGAATAATTATAGCTCAATGGGGGACACCAGCGAGGACAGACGTAATGTAAATAGCAATGATATTCATCATAACAACTATATTAGGGACAGTGAAGATAACCAGAATTGAAACGAGAGGCGGCAGTGAGAAATCTTAATGACCCATCACTGAACCGATTTTCTGGGTATAGACATAGACAACCACACCACATACCCAACAAGACTATTGTAGTAATTAAAAATAATTATTTGAAAAACATAAGAGAGGACTTGTTAACCGAATAATCTGCCCATGTAGAAAGCAACAATAATGAAATCACATACATTAGAGCTGACGTAAATGGGATTCCAACCGAGTTAATGATAGATACTGGGGCGAATGTTTCATTGATTGACAGCATGGAGTTAAATAGAATACAAAGGGAATGCAAGAAAATAATACCAACATTACCCGTTAATAACGTAACACTAATTGGAGCTACTGGACGCCAGAACAAGTCTGTAAAGAAACAGGTATTGGATGACATAAAAAGTAATGGATCAAAGTTCCCATGATATTTTTGGTAGCCAAGGACCTACCACTTAATCTGTTAGTCGGGTGCAATATGCTAAGGCAGTATTCGGCTATAATTGACCTGAGAAGAGAGAAGGTGTCTCTGATCTCAGATGATTTAGTATGGACGGCTGAGTTAATTGGAAGCCAATGTGCCCCTCAGAACCGTGCCAGCTATTATGTTAGGGAGGACGAAAATGATGGATATGGTTCATTACAAAATAGTATAGAATATCGTAACAATAATGAAGAAATGTGGTGGAATAAACTGGAAGAGATCCAGAGATTCCAGCAAGAAAAATGGGGTTAAATTAAACTGAAGAATAGGTGAATAAACTAATATCAATCTATAATAAATATAAACATATTTTCTCTGACATGCCCGGTAAAGTGAGAAACTATCAATGTAAATTAAAATTCAAAGAACCAGTCGAATTCAGAAGGAAGACATATCCCATCGCTCATTCCTTAAAAGAAGCGGTAAGAAGTGAAATTAAGCTTAGATTTTAAAAAAATCGTAATATCTTTAGAACCAAATAATTTAGAGAAATCAAAATTACATGTGTGCACTGTACAATACAGTTTGGATATGTGTGCAAAATTGTATAACATTCGGTTGAATAGTTTCGGAGGGGTTCGCAGTCTAAGTTGTGTAACGAGTCATGGATAGAGGGCTATGCCTGATTTTGCTATGCTCATCAGGCTCCGCCCAATTAATATATAATAGCAGCTTTACAGTAAGTACTCCTAATCTACAGAGTCATTGAAAAATATTAATATTTTTATTTATACATTATTTACGTTTATGTCTGAAAATTTTGAAAAATATTCTGAAGAATTTTCTTAACAAGAATTAAATATCACTGTCCAAGAAAATCTGATCTAGAATTGTAAAATAGAATTATCCTTACTATACATAAGTAGAGATTTTAGAATTATCGAAGGGACAACACGGCTTCTGAGTTTCTTGACTAAGAACAATTTAAATGAAAATTTTAATGAAACCATCAAATATTAGAAATTTTACTAACTACATCCATGACTATAGTTGAGGAAGAACAATCTTTTTCAACTTTAAAAGATTAAAAATATATTTTTTGGCCCACAATGTAGGATAGACATAATTCACTTGTCCTGGTTTCCAGTTATCATGACTTTATCATCTATTCTCAACTTCAATAAAAGGGTGATACAGAATTTTGCATACCAGAAAGTTTGGCAAATGCAGAAGCTGAGGAAAGAGTTTGTCTATTTTGCATCCAATATCATAAATATTTAGTATCTTATGTGATTATTTGGTTTTAAATCTTTAGAAATTCCTTCACACATACAGAAATAGACAACTATAAATTTATTTATTAAAGGGATTTTATATTTATTGATAGACAACTATCAACTATGTAGTGATTGTCAAGATAATACTGTATAACACATTGGATAAAACAAGAAGGATAAGGACCAGAAAACTAAAGGAAACTTAATTTTGAAACTCATATCACATTTGTTATCAATTTAGTTTTTCACAGACCAACCAATAATTTTATCTGTGACCAGTCAATTTAAAAAATTAATGTTTTTCAATTACAGCTGAAACCAATTCAGATATTAGCTGTAAAAGAAAAACAAGCAATCAGAAACTGAAATTCAATCTTGGTCTAGCTCTGTACTTTCAGTTGTTCCTCCTTCATTATTCAGGTACAGGTCTATTGAACAAAAAATCAAATATTTTGGAATTACACTATGCGTTTCCGTTAGACATACACAAAACTGGCATGCATGAAAAAGAAAATACCTTGTATCAGGTTTTATGCTCTTTCAGTGTAGCTAGTTATAGTGACTGAGTGCTTACTTTTCATATAAGCAGTCTTGAAAGTGTTAAAACTATTTCATGACTGTGTGTAACATTTAACTACATTATTCAAATTAGATTTTACTAATATGAGGAAAACTCTGGCCAAATGGCATGCTGATGAGAGGTTATATGGAAGGGAATTTTAATTGCCAGAATGAGAATTTGTGTAATGGAGAATGCCTTTTCATTCAGAACAAGAAATCTTATTGAGTATACCAAACTGTAGATTAAGTTTCCTATATGTACCAGCTCTATATGTAACACATTACTTTCCCATGCATTCAATGTGTGTTTATATAATACAGCAAGATATAGAATAGAGTGAGTGAGTCTACCAGAAGTCTGTTAAGAATATATTTTTGTGTTCTTCTTAGCATTAATTTGGTTAACTTTAATTCATTTCAAAATGGTAATTGAATATTTCTGTTGTAGTACAGAGGCAAAAAATATTTATAATCTCCATGTAATTATATTATTGCATGAGTGAAACATGAACAGTATCTTTTAATTTATGACTTGTTGACTAAAAGTGAATTTGTTAGATAATTGCATTTATGTGTATGGTAAAAGGTGTTTTGAAGCATGTTGTAAATCATATTTTGATTTTAAAAGTGATACATCATTTAAAGTAACCATAGTATATACACATAGGTGTAGTGGTTTTATGTTAACTCTCTTAATATCTATTATGTAAGGGAATTAAAGATCTTCTTGTTAATTATTTTATAGAAGATTTAGATAAAGAATTAGTGGTTGTTTTTAAACAAGTGTTTATGTGTGATTGTCATGAAGACAATGAGTGATGGTCAGATGAAAACACAGTGACGTCTCATTTAACATTCCCTCAGTTGTGATTATGGAAAATTATAATTTGGGGCATTTCATGGACAGAACAAGAATTAAAGTTCAATTTGTTTTCTTGCCAATACGAATTTATTATTAAAAATTAATTCTTGGATTTCGTTGTCCATCGAGCCTCTGATGAAGCCTTCTATAGGTGAAAGCCGGTTTAGGCTGTAAGGTAAAACTTTACGTTTTTACTTATAAAAAACTTAGTGTTCCGAGTCGTCAATATTATAGTGATAAAAATTAATATGTACATAAATAAAATGTATGTGTGTAATGTATGTAATTCATTCTTCTAAATTTAAGCTTCACTCTTCTGCATTTACGTTAGGGAAAATTTTCAGTTACCTCTCCATTTATAATTGAAAAATCAAATTTTTTAAAAATTGAAACCATGGTTGGTGGTGTAAACCTTGGTTCATACTATTCTTTAGGTACAGATTCACCCTTTTGTGGGTGGACCATAAGTTTAATTGTTATATTAGAATTGCGTGCTAATTTTTCCGTTTAGTCAATACAACAGTTATGATGTTTCAGTGATTATTATTGATACTTCTGATCATTACATAATTTTAATGCACACTGCAATAATTCGTTTTTTGTATAGCATTGTTATATCCCTTTAAATAATAAATTGGTATTAACATTTCTGCAAAGATGGATCACATGTATTAACCAGAAAAATGAATTTATTAACCCCTTAAATAGTTTCATCTTCAATCTTCTGTAAGGGTTCATAAATAGTAGTTTGACCTAATAATAAAAACAAAGTAGTGTTGTCCACATTTTCCAAGGAGTTCTGATGGTTTTTCATACTTTTCTTTGATTCTGTTTGTATTTCTGAAACCACCAATGAGTCTATATAGTCACCACTATACAGTATGCAAGGAAAACAAACAGAGAATTTCTAATTCTGCAGCCACAAATTTATTTAATTGTTTTACATCATTCACTGTTAAATGTTTGGTATTTTTATTTTTGCATATTTCTTCCAGCATAATACTACAGTGAGCTCCCGATGATCCATGAAATTGGGTGGCGTGACAGCCGCAGATAACCATATTCCACGGGTAATCTGCAATATGTACAAAAAAAGATTAGAAAGTAATAATAATTCTTTATTAACATTCCCTGTTTATTTAAAGTAAAGCCCATTAAGATGTTCGTCAAGGGACCTTATGAAAACTGTGTATATTACTAGGTAGCAATACACACACACCGTACTGAAACTGTTTAACTAATAATCACATTTTCTATGAAGTTTAAATAAATACAACTATTTCATTAACGACTCGGAACACAAAGTTTTTTATAAGTAAAAACATAAAGTTTTACCTTACAACCTGAACCAGTTTTCACTTTTAAAAAGCTTCTTCAGAGGTTGAATACTAAGTTTAAATACTAACTCACATGAGCTAACATTTCGTCAGAAGAAGTTGTAGTGATATTGAAGTTATATAAAATTGCTGTATGTGTGCCATTGGTGTATTGAGTATACATTGAGTACTTCTGAAATTATTATCAATATACATACAAAAGTTATATAGGGCTATACAGAATCCAAATGAACATCACTCATGTTTCCATGCACAGCAGAGATTCAGATTCAGAAGTGAATTACAGCAAATGTATGAATTACAAAATGCCAAAAAAATGCATTTCAGTGAAGTCATTGCTGACCTGTTAGCAAACATCACAGGTAATGTTCAACATTAACATCTAACTTTTCACATCTGCTAACTAAGCTAATAAAGTACAACAAATGTTTACACATTCTGAACAGAATTTCAGGTTTAGTAATCAAGCAGCTTTCAATTATATCGCATAAACATTTAGACAAACATACTGAGAAAATTAAATATTTTCACAGTCGCAGCAAGGTATATATTATGTGAGAGTAGATTCTATACAATTCCTTTTTGAACAAGTTCTGCTTAAAATAGCACAAGAAATATAAGAGATGGAGAATTTCTCGTTGAATCATTTTTTGAAGTCACTTTTGGGATGTAACTTTTAATTTTGGGGAAAATGATTTGGTTGATCCAGTCAATCAAGGAGATATGTGGGAAACTGGCCATCTTATAATATGAGGTGTTGTATCCAGCAAAACACTTTCATGAGAAATAATTGTAATGTGCTTTAATAGTCTGTAATCTAGATCACACTGAAAATAGGATAATTGCTGTAGGAGCTATGAGAAAAGTATAAGTTTTGTTAGACATTTTTATAGAATTGTGCTCTTTTTATGGAGTAATGTGAAATAAAATCCTCATATTTGCCAAACGTTCTTTTCAACCTTATATATGTAGGCTTCTTACAGGAGCTGCTTTCAAGTTCACTGATTTATATGTAAGTTTCTTAAAATGTTGTGTATATAACAAAATAAAGACTCAAAAGTGAATATAATATATTCAGTTTGTAAATACCGTGCTATGTTTATGGCATACTGCTGGTACAGCCCTTCTAGAAGCAATGATGTTTTTACAACCTGCATGACTTTTGTGGTTTCCAAACCCAAAGATTATTGAATCTGCTTGAAGAGGCAAAGTAAACAAACTCAGGTGTAGGTGTAAGGTAACAACTGCATTGTCATGTAGGTGTAAGTATTTAATTAACGTTACTATTTTCAAACAATTTGTTCATTGGTTGATAAAGACTAATTTTTCAAACTCCTTCAATTTGACCATACACCTTCTGAAAGTATTCAGGTTGTTTTGGCCAGAGTACAAACTTTCAGTGGTATGGTGCCAGTGTTTGTTCCAGAAGGGGTATGCACCAGATCAGAAAAAATTAACACATTGTTAAATTTAAATCTGTCTATAGAACCAAAAATATTGTACAAATAATTAATTCATCTGCAATGTATAACCAAGCAGTTTGTCATTGAAAGCGATGTAAAGTAATGAAATGCTATTTATAGAAAACTAAAAATCTTAAACACTATGTGATGTTGTCGTGAAGATCCAGTAGCCTCAGACACAGAATGAATCACATAAAACGTCCCAGATCTATCATGAGAGACTTACAATTATGAAAAAAAAATTGTTTCCCACTAAACTACATAATTAGGATTTGTAGACACTTTCCTGACATGAAACACTAGTATGTTAAATACAAATTTTTACTTTTACCTTACCTAGTTTTCTTTTGCTCATTGTAAGCTTTTTCAGGCATAGCCACTAGGAATGCTGCAGTTCCATCCGTTGTGTGGTATGTAATGTGTATTATGTTCAAAGAGTATGTATGATTTAAATTAGGTCTGTTCACATTTAGAATGTTGTTTCCATGTATTTGTGTGCATTTATATATTTTTAGTTGTTCAAGTGTGTCTAGTTTTTGACCTTTTGTGTTTATATATAGGATTCCATGTTGTTGATGTTTGTATACGGTCTGGTTCAATGAAATGGTTTGCAAAACTGGATTCAGTAATGGAGTGCAATGTCTTTATGTATTCATTGTATCTTTATTATACATAATGCATAATGTGTTATATCTTACTTGATTGCTACTGTCTTGATTGGCTTTTAGTCACATAACTCTGAATCCATCATCACATTGTGCTGGTTCTAAACAATATTGTATTATAATTTGCTTTCTATATTTCACTTATTTCCTCTTCCCAGTTTTATTTTCACAGAATGCCAAAACATATTGTAATGTTAAATTCTGGAATGGAGCAACTGCAATATTTTCTGGTTTGACAATACTCGGAGGTCTCATTTTACTATTAATTTCAACAAATTAGTCAATTTTTTATGTATCAAAACGTATTCTATCAATCAATATCTTCTTATAAATGTACACTCACTCTATTGAAACTGGTCATGTGTGGAATTACTACTCATCTACTTACTTATACTTCATCTATGTTCTAATAATGTTAACATTTTCTTAATTCTTCTCCAAATACCCATTGTTTACTATTGTACTATAACAGAAAATTAGTAAGTACTATAACAGTTGTTTAATAAGTACTATACAGAAAATTAGGAACTTCAAAAAAACTATTGTTGACAGTGTTATAATTTTTTTTTCTAGTACTTCTCGAAGTGAAAATGACTGCAGAACACTGATTCGAAAGACAGATAAAGTGTGGACTTTTCCTTCTAGTGAAGACTTCAGGCTACTACACAAAAATACAAAATATGTTTTGGAAATATACTTATCGATTCATTTGATTTAACCAGACAAATTCAAATCTGTCTTAATAATACCTTTAAGTTATGTTACACACAACTAAATTCAAAGAAAATTGTCACTGTCTTTCTTGAGATTAATTGGTATTCTTGGGCTAACATTACTGCTAAAAACCATTTATATATGTGGTCACTTGTGGCAAGCCAGATTCTTTGCTTATTTTTTGTCACTTTGTCAATTTCACTCTTGTATATAATCAGTCTGTTTATACTGCAATTTATACTAAAAAAATAATATGTTCTTTTTATGAGGTGCATTTTTAAAGTCAAGTCTGTTTTGATGTTATCACCAAATAGCACATTACTCATGTTGTAATATGATGTAAATACCCACTTGTTGGCTATTTTGTTGGCATCATATACATGAATGTGGTAATATCTGAAACAATTTAAAATTTAAAATTAGTACTACAGCAGATAATTCCATCAACTATGAGGTTTGCCGTGTGATGTGCTTTTTATTGGGAAAAAATAACAGTGCTGCTGAAACTCAGAGCAACTTTTGTGAAGTTTATAGATCAAGTATTATGAATGACAGTGAAGTTAGCCAGTGGTATCATTTGTTTAAGAAAGGTTAATCATGATGGTGTTTAATTCATGATGATGAACATAGTGATCACCCAACAGCATTGACAGATGTTTAATGGAAATTCATGACAATTTTTGTTTCAGAGTTGATGATACTGAGATAGAAAAATTTGTTTACAAATCTTGTGTGCTGAAAATGTATTTCATAAACACAAGCAGTAAATCTGGTTTAATCTCAAACATTTTTATAGTTTTTTTTTTTTGTTTTAATGAAGGTGATGAGCTGCTTGAACATACTGTCATTGGAGACGAACCTGGTTTTTGCTATAAGAAAACGCTCAGTTTGAAAACCAGTGTTGTTAACTGGCTGAAGACAGAGGTGGCGAACTTTCACGAGATTGGAATAAAGAAGCTGCTAAAAACGTATGAAAAACTGCATGGACATCAGTGGTGACAATGTGGATAAATAAAGAAAGTCTATAGTTTTATTGTTTTTTTTTGCTATAATACATTATTCTCATCATTTAATGTCTTATTTTTACTCCAGAATACACCTTACTTATAAAAACGTACGTCTTATATGTTTGATCATCTTGGTCACCTGATGGACCACTTTAGAAATTCTCATAAACCACCAGTTGCAAACCACTGTTCTAGAAGAATAATCTTTCTTTATCATAAAAAACTGGTTTTCTCGGTTTGGCTTAACCAATTTTACTTCTTAAATTAGTTAATGTTTTTATATAAAAGCACCTTTGAATACTATTTATAATACTAACAATAAATGTGTTTTAAGTTCAGTGTACCTAAAAAGTTATTTGCTGTTATAGGAAACTACAATGGAAGTGATCAATAACTCTAGAGTACTTTTATACAGAAATTAATCCAACATTATTCCCCAACAACAGAAGCTTAAAAACAAAAAGAAATACAGTGTCTTAAATGACAATAATTCAAGTGATAAGTAAATACCCACCACAGACACATAGTCTTCATTATGTAGGAGACTATATATTAATAATAAAAAATGTTTATAAGAAATTAACGTTGATATTTTAATTAATTCTGACTTACTTTCTGTCTTTAAATAGCAGTGTCTTTCATTACACACAAAAAAGCAAAAGATTGTTGTTAAGTTTTGATTGCACAGAATGTGTTAAACAAAGTATTCAGCACGACTGATGAAAGGTAGTCAGATTTACATAAAATACCTACTTTCCTAAAGTCTACTCTACTATATAATTTAACATATACAAGCAGTGATGTGAGCTGAAAGTAATAAGACCAACAGCAATTTAAGAAGTATGAGAAACCCCAACCTTAACTGTCAGCTAAAAAAGTATGAACAAAATCAAACAAGAATTGTATGAAATTTCAGTTTTCCTTGGTCGATAGAGTGTGCTAAAAGGAAAAGTTTTTTGAAGCTAGACCACCTAAAAATTTTGGTATTCCCACTAACAAATTTATGTTACACCACTGGTATCATCAGATGCTACAAACATATCCACAGAAAAGAAAATTGTTATAGAATATTTCAGTTGCTGTATAAAATGGTTGCAACTAAGTATTCCCTGTTGCAGAGGGTTCTTTTGGGAAACAGAGGACCTGTATGCATGAAGAGTTATCATCAGAAATAAACCTGTAAGTAACTCTCATTTTTGCAAATTGGAGAATAAGGATTGCACTTTTCAACACTGTCAATTACTAAAAAAATACAGTAGTCATGTTTAATACAAATATATTTAATTCTGTTGAAAATTTGTCGAGAGAATGTTGTGTCTGAATAAGCATTTCAGATTCTTTTTTTGTCTGCAACATATGTACTGATGCAGATTCCTATCTTACTTACTACGGTTCTTTTTGCTGTTATCCATTTTCATTTAGTTTCTAATGCTATGCTATTAAGGTCTCATGAACAAAGGGTTTCATACAGATTTATAAAAACACTTGGATGTCTCACTCGACTACTAACCTCATAGTATTTAAGTTTTAATGTAAAAAAATTTGACAAACAAGTGAATCAACAGTACTGGTATCAAATCATACACTGAAATATTAGGCATACAGCTCACAGTGGAAACAGTAGGCATACAGCTCAGCAGCATATTTTAGCTTAGATTTGCCTCTCTTTTCCACCAAAATTTAAAGATCAAAACTGGCTAGCTTTATCAGTTGGTTTTGAATGAGAGAGTCATTTACACTTTTATTCAGTGATTAAACATAATTTTCTTCTTCGTCTTCTTCTCTTCAATGATTAGGTTATATAAACCTGTTCCAGTGCCCATCTCATCCTCGGACAACCTACATCTTTCCTACCAGTGGCTTTATAGTTCAGGAAATAGAAGAAGCTATTAGTGCCCTCAGGAACAACAAGGCACCAGGTACAGGCTTAATTCCTGCAGAACTGCTTAAAGCTGGAGGTACTGATGTGGCAGTCGCACGGCACTCCTTAATCGTGGACATATGGCAAATGGAACGAATCCCCATGGAATGGAATAAGTGCATTATATGCCCCATTTATAAAAAAGGCGACAAACTTCAATGTAGAAATTACAGAGGCATTTCGTTGCTGTGCAACTCCTACAAGGTTTTTGTGTACATCTTGAACCAAAGGTTGAGACCCCTCACAGAAAATATAATACGGGAATACCAAGCTGGATTCCGACCTGGAAGGTCTACAATCGACCAACTCTTTTCGGTAAAACAGATACTAAGATGCGGATGGGAACGTGATATTGATATGTACCAGATCTTTGTGGACTTCAGGCAAGCGTATGACTCTATTAATAGAGACAAACTCTACACCATAATGCATGAATTTGGAATACCAGGCAAGCTGGTAAGATGACATAGTCACCTGCACACAAGTGACTATGCAGCAGACTGAAGCCCAAGTAAAGGTGGATAGCCAACTAACTGAACCCATAAATATTACACGAGGACTAAAGCAAGATGGGTTAGCCCCAACACTATTTAATATTGCATTGGAATATGTAATTAGAGGCTTATCAATAAATATATTTCTTTTATGAATTTGCTAACTGCTATAATTTTTATTGTTCGACTAAGCTTTTCGTCATCACTGACATCTTCAGGTCTCGTTGTTTAAGACCTGAAGATGTCAGTGATGACGAAAAGCTTAGTCGAACAATAAAAATTATAGCAGTTAGCAAATTCATAAAAGAAATAGTAAGGATGGCTGCTAATTTAAACAATACGAAGAAGTTATCAATAAATAGCTCCAATCTGTTAACAAATAAAACTGTACAGATAGCCGCTTATGCAGATGACATTAACATCATGTCAAGATGGATCACGGCAGCTAAAGAAATATTTATACATACATACATACATCCTCGGCGCTACAGCCCAGTCCGGGCCCTGCCCTCCAAAAGAAATCTTCCCCACTGGTCTCTACTCCCGGTCAATGTCCACCAGTTTGCTGCACCCAGCCTCACTGCCTCCTTACCAACCTGGTCCAGCCATCTTGTACGTGGTCTTCCTTTCCTTCTCCTTCCCATCGGCAAATAATTCATAACTCTTTTTGGGATTCTATCCTCCGCCATTCTCAGTGCCACTTTTGGCAATCCTCACTCATCCTTTGCAGATGATATCACCATTTCTTCTATAAGTGGAAATAGTTTCATTTATGTCATTTATTTTGAGTTCTGCTCTTGTATCATCATTCCTTATTTCTATCTTGCAATGTATAATTCAAAGTTCTTCGAAGAAACTACATTTCAGCACTCTGAATCTTGCCGCATTCCTTTTTTGTCATGACCCACGCCTCACTCGTATATGTCAATGTGGGTATTGCAATTGTCTTGTGTATTTAATCCTTGTGCTTTGTCTTGTTTTGTTTCTAAGATTTCTATGAATCATACCACAAATATTCCTAAATTTATTTATCTTCTCTTGTATATCATATTCAGATTCATAACTTTCTGCACAGCCAAGAAAACAGCTCACTTGTTCTAATGTTATGTAGTTTATAACTATCTTGGTCGTCACTGGACACTTACATTATTTTCTCACCATCTGTTTCAGTGACCTACTTTTTTCATGTGAATGAAACCTCACTAATATCAGTATAATAGTAACAGAGCAACAGTATGGTATGTCAATAATAGTGCTACCAGTAATAATTATTTTGTTATTGTTATTAAATTGTTACTGATATGGCAACAGTATTATTAACACCTAGAAACACACATGCCATAAACTGTTCTGTGTTAAGCCATGTATTATACATATGCAGGGCATATGAATACATTTAATATTGTCTGATAAGATAGTCCCAGTTGTCTTACATAAGTGTTTATTAGTCCTTCCTACTATCATTGTAACCATGCACTGCACAGTTTCCTTATAGACACCAATCTTTGTTGTATTTTTATTAGTAAAGTAAACCCTTAACCTATGACTTACTGAACTTGGCAGTCTTGCTGTATACAGCATTATACATCAGCAGATTTTGTTTCAAAACAATATTACCTTATCAGAATTTTAATGAAGAATGTTGTGTAGTGGTTATAATCACAAACAGAATTATCACTGTTGCACACCACTACAGAAACAATCGGTATGGAGAACCATACATGACTTCCATGTTGTAAGATTTATGTTTGCAATAATTTACTTGAATTCGGTTCGGTAATTTCTAAAAAAATATCGTCCACCCTCAAACTAATTTAACTATTTATAGATATTTTTGTTATTATGGGGTAGTCGTTTAATATAATGTTATTTTCAGTCACTTTATCCATAAAAGTTAGGTATGCTTACTTTATTCTTATAAAGAAACCGAACTACGCAGATAATCATCCCTCCTCCGAAGTGCTCCGAAGTCACTCATGGACCCTGAGCATCTTGCAGAGGGTTCATTCTCTAAAGACGAAAAGTCTGTCTATGAACCGTTCTTCTGTAAACACGTGCAGTTACACTGCCCAGCGATCCACAGGAAGCAAATCGATAACAAAAGCGTGCAAATGTAAGAAAATAAACATGAGTGAGGCCAGAGATAACGCGAAATGTGTGTGTGTGTGTGTGTGTGTGTGTGTTGCCTGTGTGTATACATGATTTAAATTAAAATGAAAAAATATAGAATTTTGTTAAAGTGAAATGAAATGTTTCCATAGAAACTACTTCTTTGTTGTCAATAACGTATTACACATATAAAACTTATAAAATTTACTTTCTCCATCATCAAGTACCATTTTAATTTATAGAAAATTACCCCCTTCCCCTTCAACTACCCTTTTCATTTATAGATATTTCATCTACCTTTCTACAGTGGATTATTATGACCTTCTTTTAAGGATACTTTTATTTATCAAAATTAAGCATTTTACTCTTATTAAAACATAAAATGTTGCAGTTAAACTACCCCTTCCCCTTATCGATCTTCACCAAAATCAATAGGCTCGAATCCTCTACAATTCAGAACTTTATGCAAACAATTATTTGTTCTGTTTGAATTTGCGGCAGTTATCGTTTGACATAGACAAATTCTACACACAGACACACAGACATTTTTCAAAAAATGACTTTTTTTCATGTTTTGAGGGTAGTACAATCAGAATCTGCAATTATCTCGAACACGATCTTTTTCACCATGACCATACTTCCATTTCCTTATGGAACATGGAAGTAAAAATATAGAATTTTGTTAAAGTGAAATAAAATGTTTCCATAGAAACTACTTCTTTGTTGTCAATAACGTATTACACATATAAAACTTATAAAATTTACTTTCTCCATCATCAAGTACCATTTTAATTTATAGAAAATTACCCCCTTCCCTTCAACTACCCTTTTCATTTATAGATATTTCATCTACCTTTCTACAGTGGATTATTATGACCTTCTTTTAATGATACTTTATTTATCAAAATTAAGCACTTTACTCTTGTTAAAACGTAAAATGTTGCAGGTAAACTACCCCTTCCCCTTAACCGATCTTCACCAAAATCAATAGACCTCGAGTCATCTACAATTCAGAACTGTATGCAAAAAATTATTTGATTCTGTTTGAATTTGTGGCAGTTATCGTTTGACATAGAAAAATTCTACATACAGACACTTTTCGAAAAATGACTTTTTTCATGTTTTGAAGGTAGTACAATCAGAATCTGCCATTATCTCGAACACGATTTTTTCACCATGACCATACTTCCATTTCCTTATGGAACATGGAAGTAAAATTATTCCGATTAGCGCTTTCAAGCTTCTCAGCTCATCGTCAGATCGGAAAATCCAATTCTGTATGTTATTACCTTATCGTATTATATGTGACTGTAAAAAAATAAATATTCCTAAAAACACAACAGTTACAAAACAAAGCAGTAAAACGTTTACTTGCAAAGCAGTAGTTGTAATAATCATATTATATCACCCCCTATTTTTACTTATGTAGTGTTTTGCTTTATATTGTCAAAGAATTTATATCGGAACATCTAGACAAATAGACAGCTGTCATAACTAAGGTGCATTGGTGTCCACTGTTATAAGTCAGGTTTACATATAAGCAAGTTTATAAAGATAGCTGCACCACACTGCCCACAATACACATGTTACCTGAGTAGGCTAACTGATACAATTTAATTTTTAAAGACTGTCAACCACAATCATAACAAAGTGACTGCAAAGTGTACAGTACTCTGCACTTCATTACTTACTTACTTCATTCACAGTTTTAGATACACTCCACACCCATGTTACTTCCAGTCACACCCAAAGAAAAATTTGCTCCCCCCTCCAAACAATCGATGTGCCTGCTTTTGTACAGGATCAAACTCTCTCCTAACTCAGTAACTGAGAGCCGTTCAATTATCCACCACATATGGACATGTGATATTGCATTGTAAGGACAATTGTAAGGAAATAATCTGATACATAACAATCACACTTACTGGGTCACCCTCCCAAAGAATCCAACAAAGCAAACTTAAGCGCATGGATGTTTATTTATATCACAACAGACTTATTTCAAACAAAGGCATGCATCATTACACATACTAATATAACGAAGTTACTTTATAGCCAATATTTAACTTTTTAATCTTATGAAAATCAAATTTATACTGTATCTATCAGTGAACTGTTTACTAAGTAGCCTGTGAAGACCTCCAAACTTAATTTGCTTTAAAATGATATTCAGTTCATAGCTTGATGTTTGTTAATAACATTGCAGTATTGATTATAATAAACATTTATACTCATTAACAAAAATTGACTTTAATTACGTGAGGTACCAACCTTCTCTACCTTCTCTCCCCTACCTTTCTCTGCCATGCAGCCTTGAACAAACATGCAGTCTGTTCTTTTATAAATTTGATCTTGGGTACTGTTGCTTTTTTATTATAGAAATAATATCATGTCCTTACACCTGTAAGGTAGACAACTTAAGAAGCAGCGTTGTTTACAAGATTGGTCAACTTAACTCTACAATGCTCTAGAGCGGTGGTTCCCAAAGTAGGGTCCACGGACTCCTGGGGGTCCGCGACAATGTTTCAGGGATCCGCAGACACTTTTAAGAAAAATTAGAATGTGTCTGATTTTTTAATTGATTTTCTTAATTAATTAAATTATTAATTTAAATTAATTTAATTTAATCAATTTCTTAATTTCTCCGATTTTTTAATGCTCTAAAATATAAATTTTAGAATCTTAAAATAATTAGTAGAAGATTCCAGTATTTTTTTTGTTTCAAACTAATTGTAAAATTGTAAAAGTAATTTCAAACTAATGGCTTTAATAATGTATTTAAATCACATTGTGTAGCAGATCTGTTTGTCAGCCGAACTGACTAGACCTCTCTTTTACACTACAAAAAGAAGATTCACTGGGAGAACTTTCAACTGACAGTTCATTAAAATTACAGTTTTCGCAATTACAGCTTGCTGACTTCCGGTTATATGTAATCACTGACTATCCCAAACTTACAAAAAAAACTTTTAAACATTCAATTGTGGTTTCTTCTACTTATTTGTGTGAAACCACATTCTCCCAGCTCACGTAGGCCTACTTGAAGTCAAAGTTAAGAAATAAACTTGATGTCGAGAGTGACTTAATATTGAAATTATCAGACATTAAACCCAATACTGCAGAGCTAATTGTTCAAAAGTAGCTTCATTGTTCACATTAAAATATGTCTGATATCATTAATATTGTAAACTTGCAAGTTAAGAGAATTTTGATTTTAATACAGTTTAATTAAAATATAAGAGTTTCTATATGTTTACTGTTTGTTTTATTTCAGAACTCAGACGGGGTTCGTGAATTTTTAAATTATTTGGGGGGGGGTCCACGGATTGAAAAGTTTGGGAACCACTGGTCTAGAGAATACTACGCCATCTCTGGTGGCTGTGGAACAATTACACAAACTTGTTGTGGTATAAATAGATGTACGTATTTTGAAAGTGGTCGGCCAGTTTATTGTTATTGTGACTTGCAGTTCAGAGTGTGTTATTGCACAGTGGTATTTTGTGTAAATCATTAATTGCAAAATATTGTGTGCTGACATCTATAATTGGTAACTTTTACTGTTTGAAGTGACATTTATTGTTTATTACATTAGTGTGTGTTGGACAATCGTAACTTGAAGAATTGTGTAAGAGTTCCTTCATTTTTTGGAAATTAGTATTAAAGTTGTAAGTAACAAATTCTCTGGTGTTTAGTTATTTTATTCCACTGTTGAAAGACAATGATCTGTGCAATCCTCGTCACAAATGGTGTTCAGAAACGGGTATATGACCTTTAACAGTGGAAATCAGAGGACAGTTATATCGTAGAAGAATTTATTGTGCGTGACACGTAATTTACAAGAAGGATACTAGCCAGATGATTGGAAGCTTTCCTTTACTATATCAGAAAGCCATGATGATTTAACTACTGTGACCAAACTGCTGAGATTATATAAAGATAATTGCCAATAAATTTACAATTCAGTTTAATATGACATAACCAACTGCTATTACAAACTATTACAACTACTAGGCATATTGTTGCTGCTGCTGCTGCTGCTACTACTACTACTACTGCTCCTGCTGCTACTACTACTACTACTACTACTACTACTTCTACTAGGCCTGCTAAGGTTCCTGCTTCTACTTCTAGTGCTACAGCTGTTGCTAAAATTTTACAGTGTTAGTTACCCCACTGTTATTAGTAAAAAATAAATCAACTACTTTTATAGCATGCGATGTCCTTGAGCTGTAACTCTTGTAATTACAATGAATTTTTAAGTACATCATTAATTGTAACACTTAATATTATCTTTAACTAAGTGTGTAAAGGTAAAAACAGAGTCTTCAAGTCAGTAAATGAAGTGAGTGGATTAAATGCTCAAGTGGAACGTTTCATTTCATAATACAGAAAGTGAAGTATCAGATATAGACCAGAGACACAATGAGCACCGAAAACCTCTCTGTGGTGGTTCACAGTGGCGGCTCGTGAAGCAGAATCAGCGGCAGGTTCCCCCCCCCCCAAATTACAGTAAACTCCCGACTATCCGCGGCAACCCGGATTATGCTCAGCGGAAATAAATTTCAGTTGAATAATAAAGCTTCTCTTCCACTATTGTTAATACACTATTTTATTAACTACCGTAAACAATATTGTTTTAAAATTATATAAAGGTAAAGGTATGTAAAATTAATTAAAGGTAATTATGTAAAGTTATGTTCGAGGGACGAACTGTGTCACCGCTCACCGACAGGTACAGTATTGTTTGTCGCTCGGCAGCTGCCTACCTTGAATCATCAGGATATATGTAATTTACTGTGACTGTAGGAACATTTTCTGGGAAAAACAAACAAAACTGGCAGAACTTCAGCAACAAAACTAGTGAAATAGATAACGAAAACTAAATCCATTTGCAATACACTGGAACAGATAATTGGCAAAACGTTAAACAATTGGTAAAACTTGATTTTCGATTAATATAACTTCGTAATCCTGACTGACAGTTCTCTCCAACGGACTATGTAGACCGGTGGTTGTGGCGCCCCGCTGCTAGTCTAGAGGCGTTCGTGTTCGATTCCCGGGCGCATCGTACAATGAAGGCGCGTTTTTCAGTTCGCAGGTCGACTCACCCTGTGAAAACGAGTCCTCGGACAATATCCTAGATTAATAAGGGGCGGCTGAAGCGTAGTGCTGGCTACACTGCCTTTCTTGAATGCCAAACAACAAGGCACACATAAGGCAGCCTACCCCGCCTAACTCCTAGACTACTTAAGCGGGGAAAAAGCAGACATTATTTTTACTTTCTGTCTAGTTGTACTCTCAGTGACTGTGATAGTTGTTAACTTTACGTAATCCGTTGCCACGAGCTCACCAGATAAATGAAATTCACCAGTAATAGTCGCAATCATGTTTTCAGGAAATCGCCATTCAATTCTACAGTGATTTGCTTCAAAACAGCCTTGAGTGCGAAATTGTCATTATCGTCATCGTCAGCTTGACTTATCTCAGTTCATTAAATGACTGTAATTGCTATGTCCTGTGTACTCTTGTAATTGGGAAAGGACAATAGAAGACCGGCAGTGTAGTGTGTGTTGTGTGTGCGTGAGAGAGAACATCGCTATTTTACTGCCTCACATAATGGCGTTAATGATTTTTGGGTGCGTCATATGAGGTAACAATTTATTTTTCTTTTGTAGTTTTAAACTCTTGCGATATAATCTAACGCTTGCTTTATTGTGTTTGGTCAAAGAAGTAGTATAATAAAGTTTAAGAATGTTATAATGAACGTGTCATCAGTAGGACAAGCTTTTGTACGCGTCTTTAAATAAATTACCACTTGTGCAACCATACCTTCAGCACTTACAGACGTAAATTTTCACAAACAATAATTACTTCTTCGTTCTCTTCTTTTTCACTGTCCGCTGTCCGTCAAGAGTATTCCGTCTGTTTCTTGGTTCAACTGATATTCTCAGGGCCGACTGTGGACTTCTGTATCAAGTGTTCTTTTCTTATTTTGATTCATCACCTTGAACACTTTACGAGGAATGTATATTAAAGCACGATTGTGGCTTCGGCTCCTAGATTGTATCACTAACATTCCCTTGAATTGTCCCGGTACAATATAAGAACAAAATTGAAAGAAAACTGATATAAATGTTGGTTAAACTTTGTACTTGTTTAAACTTTGTACTGTAACATCCGCATTGCGACGCGCGTGCAGTGACGTCATTTCTCTCCCGCTAATCTGCTGTCGGCTTGGATTCAAGCTCGCAACAGTCAAATTTAGTTAGTTAATTGCAAAACTCCGGACGGGCAACTCGCCTCAGTTCGCCAGCCGCGGCTACATAAAGTTTTCAATATTTCAAAATTTTAGCAGGATCATCATGCGATAATTACTTAGGCGATTTAGGCCTATATTCACGAATATGGCTTTCAATATTTAATTCTATCTTTATTCTCAGTCATTTATGCCGCGCTAAACTGCACGCGCCAGCAACTATTTTCTAATAATTTTCAATAAATAATTAACTCCAAAAAACATATACAGTCCACCTAGTTATTTTATTTCTCACCAGCTAACTTAACAACTAGCGTTCTAAGACTAACTTAAGATTACTTCGAGAGCGTCTAAGACGCAACATTTTGGTCCTCCGGGCCGGATCCGAATCGTGATTCGGACTAAGATTTTCATCTATATTTCATTTAATGGGCCCAAACAACGTTTGGTTGAAGCCCGAATATTCTCAAAGTTAAGATTGCTGGCCGTTGCATGCCTTCACTGTTTTCGAAATACTTCATACTTGACATTACAAGATTCCGCAGAGCATCATCTCTGAGACAGCAAGACACTACAAGTCATCATCATTTGTCGTACAGCAGCGAAATTCTAGAACTCCAAAATTAAACAGGGAGCTACAACTTCAAGCGTCACCCGACCAGCAGAAACAAGAGTTGCGTCAACATCTAAGGCCTGCCGAACAGGATCACCAAGGAACAACAGGATCTGAGCCATCTTGAACACGCCGGGATTCACAATCCACGTGACTATGAACTTGAATTTCTTATAATTTTTATGTACAGCAAAGTCAGTAATATTTTAGCACAGATTTAATAGCATTTAATATAAAATCATTAATAATTTTTACATAAACAGATATTAGTGTCAAGTGGCCATAAACTTGTATTTTTACCTAAATTTTCATTTACGCTGCTGTACAATAATGCATTCAGAAACTTAAGTGATGTGATAAGGCTATATGTATATTGTCACTTTGAATGATTCATATTTTCAATAACTTCCATAACTATTTTTTAAAGAAAATAAGTACCTGTTATAATAAGTAATAGATTAAGTTGCATACCGATCACTGGCTCCCGCATCACATTAGGATTTAGTAAATTATTCAAATTACAACAATTGTTCACCTGCTCTATATTTAGCTATCGTTTTCGAATCACTTTTTGCATTTCAGTCATGGCTGATGTGAAAGCGTTAATTAAAAAACGGGGCACAATTAAGGCCTCTATCTCCCGTGTAAATACATTCGCTGACAATTTCGATCCGGACATAAGCGATCACCATGCCTTAAAAATTAAGCTCCGCCACTTGATGGAATTGTCCGCGAAGTATGATGAAATTCAGACCCAAATTGAGGCTGATGATTCCGATTTCACATCGGTCAGTGACAGGGTTCAAACAGAGGATGATCTCTGTACTATTGAGTCCAAGCTACACCATTTATTAGAACAAGTAGAGGAGGTGAACAAAAAACCATTGATTCAAGCTGAAGTTATGCCAATTAAAACCTCCCCCATACAGTTAGAGCCAATTAAATTGCTCTACTTCTCAGGCAACATTATTAATTGGCAGCATTATTATAACATGTTTTTGGAACTAGTACACGTCAGAACTGACCTGACGGACATTCAGAAATTACACTATTTACACTCTTCATTAAGGGACGAAGCTTTAAATGTAATAAAATCTCTCCCAATCACCCATGACAATTATGCGGTAGCCATTGATCTATTGAGGGCCAGGTATGACAACAAATTAACTGTCTCAGCCTACCACATAGGGAATGTCTTGGGCATGAAGTCCATTCAGCAGGAGTCCATGGTTGGCATCTCAAAATTCATTGACGAAATCACCGCGAATATAAATGCTTTAAATTCATTAAATTTACCGGTAAATACCTTTGAAATCATTTTCGTTCAATATATAACGCAAAAACTCGATAACCAGACATGCCGACTATGGAAGAAAAGCCTATCCGACGAGCGATTTCCTAATTTCAATAATTTTATTGAGTTTTTAAATGGTAGAAGACAATTAATGCAGAACGTTGGTGCCGCGACCAGTTCAGTAAGCAGAATACAATTTAGCGATAAGACCCCCTATCGCAAAGCTATTAAACCGGCCGATCTTACTAGGTCTACATTCCATTCTCATATCGGCAATAACATTTGTCAGCTGTGTCGTGGTAAACACCGCCTCTCTGAATGCCCACAATTCGTGGCTATATCTCCCCTTGAACGAAAAAATATTTTAATTAAACATAAACTTTGCTTAAATTGCATACGTCCAGGCCATGATCTCGCACACTGTCCTTCCAATTTGCTTGCAGGACATGCGCTAAACGTCACCACACAATGATCCACATATCAGGCAATAACGCTTCGAGTAGGAACAATCAATTTTCACTGAAACTGCAAACAAACAAATCTATCTTATTATCCACCGCTGTCTGCATGACAACTGACCATGCCGGTAGGAAGCACCCAGTAAGGATTTTATTGGACTCAGGATCGCAAGCTAACTTCTGCACCACGAGTTTCGCACGACGCATGGGTCTAAAGCTAACTAAATCTCAATTACCCATCACCGGTATAAACAATTCCTTATCTCAAGCTGACTTCAGTACTAGGGTAAGGTTGCATTCTCGTTATAAGAATTTTAGTTTGAACGTGCATTGCGCTGTGCTTCCCAGCATTACGAATAATCTTCCTGCGGAATCGTTTGATATCTCATCCCTAAACATACCAAAAGGCATATTCCTAGCTGACCCGCAACTGAACTTTTCTTCGCAAATCGACATATTGCTTGGTGCCCAGTACTATTTACAATTAATTGAACCTGTCAAATTCATCCGCAGTCCACATTTTCCCATAATACAAGGGGACAAAATTGGGATTCATTCTTGCGGGTAACTTGCCCTTTAATGTCGACATGACAAAGCCTGTCTCGTCATTCATAGCATGCGAAGATAATAATGCCATTTCCTCGCAACTAAAGGACTTTTGGAATTTAGAGGACGTTGCTGCTCGTGCTCCCTCCTTTGAGGACTCGGAATGTGAAAGTCATGTTGTCGCTAACACTTT
This sequence comes from Magicicada septendecula, assembly GCA_034769895.1. Classification (NCBI taxonomy): domain Eukaryota; kingdom Metazoa; phylum Arthropoda; class Insecta; order Hemiptera; family Cicadidae; genus Magicicada; species Magicicada septendecula. The sequence goes on from CM068375.1 coordinate 166,745,053, forward strand.
CCGAAATAATAGTGGTAGATTTGTGGTGTCCCTCAGCGACTCACTGCAAAGGGTTCCTGGCATCATGTCTCGTCACATGACAACCCAGCCGACATTCTATTGCGTGGTTGTCTCCCTCGGTTTTTACACGGTCACCCACAATGGTGGTATGGTCCATCCTAATTGTCCCATGAGTCATCATCATGGCCCATCTGTGCTTTCGATGCCCATTCACCCTGCAATCATCCCGATCTTGACCAGGAACAACGTAAGCAGGTCCAAACCTCATTGATTGTCGTTTCATCTACGTCTAGTTATTTTGAAAACTACTCTTCGCTTTCAAAACTCCTTCGTGTATTTTCGTATTGCCGTCGATTCATTCGGAACTCTAGGCTCCCCATAGCTGATAGAGACACTTTCTTTTTAACTTCCCATGAGTTACATGGTACACTTTTGGTTTTTATTCGCCAGTCCCAGCGATCGCACTTTAGCATCAAAATCAAGCAACTTGAGGCACAACGCTGTATCCCTAATAATAGTAAAATTCTTTCACTTAACCCCTTTCTGGACAAGGTGGGGATATTACGCGTGGGCGGACGCCTTCAGCACTCCCAGCTTACCTATGATAGCAAACAGCAAATCATACTCCACCCGCATTCTCATCTCAGCAAATTAATCATAGAAGGCGAGCATCTTCGTCTACTACACGCTGGGGTACAATTGACTGAGTACTCTCTACGGCAGAAATATTGGATAATTAATGATAAATCTTATATACGATCAGTAATACACAAATGTATCACTTGTTTTCGATTCCGTGCTAGGGGCGCAAGCCAATTATTAGGACATTACCCTCTTCCCGGGTTACGCCTGCTAAGCCATTTTCTCAATCTGCAGTCGACTATGCCAGTCCCGTATTTATACGTCATGGCGGGCAGCGTTCCAAATCGACGTCAAAGGCTTATATTGCTCTATTTATATGCATGGCCACTAAGGCCATTCACCTTGAACTAGTCTCAGATCTTACCTCAGACGCCTTCATAGCAGCCTTAAAACGGTTTATAGCTCGTAGAGGTATCCCTGATCAGATATTCTCCGACAATGGTACAAATTTTCGCCGTGCTAGTAGTATACTTCACGAATTATACAAACTTTTTCAATCTAACGGATTTGGACAGACCACCCAGGATTTTACCGGCATCAAATGGTCCTTTATTCCCCCCTCAGCTCCTCATTTCGGTGGCCTGTGGGAAAGTGGAGTCAAGAGCGTCAAGTTTCATTTGCGGCGCGTTGTCGGCGGAACCATTCTTACGTTTGAGGAGTATTACAGTACCCTAACTCAAATAGAGTCCTGCCTTAACTCACGCCCCTTGTTCGCCATATCAAATGACTCTAGGGACCCCGAACCTTTAACTCCAGCGCACTTCCTGGTTGGTTCTCCGCTCACTGCGCTCCCGGAACCTGACTATTCCAAAATCAAAATTAGTTGTCTGGGTAGATGGCAGCTGCTCCAAAGATTCACCCAGTCTATATGGAAAAGGTGGTCGAAGGATTATTTGCACCAGTTGCAACAACGCAACAAATGGCGCATCCCGTCAAAAAATTTGGCTACCGGACAACTCGTCCTTATTTTGGAAGACTTCCCCCCCCCCACTGCAGTGGAAACGCGGGGTAGTCACTCAGGTCTATTCGGGTCAGGATTCAATAGTGCGCGTCGCGGATGTTCGCACCGCAAACGGTATCCTACGTCGGCCCATTCACAAATTATGTCCACTTCCAGTGGCCTCAGACTAATCGCATGAGCGTTCATTCGACATGCATCACTGTATCGAACCTTTATCATGCTTTCTATTTGTTGTTTTTATTATATTATTATCATGTCTATTGTATTACTATGTATCATTATCATGTTATTATTTGTTATTGAATTTTTTGTGATCATTATTATACTATTAAGTACTGTTAATTATTATGTCAATCATTATGTATTATGTATACTCATACAATCATATTATGTATTTTTACATCAATTGGGTATGTCAATCATATTGTTATGCACTATTGAATCTTTGGTATCATTGTTCTAATACTATGCATGTAAATTATTATGTCTTTATTATTGTATTACCATATTGAATCAGTTTTTGAGGATGTTTTCTTTTATATAAATTAAGTGTTATTACTTACGTTTTGTTAAAAATTAAATGTATGTATTTACTGGACATATGTTAATGCTTCAAGAAAGATCATGTTAGTTATATAAGCACTTTTATTTTTATCATGAGTTTTTATTTTGCACATATTTTAGCACAGAAATTGTTTGTTTTGCTTTTGAGTTTTTTCTGATAGCTTTAATTAATTTTATTATTTACAGATTTTTATGTCAGAGATGATTTACTTTAAAAAAAGGGGTCAATTTAATGTATAAAGCTTTCAAGTATATTGTATATTGTCTTTGTATATAACATTTGATAATAATTTATGATGCACTATTCACACAATGAATTAAGTTGCAAAATCGCCCGATGTTGTGCGGGCAGTATGGTTAAACTTTGTACTTGTTTAAACTTTGTACTGTAACATCCGCATTGCGACGCGCGTGCAGTGACGTCATTTCTCTCCCGCTAATCTGCTGCCGGCTTGGATTAAAGCTCGCAACAGTCAAATTTAGTTAGTTAATTGCAAGACTCCGGACGGGCAACTCGCCTCAGTTCGCCAGCCGCGGCTACATAAAGTTTTCAATATTTCAAAATTTTAGCAGGATCATCATGCGATAATTACTTAGGCGATTTAGGCCTATATTCACGAATATGGCTTTCAATATTTAATTCTATCTTTATTCTCAGGCATTTATGCCGCGCTAAACTGCACGCGCCAGCAACTATTTTCTAATAATTTTCAATAAATAATTAACTCCAAAAAACATATACAGTCCACTTAGTTATTTCATTTCTCACCAGCTAACTCAACAACTAGCGTTCTAAGACTAACTTAAGATTACTTCGAGAGCGTCTAAGACGCAACAAATGTGTTGGTATAATGTAACAGAAAGAAGTATTGACCTTTTATTGTGAACAGTGCATCTGAGTTTATGTTAGTTATAAATATAACTAATGGTACTCTAATGTTTTTATGTATACCTGTTTCTATGCGTAAACATTAAATAATCCATGTTAAAACTATTTTTATTGCCTCAGTTTTGGTCTGGTACAATTCAGGAGAAAGGTGGTACAAATTAGAGAACTGTTTCCTGAATTATACCAATTGACGGTATTTTACTTATTAATGAATAGTCATCATCATCATCATCATCATCACCATCCTCAAGGTTTAAGCCAAGAATGGTTTGTTCCGGTCTCAAATAAGCAAATATTACAGCTGGTCACTCCAGCGCTTCCTCGGACGTCCCACACCTCTCCGTCCCCTCGGCTTATAGTTCCATAGTTGTTTGTGGATGCGGCAGTCATCCGGCAAAGATGTTCCCACCAATTCAGCCGATACTGGGCGATTAATGAATAGTATGTTTGGAATTCAATGATAATCTTTTCACGACTGGTAGACAGCTGGCAAATCGAACACTTTGTATTGTTGACAGCTTCAAAGTGTTCATAGATGGCGAATTAAGCAATTATATTAAATTTTGTCGACCGCTTAAAAAATATAATGGAAAACGTAATAGGAGAAGAACAGACGGGATTTAGAAAGGGAAGAAGCACAATAGATGCTGTGTTTACATTACAACAACTAATCGAGAAACGCCGAGAATATAACCTAAGTATGTACATAGCTTTCGTTGATTTTGATAAAGCTTTTGACCGTGTCAGCAGAGAAAAATTGTGGGAGATCATGTTCTTAAGAGGATATCCACCACATCTCATCAGAACAATTCAAAGTCTATATCACAAAACAAAAATTTTTATAAGCCTAAACGGAAAGATAAGTAATTCAGGAATGACTAATATAGGAGTAAGACAAGAATGCAGTTTATCACCCACGTTATTCAATATTTATATAGATGATATAATCCGAAACTGGAAAGAATTACATAAAGAGGGAACATATTTTGACAAAGACACAATATTAAATGTAATTTTATATGTTGACGACCTCACACTAATTGGGAAAAAAGAGGAAGAATTGCAAAAGAGATTATAAAAACTGCAGCAAATTAGCAAAGGATACAATTTAAAAATTTCAGTTCCTAAAACAATATCGGTATGGAGAACCATACATAACTTCCATGTTTTAAGATTTATATTTAAAATCATTTTCGAAATGAAATATTACCATAGAAACTACTTCTTTCTACTTACTGCTTCAGCCTTAACCACAGTACTGTGGTCACTAACGTATACCACCTCACGTTATCGCACTCGATTTTCACTGATGATGGAAGTCGATGGCATTGCCGAAACGTCTGGTTTTGTAGAAAACATTGGACTACGGCCAAACATCCAGGGAAGGAATTTTAACAAAAACTACTTCTTTGCTGCCGATAACGTTGTACACATATATATAAAAAATATGCATAAAATTAATGGCTTGTATAAGTTAATGTTTGATCTCCATTAAGTAGTGCTCAAGTTTCCAAAGTTTTAATATTATGATGTCCGTAATTAAAACATCAGAGCAGGTTTAGTGTGTATTAGGGTACACCGTGGACAACAATTTTCAACATTTCCTATTGAGCGTTGCTTAGAGTAAAGCTGCGAATCTACAGTATACGTTTCACAGAACAAACACGCGGAAAAGAAGGAGCGCTCCGAAGGCACTCATGGACCCTCAGCATCTTGCAGAGGGTTCATTCCCTAAAGACGAAAATTCTGTCTATGAATCGTTCCTCTGTAAACAAGTGCAGTTACACTGCCCAGCGATCCACAGGAAGCAAATCGCTATCCACGCTGGACAATTTTTCGGCTTGCACGCGTTATGTTGGTGTGGGTTTCGGCACTTTCCATTTAAAAAGCGTGCAAATGTAAGAAAATAAACATGAGTGAGGCCAGAAATAACGCGAATTTTGAGTGTGTGTGTGTGTGTGTGTGTGCGCGTGTGTTCCCTGCCTTTTTATTGCAGTAATCATAATAATAAAATGGAAACGTAAACATTACATAATTGAGATATGCTTGCCTGCCACGAACGATATATTTTCTCTCATACATGATTTACATTAAAATGAAAAAATTATAATTTTATTGCCTGGCAACAAAATTATTTTATTTTTAACAATTACCATTGTTTGAAAAAGTTTAAATGAATTTTCAAGTACTTTACTGTTGTTAAAACGTAAAAGGTTGCAGGTAAACTACCCCTTCCCCATAACCGATCTTCACCAAAATCTAAAGGCCTTGAGATCACTACAATTCAGGGATGTATGCAAAAAAGTATTTGATTCTGTTTGAATATGCGGCAGTTACCGTTCGTTATAGAAAAAATTACCCTTGTTAAAACATAAAATGTTGCAGGTAAACTACCCTATCCCTTAACCGATCTTTACCAAAACCAAAAGTTCTTGAGAACTCTACAATTCAGGGCTGTATGCAAAACATTATTTGATTCTGTTTGAATTTGCGGCTGTTATCGTTTGCCATAGAAAATACCCTTGTTAAAACATAAAACGTAGCAGGTAAACTACCCCTTTCCCTTAACCGATCTTCACCAAAAACAATAGGTCTTGAGTACTCTACAAATCAGGGCTGTATGCAAAAACTTATTTGATTCTGTTTGAATTTGCGGCTGTTATCGTTTGCCATAGAAAATACCCTTTTTAAAACATAAAACGCAGCAGGTAAACTACCCCTTTCCCTTAACCGATCTTCACCAAAAACAACAGGTCTTGAGAACTCTACAATTCAGGGCTGTATGCAAAAGAGTAGTAGATTCTGTTTAAATTTGCGGCTGTTCTCGTTTGACATAGAAAAAAATTACCCTTGATTAAAAAAAAACCGTTGCCGGTAAACTACCCCTTTCCCTTAACCGATCTTCACCAAAAACAATAGGTCTTGAGTACTCTACAAATCAGGGCTGCATGCAAAATATTATTTGATTCTGTATGAATTTGCGGCTGTTATCGTTTGCCATAGGAAAAAAATCTACAGACAGACACACACACATAGACACACAGACCCACAGACAGACACACACACAGACACTTTTCGAAAAATGACTTTTTTCATGTTTTGAGTGTAGTACAATCAGAATCTGCAATAATCTCGAACACGATTTTTTTTGCCATCACCATACTTCCATTTCCTTAAGGAACATGGAAGTAAAAATAATGTAATTCGCAGGAAAAGAGCCAATAAGAGCCAAAATCATATTAAACGATAAAACACTGGATCAAATAAACCATTTTAAATACCTAGGTTGTGATATTTCCTTCGATTACAGTAAACATATTGACCAAAATATTAGTACTTTTAACCGTATTTGCGGAACTATCAGTCGATGCCCGAAAAATAAAGCAAGGAAAGAGACAATGATGAAATTTTATACAACAATGGCTGTCCCCGCACTTAGCCTATATATGGCAGCGAAACATGGGTAACGACAAAGGTACAATAAAATCGAATTCAGGCACAGGAAATGAGATTCATAAGACGAGTTAAGGGAACTTAGACAGAATAGACAGACAGAATAGACAGAATAAGAAATGAAACGATTAAACAAGAACTTCAGGTATTCAACTTAAATGAAAAGATAAAATTTAATAGAAACAAGTGGCAAGAACATTTAGAAAGAATGCAACAATACAGGATTCCAGTAAAAGCTAGAAAATACAAAGCCAGAGGAAGAAGAAATTTAGGTAGACCAAGGAAATGTGGGAACCGTAACAGGCAGAATGCTTAAAACATGAAGTGAAGAAGAAGATTAAATTTTGTAAATAACATTCAAGTTACGAGTCCTTGCTCTACAATGTAAATTTACGACGTTACTGAAAACAGACATTACATTTATTTCTACCGCCCCTACAAAAATAACAAAAAACTTTATATTAACTTTGTGTTTATAAACAAAGTTTAACAAACTTTATCGTTTGTTAACTTCATCAGAACCTCTTATTACCTTAAATATGTTTTAACGTTTACAGTATGGGAAACGCACCGATAGAATATTAAAGGAAAAATAATTATTTTATTACAAAGCTAGCGACACTGAAAACTTTTAAATAAAAATAGAATTATACATGAATTTCACTGTTGAGAAAAAGTGGAGAGAAAGAGTGAGAAAAAAGAGAGGGAGGTAAAAGGGAGGAGGAACAGGAAAGAGAGAGATTTGAATAATTTTTTATGTAAACTAATTCGATTGCAGTGAGGTTAGCTAGTAATACATCCACAAATGAAGAGATAACACCATTGACAACTAGAATAAAAAAGATTAACTTTTGGAACTTTCTGGAAGATCTAGCTGTATCAATCGAAATTCATTTAGCCTTCAAATAAAACAACTGCTGTCATTAATTGTTATAACTGAGAAGTTTTTGTAATCGCATTGACGAAAGTCCGGAATTAAAATATTAATTTTAAATATTCTATATTTGCCTTGCGAATATTTATTATAAACGTAAGTTAATTTTAAAGGTGAAATTAATTTTAAAATCAGCCGAAACTACACCACAGGGGATGATTATTTCCATGTTTTGTACTGTGTACAGTAATGCATTATTACAAATATATAAATATTTATCTTGAGCATAGGCCTGTTACAAAAAAAAATTGACTCTATGAGTGTATCGAATTACAGGTTTATCATTTTTTCTTTCTTCAGTTGTTTCCTGTTTAAACGAATTAGAATACAGTAATTAATTGGGTTAAGAGCTCTGATTTTATAACTCATATAACTCACGATAAATATTTTTAAGGTTCAAGAACGCATTTATAAGTACTTAAAACGAAATAACTAAGTAACTAACAACAACAGGACCATGAAAATGAAGTATACATTTGTATCTAATGGCTTGCTAATCGCTTTAAACGTAAAATATGTCGTGGTCTCATGACTTTGTAATTTAAATATGTTTTACGATATTAATTTAATTGATGTTTATTGCAGAATTAATGTATTTGCTGAGTTTCCACTTACTATTCCCTACTTCTCATCGTGTAAATTATAATGATTTTTAGTCACAAGACACTCATCTTAGGAGACGATAATTGGGGGGTTGATTATTAGGTGTACTTATTAACCATTCAATAATTGAGTGATTATAAACAGTGTTTTATAGCAAATAAATATAAATAATATTTTATGTTTTACATTTAATGATTAATGTTGTTAATTTTAGTGTAAACAAATTGTTGTTTGTTTTTTACTTGTTTTTTATTAATTATGTTTATTACTACTCTCAATTCCTCAAATAAGCTGTATTAAAACATATACATTACACAGAGCAACAAATCTTGGCACCTTGGTTTAGTCTTCAGAATTCTCGATTAATTCCCTTACTTTTTGTAAACGGCGAGTTACATTCAGCTTCTGAGATTTCGGAGTGGAGTGACAACACACAGAACGGGGAACTATGGACGATAAAATTCGGAAACGCGTGTAAGGACGAAAAGCTATTGCTATGCTGAACTTTATAGAACAAATTTAGTGACGTAGCCACGACTTTTTACATGGAGCCCATGGGGTTGTTACTGATAACTGGGCGCCTCCGAGGTTACAGATGTCCCCTCCGACGATAACTGGGAAGAGGATGTGGTGTTGATGGTAAAGAGCCGTGTGTGTTACAGCACTATCTCTGCGGGGGGGGGGGGGGTTATCTTCCATTACCCGTCCTTGGCTAAGATGCTACTAACAAAAACAATAAAAAGGAGAAAACAGTTATACCATGACACTGCAAGTAGTACAATAACATGCGACAACATAAATTCATGAGTATTTATTTGTCTTTGTAAGGAGAAAATCGAGAAAACATTGAAGCTACGAAAATGGATTGTGGATAAAGGCGGCTAAAAACTAGGAAAGTAATAAATAATAGAGTAGGAGAAATCATGGACGTAAAACTTGTAACAGTAGACGACTACGGACAAGATTACCTGATAACAAGAATTCCTAAATAGATCTGACAATGGAAGCCAGGAGGAATGAACAGACGGGTGGAAACCTAGAAACACCCTCCAAAGTTTTACAAGTAAATGAAAATAGCCAAAGACGACTAGAGGAAACGATAGAGAACGATGACGATTAGAAATCGAAAAGATGTAGACCTTATAAACCGATAATTGTGTACACGCGCGCGCACAAACACACACACACACACGCACATTACATATGTACACATATACAACTAACGTACTGAAACTAAACTCAACATTCCGGAACATATCTCACTGGATAATGAAGCGCTGGAAGATACAAGGAAGTTCTGTCATCTGGGAAATTGTGTTAGAAGAAAAAGGGGGGGAACAACATCACACATGGGCGATAGAATAAACAAATATTTAAGCTTAATCCAGTAACTAATTGTGCTTTTATAGGTCAACTTCAACGGTAACATCAGATTTTCACGAAAATTCGATCAGAGTAGTTTATCCACCGCATAAATACACCAATGTAAACCCGAACTTTAAATGTAAGCAAAGTTTATTTATTCAGTATTTATTTATCAACACTGGTCGTTTTTGTTCCGTCTGTTTTTGTTTTAACAGGCGTATGGTAAGAAATGAACAACAACAAAACAGTCTATTACGTTTTGGTGTATATAAATAAACAAAACAATAAAATTGTTAATGAAAAAGTATTAATGGCTTTTATAACTGAGGTCGTAATCGTGTGACTAAGCTCGCCTATTTCACAAATTTATCGTTCTTAACAGATCTCTATAATTAAGCCAGATGTTCTTAGTATGGTTACATGATATAAACAAATCTTATTGTATTTTTGTATTATGAACACACACACACACACACACACACACACACACACACACACACACACACACACACACACACACACACACACACACACACGTACGAGCATGTGTGTTTGAGTTTGAGTGTGTGTGTAAAAAATCTTTGATAGACCTTTATTAATCTCTTGATCCCCGACTTTTTTTACTTTTTCCATTTATAAATATTTATGTGTGTCTATTCGTGTGTCCACAGTTAATCTCTTACGATAATACTGTTGTGTTTCTACATTCCCCTTCTTTATTTCTTTTAATATTTTAATTTTGTATATGCTCATGATAGTTGTATTTCTACCAGTTAATCTGTACTCTTATTGTTATTCCTAAGTAATTCTTAAGACATATTTACCTAAAACTGCCCTTAACATAATTAATTTTCTTTTAATTTAAATCGCTTAACATTTGTTTTCATGTTAAAGGTTTATGTTTTATGTATCATATTTACGATTGTGTATTATTACTTTATGTTTGTTAATTACTTTCTGCAAGAACAGAAATTTTTTTTCATTGACAATTTATAAAAATTCATAAACCTTTTCCTCCCCCTTCTTCTTCTTCTTCTTCACCTTTTTTTCTTTAGAAGATATACTATTCTTTTTCACAGTCGACTTAACTATTCTGTACCGTTTCTACATGTCACCACTTTGCCCAAAATTATAATATCAAATCATTGAAAGTAAAAAATCAAGTTCATTTCATTTTATTGATATGTACCTGCTCTGAGCGTTTAGTTCGAACACTGAGTAAAATCAATCTAATTGCCCACACACTGGTTGGAGATGTTCAGACTTATTCCAGAAGAGTAATCAGATTACAACAGTAATCATTAAATGTAAACCATAAAACATTATTCATATTTTTTTACTATAAAACACTGTTCATAATCACTCAACTATTGATAATGACATTTAAGAAGTTTAATGAGATTTAAGAAGTATTTTTACATTCCGTAACGAGAAGATAAATTATTACTACGGAAAAATGTAGAAGCAGATGAAATTAAGGGTAATTTGAATGAATTATAACAAATTACCACATATTGGGAAGGTGTAGTTTTCACAAAATATACGAGTGTCAGCATTTTTCTGAGTCCTAAAGTTTTGATACTGAGACAAGACGTCACGCCTAATCTAATTAAAACTTGTTCGATCTTTTTTCAATTCTGAAGGTTAAAGTGGCTGACTTCTTCCAGTGCTATGTTGTTAATGACGATTTTGGTTCTTTCCTATTCTTTACACGGGTAGTGGATGCTTACCCGCCCATGTTCCCGGAAGAAGGTAAACCTACTTTAGGTTTAGCAACCCTGTCAATGCGAACTCTTGGTTTGCCCCACCCCTCATTTCGGGAATTGATCGTGTCCCTTCCTAACCCAGCTACTTCGTGGATTTCCTCCCTCCTTAACCCTTCATATTCCCATAATTTCTTCCTAGGCCCTTCCTTAACCTTATTGGGTTCTACGGAATCTTCTACAGATATCTAACAAACTGTAGAGAAATCAATCTGACTAGCCGAGAAAATGTTAGATAAGTCCTACAGTTTGGAAACAGCAAGAAGTCACCAAACTATCCCTGCACAGCGTTCGTACTGCGGCCAGGGGATCGATTTAGTTACTGCCATACTGAGTGTAACAATCCGGATTCCACTGATACGGCACAGACAAAGATAAAAGCTATGGGTCGATCAGTAAGTCGCAATGGACCAAACGGTCTAATGCTTGTGTGAGGAGAGGCCGATTCTTTTTCCATAAATGCTATTATTTTGTATCCTTGCGTCAATATTTTCAAATTATATTTCTTTCATATTTAACTGAACATAAAATCTCTTTTCGGAGTTTGTCGTCTGTTCCAGAAATCAAACTTACATCTGCCAACACGGGCACATTAAGAGATACGTTTAGACTTATATATATTCCTTTACTAAAAAACGTGTTTCGAAATTATTAGGCCTATATAGACGACGTCTTCAAATACTCTTACGTTAGCCAACCCTATTCCCAGGGAGAATTGAAAAGTGAAATCACATTAAACGGAAAGGCAATGCACTTGAGCGTTAAGCGTTTGTTTAATACGACGTTGAGACGACCTTCTCATTCTTAATGTTTTGTCACTGAATTTCGTAAGCGAATTTTTTTGTTAACCTTTTCCTTTCCCCTCGCCACTGATCTTTGCGATTTAACCCGAATTACGTAAGACGTAGACGTGTTATCATTGTAACATACTAATTAGGAACAATTCAAGTGTCCAGGAGCTTTTATCTTATTATTAATTATAAGATTCAGCTTCATCGTATTGTTATCTATTATTAGCCTACATTAAATTTCACACGAGCGTTTGCGCGAATATATTACAGGAACAACTAGGCCTCCCCCACCAGACACCTATTATTCATGTGTAAATAGGCCTACATACATAAATAGAGGCACCTGAGTCAGTATTGATCATACCCATTTGGATATTGAGTGCCACCAGTGATCAAATACATCTTTCCACTGAAAAGCACTTACTCTCTTCATCGAGACCTATTTGGTAGTGGGTCCTGTTACGTTTCCGAGTAACTTACTTCAAGGGAGTGTAACCAATCGCAGCGACTGAATAGATCGCTGATGAGACTAGATCAAGAGGAGCTGCTATGCCAATCTACAAGAAATCTACGGCGATCTATTGACGGAACACATCGACAGAAGGACGGATTGCGCATTATGGTGGGATAGTTGCTTGCGGAGGTCGACGGCAGCACAGTTTGACTACTGCGAAAGGGAGTCACTACGGATCGCCATTGAGACACTCTGTTAACACAGACGCATATTGCAGTAGCTACAGGGATTCAGAGGATGAAGGAGCGAGAGGGTTCCAGATACGTTAGCCAACAACCGCAATACGTCAGGGAAGGCGCAGTAACAACAAGCGATGAATGGCTGCATACTTTTATTGCCATCCCATCGTATTCTAAAACAGTGTTTATAAGAAAGTGATTACTATACGTGGCCAGAAAGAGAAATAATTTAAAAATATTTTTAATAATACTATCAAAAATTATTCAGTTAGATAAAACCTAAAATATTAAAAATTTTAAATACAAACGTTAAAAAGCTAACTGCATTAACGCTTAAACAAACATTACAACAATCGAAAATACAAATAGGTTATCATTTATTATGGCTTCTGACAGTTTATGTCTACTGCCATACATAAAAGCAGATCAATAAAATTATTGCAGAAAAACATGACGTAGCTTAATAAGTGAACGATCGAAGCGTGTTCACAGTTTGAACTAGCCGTTTGGTATCTGTCTATCTTTTTCGGGTAGTCGTACGTCTCACGATAATTTCTAATTCCATCAAACGGTTTCCGCAAACCTTGGCGAGGTGTCTATACCTTCATTACCTTTATCTCTATTATTTTTTTTTTGTATTGACAGGGGTATTACAAATTTGGTGGCAAGGGGCAAAAATGTGAGAAGCCAAAATATTGAAAAATATACGCGCGTTAGAAGTTATACTTCTTTTTGTATATAATATATATATAATATAATATATATCTTATTGTATAGTGTTTAGGTGGTTCAATAAATAAATAACAACGAATAAACAACGACCACAGTTATAATATATATGCATAAAATAAAATTAATATGACTATTATACACTAAAAGATAAAAATTTAATTCAATTGAATTAATTTAAATTCAATATTATAATATTTTAGAAGAGAAAAATTAATTTTTTATCAAATATCTCAAAATACTTACGAACAGTGTATTACAGCAATGGATTTATTTTTCGATAGACTTCTGAATAATTAAGTTTGATCTATAATTTAAAATATAGAAATACATATTAGATTATTGGATTAAAGCAAACATAATGATAGTTAATGATAGTTATCGAAACTTTTATTCATTTAATATAAAAAAGACTTTTAAAATTAATACTTACGAAAAATAAATGATTAGTTGGTACTAGAAGAAACCTACGTTTTAACAAAAATTTCCGTAATTAGTGTACAAAAAACGGCTGTATGTTTGAACCTGAGACCATGCTGAATCATGATTCCCTATTACCATTCTCTTCCAGTATAATTCTTATGCAGTTTCCATAATTTTGTAAGAAAGAAAGTTGATATGTTCAATGGCGATTTTCCTGTTCACCTTTTAAAAGCATAATTGTTATTCAGTTTCCTTTCTTGTTCTGAATTTATTGGACCGAAATTATAACCTAGTTCCCATTTCCAGCACATTATTACCTTACAAAGACGAATTTAAGTAAATCTAATTTATAACGAACGAAGTACACTAAAATCCTCACTTCAACCTAATGCAATAAAAACCAATGTGCAAGTTTCTATCAATATGCAAATGATTAATTATTAGTAATTGGTTATTGTGGAATTTTATGTTGGTTTAAGTTAATGGAATAAAAATTGGAAGAACCACTTGAAACCGATATAAAATGACTAGCCTATATTGCATTAAAAGATGTCAAAGATGTGAAGCAATTATTGTAGAGATTTTTTTTTGGGTAAACGGCACTGTAGCGGACGTCAGCTGTCAAGAGTGATGCATGTTATAGCCAACCGGCCGCCGTTAGACAATGCCTCAGCACAGCAGATGTTAGACGTGAATGAACGACATAGGCGCAAAGCTACAATAACAAAGAAACAAAAGACCACGTCTCTTCGTCACAATTACCGAGAAAACGTGTACGAGGGCGACGCAAGTATTTGTCGACCTACACGTGGGCGTTAGCGACTGCACATGGATGGGACATATTCCACAAAGGCAGTATACGAACGGATGCAATTAGGAACAAAAGACCACGCATAGCCACACAGCGGGTAACTTGTTTACTGGCACAAAGTACGGAGCATCTAGGAGAGCTGCAGAGCAGATGTTCATTCCTGGAAGATGACCACCATCAGCGTGTGAACGTAACGGAGGAAGTCGAGGACAATACGGTGATTCGACACGCCCGAGTTAGGGAACACACATGTGCTGGACGGAAATTGGTTGGGAAGGACCAAAAGGAAACGTAAGACAATCGAGTGACAGACAGCCGTGTAATTAGGTCCGTCGTCATACGTGGAGGTGGTGCAAACAGAAAGACTTTTAGAGAGGGGTCTAGATTGACCTATCAGGAACAAGGAGTTCGGTAAAGGTGGGTGTTAAGAAGATATCACCATGGAGACGAGGGTGAAGATCAAATGGGAAGTAGACCAGGGACCCCTGCCCGAGTATCTAGGAGGAGTCTTCGCAGAATCGAAGGCGAGAAGCCAATCAGGACAGAGATAGTAGTAAGAGGATGCGAGCCGTGGAGAGGGTCGAGATACAGAAGACATAAAATTAGATGTTCGTAGGGAACGAGGGTTCAGTTCTTATTGTAAATTTGGACAGTTAAGTCTTATTTTAATTTCAGCTCAGTTTATTTCAATTAGCAGTTTAGTTTATTTTCAATTTTCGGTCAGTCAGAGTCTTTCAGAGGGACTGTTGTAAAGTTTATTCATACAAGCATATAGATCGTTCGGGAGTGAGTCAGAAACTATGTAAAACTGTTAGTACGCCGAAATTAAGTAGTGGAATGATGAAGTAGTAAATTAACTGTAGAACTTACCCGTGCGTTAAGAGAATTCATTAGATCGTGGGAGTTAAATGTTAAGACAATGTCGAGTTAACTTCAATCAGACTTTGATATATATATATATATATATATATATATTCAATCTTATGAATCGAACGCGTGTGGTTGAGTATTAACAATATATCACTTTACCGTGACGTAAGTGACATGGGACAAATATAGTGAAATTACGCCACGAATTAACTTACCGAGGTGCAAAATAAAACATTTATATTCTCATAATAAAATGCATCATAAATGACACAATCGCTCTAATTGAACGCGGCATAAACTATTAACGCATGTACACCGAAAGTGACGGAAAACCCGCACGCGAAAGTGTCCTAAGACAATTAAGTATTATTCGAATGACCGCAGTTAGTCATTTCCGTTAATCAGCGTATCCGAATCAAATGTGGAACACGTAGTGTCGTCGACGGAGTGTAAAGTGAAGTGAAGTTGGAGTGGCACAATTCAAATGACGTGGAGTGGATTAATCTTGTTATCAACAGCCAGGAACTCGCCGCAGAATGGGGAACTCCGCAAGAGACGTACGCATCTTTTCTCATTTTTATTTGACTTTGATCTGTGTTGGAAGGTGTTCTTAGAGAGCCGGAAAACCAGATGTTGTCAATATTTTTGTCTTTGTAAATTTTTGAAGTAACTAAAAGTGTTACATTAATTTGTGAACTAAGTACTAGTAACTGAAGGTACTTAGAGTATAAAACAGTAATTGAATTAACTGACTTATATTTTCAAGAAGAGTTGTATAAAGGAACTTGTAAACTTTCGTTGTATTAATCACAATAAATTGTCTTCAAGAAGAACGGTTCATTCTAATGATTCGACTTCACCTCCGGAACCACGTCAAACAAACAGTTGTAACTTAGCAGCCACTCGATAGGTTACAACATTAAAAACTGGTGTCAGTTGTGCTGGGTTCAAGAGGTGACCAACGGACTTCAAAGAAGACGAAGGTGATCAGCAGTTGTGGACATTGGAGTGCAGCATCGTGAAGCAGCTTCAGGGCATTCACTGGACTAGCAGCAGTCTTAGGACGAGCCAAGCAGTCGTGTTGCAGAACCAAGGAGCAGTATAGCAGCGTAGCAGTTGAGATCGTCGCTGGACACAGAGTGCAGTTGAGATCGTCGCTGGAAGCAGTTGTAGCAGTTGAGATCGTCGTTGGAAGCGATCATCGTTGGAAAAGAAGACTTCAAGTAGAAGTAAGTGAGTAACGTCATTTTATTTACTCTAGATAAATGGCTACTGCAGAGTTAAATCATTTTGAAAGCTCTAATAGTAATTCTGATTCTGAATTAGAATTGAAAGATTATGCCACAAGTAGTAAGATAGATAGTGGTGATAGAAAAAGCAGTAAAATAAAAAGTAAAGTAAAGAATAGCTTTGATGTGTATAAAGAGAATCATAAGAAATTAAAACTTGACCAAGCAGCTAAATTTGTTCCTGAGTTTAATGGTAAAAGAGATGATTTAAGTAAATTTATTAGCTGTGGTGATTTTGCAATTGAGAATGTAAGTAATTCATATAAGTATTTGCTGTTTGAAATTATAAAGAATAAGTTAGTTGGTGATGCTTACAATATTGTTAGATTTAAAAATGTTGAGTCATGGGAGCAGCTTAAAGTAGTATTACACGATAAGTACGGTGAAAAGAAAAATATCGCTCATTTGCAGTTAGAAATGTCTAGTGCAAGACAAAATAAAGATGAAGATATTCGTGCATTTTCTGAAAGGTTAAATAGTATTTTGAGTTCATTAGCTATTCAGATGACGAAAAATAAAGATAAAAGTGTTAAAAGCGCGATTTATGATGTGCTAGAGCAACAAAGACATAACGCGTTTATTGAAGGGTTGCGTCAACCAATTAAATTTTTAATGAAAGCGAAAAATATTCGTACGTATGAAGATGCTGTTGAAGCAGCTGTTTTAGAAGAAATAAACATATTAAATGATAGGGAAACTCAAGAGTATTTCGGGTTAAAAGTAAAAGATTATAGGGAGTATAAGAAAGATACTCGCCCTAAATGTTTTAATTGTAATAAGAGAGGACATGAAGCTAGTAATTGCTATTTTAAGAAAACCTCGTTCCAAAATAAAAACGGGTTTAATAAAAATAATTTTGCTAAAAAAGATAGAGACGTACATGTTAAAATAATTACGTGTCATTACTGTGGTAAACAAGGGCATGTTATTGCTAAGTGCTTTAAGAAGCAGAAAGACGAAGAAAATAAAAATAATAAGAAACCGAGTTTTAAGCCAAAGAGTAAGGATGCTCATCCGAAGGCAAGTGATTTTAAAACCATTCAAGTAGGTCGTATTGCAGATGACCGTAAGCATGAATGCATAGAAATGCAATTATCCGAAACAATAAACGAAAACGTTTGTTTACTTTTAGACACGGGAGCAGATATCTCAATAATTAAAGTAGGACAATTAGAAGATGATGCTGAAATAATGCCAGATACCGAAAGAGTAGTTACGGGTATTTCTGAGGAGCCTGTAACAACAATCGGTTTAATAAATTTAAATATTAAAATAAATGGTAGAGAAATTGTTCATCCATTTCAGGTGGTATATGATAAGTTTCCATTAAGAAGTAACGGTATTTTGGGTAGAGATTTTATGTCGAAATACAAAGCGAATATAGACTATGAGAAAGGCGTTGTCCAGGTAGGAAAGACTAAATGGAAATTAGTTCCGTATATAAATAAAATTGTATTACAACCGCGATCAGAAACGGTTATTTGTACGAAAACACATAGTGTAGGTGAAGGCGTCGTATACTCGTGTGAATTACAGCCAGGCGTACAGTTAGGTAGTAGTCTGACTAAAGCATTTAAGGGTAAATGTTTAGTTCCAGTTACGAATATAAATGATGATAAAGTTGAAATCGAGATCCCAGAAGTGGAAATACATAAAATTGACGAGTATGAGTGTAAACAGTTATCGCGAAATCGCGAAGATGAAGTTATTAAACAATTAAGGGTAGATCATTTAAATAAAGAAGAAAAAAGGCTTTAATAAATATATGCGTAGAGTACAACGATTTATTTTATTTGCCGGGAGATAAATTAACGGCGATTGATACGCTGGAACATACGATTCCATTGAAACAAGATACAGCCCCAATAAATATAAAACCATATCGTATTCCGGAGCAACATAAAGAGGAAGTGCAAAAGCAAATAGACTCTATGTTAGAACAAAAAATAATAGAACAGAGCCAAAGTCCTTGGAACGCACCACTTTTGGTTGTACCAAAGAAAATGGACGCGTCAGGTAAAATTAAATGGCGTATTTGCGTTGATTTTAGAAAAT
Organism: Magicicada septendecula; assembly: GCA_034769895.1. NCBI lineage: Eukaryota > Metazoa > Arthropoda > Insecta > Hemiptera > Cicadidae > Magicicada > Magicicada septendecula. The sequence goes on from CM068375.1 coordinate 166,763,888, forward strand.
TAAATGAAGCGACTATAGGTAATTCATTTCCATTACCTAACATTACAGATATCTTAGACCAATTGGGTAGAAGTAAATACTTTAGTACTTTAGATTTATCTAGCGGGTTTCATCAAATTAAAGTGCATAAGGAACATAAAGAAAGAACCGCATTTAGTACGGCATATGGCCATTACGAATTTACTAGGATGCCGTTCGGGTTAAAAGGGGGTCCGCCAACTTTTCAAAGATTAATGAATACAGTACTTACAGGGTTACAAGGTATTAAGTGTTTTGTATATTTAGATGACATTGTAGTTTACGCTCGAAATTTAGAGGAGCATCAAATAAAGTTACGCGAAATATTTGATAGATTAAGAGAGCACAAGTTGCTATTAAATGCAGATAAATGTGAATTTTTACGCAAAGAAGTAAATTATTTAGGTCATGTTATTACAGACGAAGGGTTAGCTCCAGATCCAAAGAAGACGGAAGCTGTAGATAAGTATCCAAAACCTAAGAACGCGAAAGACATAAAGAGTTTTCTAGGGCTAGTAGGTTACTATAGGCGATTTATAAAAGACTTTAGTAAAATCGCTCAGCCATTAAATGAATTATTAAAGAAAGATGTACCATTTGATTGGGCACAAAAACAGGATAATAGTTTTGAAATGCTAAAAAGCAAATTAACTAGTGCACCGTTATTACAATATCCAAATTTTAAAGAAGAATTTGTAATCACTACGGATGCTAGTAACGAGGCTTGCGGAGCAATATTATCACAAGGTAAGATAGGCGAAGACAAACCAATCGCGTATGCTAGTAGAACACTAAATAAAGCCGAGAAGAATTATAGCACAACAGAAAAAGAACTTGTCGCATTAGTATGGGCAGTGAAACATTTCCGACCTTACATTTACGGTACAAGGTTCACTTTAGTCACTGACCACAAACCTTTACAGTGGTTGTTTAATATTAAAGATCCTGGATCGAGATTGATGCATTGGATTATTAAATTAGCCGATTATGATTTTAATATTATACACAAGGCAGGAAAGCGTAATACGAACGCAGACGCGCTTAGTAGAATAAAAATTAATATGGCAGAAGTAATTAAAGAGGAGGTAGGAACTAAAGAAGAAAGGAGACGAATAATTGAGGAGTATCACGATTCAACGTTAGGAGGACATCAAGGTATATCTAGAACATATAATAGAATAAAATTAAAATATGAATGGCCTAACATGAAAAATGATATTGAAGAATATATTAAAAGATGTGATAGTTGTCAACGTAACAAAAGTCACGTGAAAGACACACGAAGAGCCCCTATGCAAATAAGTAATGAATTGAATAAGCCGTTTGAGCAATGTGCAATGGATATAGTAGGTCCATTACCGGTAACTCAAGGAGGGAATAAGTACCTTCTTACATTCCAAGATTGTTTTTCAAAATATGCCGAAGCGTTTCCTATTAGAGATCAAACCGCGGAAACTATCGCGAGAGAATTCGCTACGAAAATTATATGCCGCCATGGTGCGCCAGAAAAATTGTTAACAGACCAAGGGTCAAACTTTATATCTGAGGTAATGCAATCAATTTGCAAGTTATTAAAAATAAAAAAGATACAGACCACTAGTTATCATCCACAAGCTAACGGGTCTTTAGAAAGAAGTCACAAGACACTTGCGGAGTATTTAAGACACTATGTTGATGAAGATCAACTGAATTGGGACTTATGGGTTCCATATGCGATGTTTACATTTAATACAACCGTGCACACAGGTACGGGACATACACCTTTTTCGTTAATTCATGGAAGAGAGGCCGAATTGCCTACAAGTATAATAAGAGATTCGCCTCAACCTCAGTATAATTATGACGAATATAAAGATGAAGTAAAGAAAAGACTACAAAGTGCTCACCAGTTAGCAAAAGAAATTTTAAAGAAAAAGAAAGAATCGAGTAAGAGTCACTACGACAAAAGTACAGCTGATAAACAATTTAGAATAGGTGATAAAGTATTGTTACATGACGAAACCGTACGTAGAGGTAGGTCAAAGAAACTAGGTCCCCAATGGATCGGACCGTACGTGATAACAAAACGAAATTCCGAAGTAAATTATACTTTACGGAAAGGGAAAAAATTAATTAAAGTACATGTAAACAGAATAAAGAAATATGAAGACTAATTAGAAACTGCATGTTGCAGATGGACCTGTTGACATTGTGTACAGTGATAATTTTTGGACTTCTATTAAGAAAAGCAGACGCAGATGACAATCCATTCAGTGTAACAAAAGTAAGAAATAATCCTGGTGTATATTTCGAAAAAATTGGAACAGTTCAATTGACTAATGAAAATTGGAAATTAATTACGTATATAGATATTAATAATTATTTACAACGATTAGAAAATGTTAGAAACAGATATAATAAGCTTAAGAGATTTTGTACTAGAGAATACTCTGATTATTGTAGTAAAGTAAGTATTGGAATGCAAAAGACTATGAATGACATTAAAGAAAATGTTAACCAATTAAAAATGCAATTAGGACATAACGAACCAAAGAATCGTAGATTTAAAAGAGGTATGTTTGACACTATAGGTGAAGCAGCGAAAATTTTATTTGGAACTATGGATCATGACGATGCCATGTATTATGATGACAAAATTAAAGAGGTTAGCTACAATCAGTATGAGCTATCAAAATTAGAAAAAGAACAAGCCGCTGTCATGATTTCAACTATTAAGACTATTAATAAAACAATTAATGATGCGAATATTAATCAAGGTAAAATCATAGAAAGCTTTGATAAAATTATTGATTTTCAAAATTTGACTCGAAAAGTATTAAATGAAAAACTTAATAATATAACTTTTCAGGCAGCAATGACTGAATATGTGGAATATATCCACATTGAAGCTATTCAATTAGAAATTGATGTTAAAGAATTATTACAAGCTATTACTGATGCTAGACAAGGAGAAATTCACTCCTCTGTTATTAATTTAAAAACTCTAAAATATGAATTAGAATCTATTAGAGGAAAATTACCTGCAGGACTGTCATTTCCTCTTGCGGTGAATGATGACAATATTCACTCATTCTTAGACTTATTTTCTATTGTGTATATGTTAAGGACAATAAGTTAGTGTATGTATTCGTTATTCCTTTGATTAACGATTTATTATTTGAATTGTATAAGGTATCACCATTACCAAAATATTTAAAAAATAATGAATACCTATTCATACAACCCAAAACTGAATATTTGGGTATAGACGATGTAAAACAGTATTTTATTTATTTGAAATCAGATGAATTGAATAATTGTAAGAAATTAGAAAATGATGTATTTGTTTGTCAACAAATGAATCCTATTTATCAAGTACATTTACATGAATCTTGTGAAGTAAAATTGTTTAAAGGTGATTATGATGCAAAGAGTTGTGATCAGAGAATAACTAGAATTAATAATCCTTTATGGCAAAGAATGATGAAATCAAACTCATGGCTTTATGTTTTACCAGAGGATGAGACATTGACAATTAGTTGTAAATTGGCTGGTATGCCATCCATTATACATTCAGTACAATTAAGTAATGTGGGAATTTTTAATTTAGCACCAACGTGCAGAGCGTATGGCTCAGGCATAATGTTATTGTCAAATACTAAATATGAAAGTAATGGTACAATACCAATTATTCCACCTGTAGATATAGAAATTGATTGTTGTGACGAATTGGATAGTGTAGTTAAGGATGATGTAAAATTACCTACATTAAAATTACCAAAGTATTTGAAAACTGTAGCAATGCATGCTGACGATTTAGATGCAGCCAGTTACAGATTAAATGAAATTAGAAAAGCTATCGAGGAAGAGAATATGCATGAAATTTACAAATCAAAGGTAACCCATCATTCAGTAATGATGTATATAATCTGTGGATTAATAACAATAGGAATTTTATACTATGTATATAAAAGATTTTGTCCAAAATGGTTGTTACCATTGTTTGGTAGATGTTGTAGTAAAAGGTTAGAAGAGAAGTTTGAGAAATCTTTTAAACAGGTACAGACGTTAAGTGCCAAACCAATTGTAGTAAAGCAGTACCAGTATGGAGCGTCAGTTCATGACTTGACTGCAATAAGAGGAGAGAGTCCAACAAACGGTTGTACTCAATTAGATGATGAAATTGTAGAACTGAAAGAGTTTGAAAAGAAACTACGACCAAGGTCGAAAAGAACTTAGTAATGGAAAAAATTAATGTAGTATAAAGTAAAGACATATGGTAAATGTGCAATAAGATGTAAATATAATTGTTTTTGTTTTTTATTAGTGTGATCAGTTCAGTAGTGATAGTAATGTATCATTGTACAAATTAAAATTTATAAAAATTATGTAATCACTTATAAAATTAGATAAGAATTGAATTGTAATAGTAGTTTAGTATTAAGCATTAAACATTGTGTAGCTTAAAGCTTAAAAATAAGGGGGAAGGTGTTGTAATTGTCAATTGTACTTACAGTAATTATATCATAATTGTACTTTGAAGTGAGAGGGAGAAACTTTGTCATTTAGCTAGCAGATGTTTTGAATACAAAAATCGTTTAGGAACTTTCCGAGGGTTTGTTAATTAGATCTAACCATGTTTCTTAAAAAACAACTGTCAGGAAGCAATAATCGTAAAGTTTAGTTTATGGATAACCCCAAGTCACTTAGACTGATGCAGCTGTGGGAGGTTAAAAGCCACTCTAATTAGATAAGAAGCTGACAGATTTATGAAAAACAAAGGAAGTGGAATAACAGATACAGGCTAGGCTAGAGCCAGACAAAACACATAAAAGTCGTAATAAATTTGATATGTTTTTAAGGAAAAGTCAAGTAATGGGTCAGAGTGTAAAGATGTGTTCTATCTGCGTGAGAACCTTTTGTCTAAAAGGGAAATACCCCACCAAAGTGACGAACAGAGTCACATGATAGTTTCTGACGAATAGTAGCGATAGTTATAAAATTGTAAGGGAATTACCCTCACTTCCAATAGATTTAGCCTATCATAGTTAAGCTTTTAGAATTAAGAGAAGGGAACAGTCCCACCACTAAACTAAGGGTTAACACCCACTATGATGTACCATAAAAAGACCAGCACACGCTGGAGAAGACAGATCTGTTTGTGTAAAGGTCCAAGAGACGTACGCATCTTTTCTCATTTTTATTTGACTTTGATCTGTGTTGGAAGGTGTTCTTAGAGAGCCGGAAAACCAGATGTTGTCAATATTTTTGTCTTTGTAAATTTTTGAAGTAACTAAAAGTGTTACATTAATTTGTGAACTAAGTACTAGTAACTGAAGGTACTTAGAGTATAAAACAGTAATTGAATTACCTGACTTATATTTTCAAGAAGAGTTGTATAAAGGAACTTGTAAACTTTCGTTGTATTAATCACAATAAATTGTCTTCAAGAAGAACGGTTCATTCTAATGATTCGACTTCACCTCCGGAACCACGTCAAACAAACAGTTGTAACTTAGCAGCCACTCGATAGGTTACAACATAAGTGAGAAGAAGCTAGAGGAATACGTAACGCCTCTAATGGTAACAAAACAAACCATTCAAGTTTCCTTAGCTAAGTAATAGAATTGTCTTTGTAACTAAATCGAAAACTATGTCAGTGTACTATAGTTAGTAGCGAAATCATAAACTAATTTGTAAAATTAAATTGTCTTGTTTCATGTTAAAATTTTTGAATAATATACATGATAGAATAGCAATTTGTAGAAGAACGTAAGCAAGGAATGTTACTTAATCATGTGAAGTAATTAGCCGTAAAATTATTAGAATGTACAACAAGTAGTCATGAAGTACAAGAATTTACAATTAAAAATCGTTTTATATAAATTGTGTAATCGTAAAAACTTTATTGAGAGTTATAGTGTGGTAGTTGTTAAGTTCGAATTAAAAGGGAAATGTAAATAAGGTTTTCTTCAGTTGAAATGAGATGTTGAGATAAGTGTGAAAAAAAAGGAGAAAACTTTTTTTTTAGAATATGTATAGGAAGTACATTATTGATATTTATATGTGTAAAAATTAGCATAATTCAATTGTAATATAATCCTTGGAAAAATAACTAAGAATAATTGAAATGAATAGGTAATTAAGATATTCATACGTAAATTTATTGTGTTTTTTTGTTGTAACCAAAATGGTAGAACGCTTTTCAACAAAATATAAAATTAGCTTGTAGATTATTTATGAGTAATACATATTAAAAACTTAATCGAATAGAAAATGATAACAAATTAGCAACAAAAACAATTTTTTTTTTGCTTTATTTAAAAATTTTGTAGATATAGCACACGTAAATAAATGGTAGTTTAACCATTTAATTAGTAGAAAGCATGTAAATGGATTCATAATCTCAAATAAACGGGTTAGTCATTTCCGTTAATGAGCGTATCCGAATCAAATGTGGAACACGTAGTGTCGTCGACGGAGTGTAAAGTGAAGTGAAGTTGGAGTGGCACAATTCAAATGACGTGGAGCGGATTAATCTTGTTATCAACAGCCAGGAACTCGCCGCAGAATGGGGAACTCCGCAGTTAGTCAACGCTGAATTGGATACATACGCCAAGTAAATTATTATTATTTACGTACTATTAGATTAGGTAGCCACTGTCCTGCCACTCAAAAAGAACTCGCCACTGAGTAGACTAAACATTGATTTAATTGCTCTGAGTAAAGCCAAATGAGAATATGAATCTATAGAGTAGGGTATATTGAAATTTTAAAATAATTAATTAATATTTATCGATTTGTAGATGAGAATTCAGAGATGTTAGAGACAATATAGCTGCATTGTGTATCTCAATGTATAGTATGGTAACGCTAACTTTATTTTCAGAATTTAAAATGACTTTGAATATATAAAATAAATTAGTATTGTTCACAAATGTTTATGTTGTCCGAGTCATATTATTGCTGTTGACCTAGTTAATTCAAATTTAATTAAATAATGCATAATTAAGCGATGCAACCATACCAGTATAGCTGGCTCTCATATCAAAGGGCGTGATAAAGTAGAAAACCAACGATAATGGTAAGTATATCACACTTACATTCTAACTGCACAATTAGTTCATAAATGTATTTAAGATTACAAGGAATAATACACGTAAGCATAGACATATTTACATATTAACGCATCCACACATGACACAACCAACACGTGGCAAATGTCAATCATTGTATGATCAAAACACCTGTTTACATATGGTGCTCCAGAACGCGGGACGTATTTAAATTCAATGATATCCAAGTGTATCATTATATATGGTATGCCCAACCTAGAGCAGTAAGCACAATCAGTAATGAAAACACACAGTTATAGAAGGCTCCTAAGTATGGAACACTATTAACTATAATTTCTTACATGGTTTTATATGTCAATTAGGCAATGCAAACATAACATTGTAACGACACGCCAATGTGTAGTTCGAATCAAATGGATTAAGTGAGTAGTAGACATAACTTATTATATTAAACATAAAGCAATTAATTTACACACGTAATGAAGTTTCTATGAACATATATATATATATATATATATATAGCATAAATAGTAAACACTTTATTAAAACAGATAAAAAACAATTGTCAATCATTGTAATCAAGATAATTTAATTAATTGAATAATTAATCTATCCAATAAAATTTGCATAATTAATATATTTGTATACGGCGCTCCAACTGCGGGGCTAAATAAAGTAAAGATATACGACAAAGTTCGTACAGGCAGCAGTTTTATTAATACAGATAAAAAATTTATATAATTAAAAAATAGTAATTAATTTATGCAATCACAAATAAGCATAAATATATCATATTGTATATGGCGCCCAACGCGATTGCACGACGCGATTGCTCGATTAATTGATAATAATTATTATTAGTGAGTAGGTTGAGGACAGGCAGTGGCAATAAGCAATTGTTAGAAATAAGTCAATAGTAGAAAATAGACTTAGTTTAAGCTTACTTGAATGATTACGCGAAGTCGCGCGAAAATGACAACTAACCATTCAGATAGTATGGAGTTCGACGTGAACAACCAGCTAGGCGTCGAAGGACGTGAGGAAGATACGACGCAGAGTGTAAACACCAGCGCCGACGAGACCACAAGGGCGGGGGGACAATCGTTAGTACCTCGCGAGATGAACTTTCAGTTATTACTCGAGTTCATTAAACAACAGAATGAAGAAATGAGCGAAAGACTGAGTGAGAAACAGGATAAACTAGGTGAGGAACTGAAACGACACAACGAAGAACAAATTGGAAAAATAAAAGTAGAATTACAAGAACACACCAAGAAATGGGATGAGAAAATCAATGAGTTACAGAAGAAGAATGAACGTGGAATGAAAGAGTTGAAGAATGAATTAACAAGACATACAAAGATAGTAAAGAATTGAGAGAGAAGGACCGACAAGAATGGCAAGAAGCAATTAATAATACACAGAAGACAGTAGATCAAATAAATAACAAAATAGGCACACATATACAAGAAACCTACAGCAAGAATGAAGAATTGAAGGGAGAGATCATGAACAACGTATGACAACTACGGACAGAACAAAGAGAAGCGGTTAACTCGTTAAAACAGAAGATCGTAGAAGTAGATGACAGACAACGATCGGCTGTACAAAAAATCAGTGAGACAGATAAAGAAAAGGAGACACGAATAGAAGAATTAAGAAATCACATCGCCAAAGTTAAAGAAGGCCAAGAAAGACTACAGCGTCAATTAGCCAACGCAGAAGTCGGAACGACCGCAAGAACAGGTGAACCGCATAACAGCGAATTAAAATACAACGGCACAGACCGATATCCCATCGAGTTTCTCAAAGAATTGACCGAAATACAGAACACATTCTACCCAAGTGACGATGTCAAATGGATCGGTCGACATTTAGAAGCGGACGCCGCGATTTGGTGGAGGGTGATACGAGACCAAATTCGTAATTTTGAAGAATTTAAAGACCTCTTTACTCAAAATTATTGGGGAGAAGAAAGACAGGACGCGATCAGAGACAGCCTAGAATTCTGCCGGTTTAATTGGAAAGGAAATTTAAGCGCAATACAGTACATGGAGCGTAAGTTACTTGAAAGCCGCCAACTAACACCAGCAATCACTGATCGTCAGTTGATCAAGAAAATAGCGCGCCATTTTGGTAAAAATATCGAAATTGCTGTGGTGACAAGGGGAATTAATTCCATCCAAAACCTTGAATCATTGATTGCAGAATACGCAACGATTAACCAACGAACAAACAGAGACAGCGATTTTGTAAGAGATCACGAAAAGGTGAACGCCCGTGGTGTGTGGGGAGCGACGAATACACCCCAACCATTTCACAATAAGGGTGTCAGCTGGAAACAACAACAATGACCAAACAAGGAAAGTGAAAACGGTCACAATAAAGGGTTCGGACGGCACACTAACCGACAACCCATAAACTCCTTGGAATTTGTAAACAACGGTGCGTCGACCTCAACTGGGAAAGGGAGCGACGTAGATAAAGAAAAAAAAAATTAACTCTACAAAACAAAGAGGTAGCCGGAATACCGACTAATAACCGACTTCACGAAACTATCATACTTTTACCAGATATCAGAAATGAGTTGATTTATGAAGATGAAATACAATTTGAACAACGGATTTCTAAATGTCCATAAATAATAATTAAATTCAATAATAAGATTTCAGTTGCTGCCTTAGTGGATACGGGAAGCGCGATAAATGGGATGTCCGAGGAATGGTTCAACCAAAATAAGCAATATTTAGAACCTTATGAAGAATTAAGCATGACCAATACACTGATTATTAGTGCAGTAGGTAGTAAATCTAAGCTAGTACGGAAACAGATTTTATGTGACATTTATATTAATGATATCAAGATGGACTGTGTATTTTTAGTCATTCCAAATTTAATTAGAAATTGTATATTAGGTATTAGCTTTTTGAAAGATGAAAGATGTTTGATTGACGTGGAAAAGGGGGTCGTCGAGTTTAAAGGAAGAAAGGAAGAACAAAATTTCAGCATACCCATCGTACACATGGAAGTAGTGGAAGAAGAAGAAGAGGATGAAATCGAGAAGAAAATAAACGAGAAAGTGGACAACATAACAGGTGTAGATGAAGAAATATTAGAAAATCTGAGAGAAGTCTTAATGAATAATAAGAGTTTATTTCGGGAGAGTCCAGGGAGAATGGAATGTTATCAACATGAATTTAAAGTAACGGACAACACGCCATATTTCCAACGCGGGTGGCCAATTCCGCTTGCATACAAGCAAAACGTTGATGCCGAAATCAGCAAAATGTTGAAACACGGTATAATTTAGAGGGGAAATAGCCCATTTATCAATCCAATGGTCACCTAATAAAGAAAGACGGAAACGTCAGGCTGTGTTTGGACGCACGAAAAATAAATAGTGTTACCATCCCCGACTATGAAGGACCAACTCCTATTCAAGAAATATTAGCAAGATGTGGAAGTATGAAGTACCTGTCCACGGTGGATTTAACCAGCAGTTTTTGGCAGGTGCCACTAAAGAAATGTTGTCGCGATTACACCGCTTTCATGTATGAGGGGAAGTGTTATAGGTATACAGTCACACCATTTGGATTAAGCACCAGTTCTGCCGTCTGACGAGAGGACTAGACATGGCACTTGAAGATAAGGTAAAAGAAAATACAATCATTTATGTTGACGACTGTCTTTGCTACTCGAACGACATCAAGACGCATCTGATACATTTAAATTTATTATTGAGCAATCTACGCAGAGCAAACCTAACGATTAACCTCGAGAATTCACAGTTCTTTCGTCAAGAAATCGCCTATCTAGGGTATCGCCTAACTACGGAAGGAGTGCAAGCAACGGATGAAAAGGTAGCTGCAATCAGAAATTTTCCAATTCCGAGAAACCAGAAGCAATTGAAAGGATTCTTGGGATTGACCAACTTTTATAATAGATTTACTGCAAAATACGCAGAATCTATTCAACCATTACTGGATTTACTGAAAAAAAAATAAAAGGTTTATATGGACATCAGAACTAGATCGATGCTTCAAGGAAGTGAAGGATTTATTTATTGAGACGGGTATATTAAAATTTCCGAAAGTCAACCAACGGTGTTTTCTTCAATGCGATGCGAGTAAATACGCATATGGTGGACAACTGTATCAGTTGGATGAAGAGGGAAACGTGGGTGTTATTGCTTACACAAGTAAAACTTTTAAGGGTGCGGAAAAGAACTACTTCACGACTGAAAAGGAATTATTAAGCATTGTCAGATGTCTAGAGAAATTTCGAATATATGTCTTGGGTCAACCATTAACGATTATAACTGATAATAAAGCACTCACTTTCAAGCATAAATGCCATCTAAGTAACTCCAGAATAACTAGGTGGATTCTAAGCATACAAGAATATAACTTTAACATCCTTCACTGTAAAGGAAAAGAAAATTTAGTGGCCGACATACTCAGCCGGTATCCAGAGGACGTAATGGAAGAGGACCAAGTTGATGACAATTTCTAATATCAGATAAATCAGGTAACTATAAAAATGAAGAAAGACGTATGTAGTATGATAAGAGACATAGGAAAATTCCAAAGGGAGGATACGAAGTTGGGACCTATAATAAATAACCTAAATGGTAGTAATGCAAATGATATGTGTAAGTTTTATAAGTATATTGATAACACATTGTATAGCAAGTGTAAGAGTAAATGGAAATTATACGTGCCAGAGAGTATTACGGACATAATCATCTCCGAAATACACCAGATGTACGGCCAGTTAGGAGGTAAGAAATGTACCAAGCTGTTACAAGAGAGTTTCACGTTTGACAAAATGTCAAGGAAAATTAAGGAGTAAGTGAAAACATGTGACAAATGTCAACGTTGCAAAAATAGCCAAAATAGGAACCTGTTTGGGGGAACAATGCCTATTTTACCATCAGAAAAAGGAGAACTAATTAGCGGTGATTATTACGGACCGTTACCAGTATCGACGGGTGGCGTGAAATACATCTTCGTCATGGTAGATAACTTTACAAAATTCGTGAAGTTATACACGTTGAGAAGGGCAACAACGGCCGCGACTATTAGGAGAGTTCGACAATACATTGAAGATATTGGAAAACCAAAAGCCATATTAACGGGCAACGGGACGCAGTTTACCTCGAAACAATGGATAAGGGGACTGAGTGAACTTCAAATACAACCGAAGTACACTGCCATTCGCAACCCGTGCGCCAACCTTGCCGAACGTATAAACCGACAATTGGGAAACATGTTCCGAATATTCGTCGGCGAACAACACACAAAGTGGTCACGTTTTATTGCAACAATAGAGAGCTGCATTAACGAAACATATCACGACACCATAGAATTAACACCATATGAAGCTCAGTTCGGGAGGAGACCAGCACGCATTTGGGAAAAATACCTTGACCCGGAAGTACATGAACATCGTATAACGGATAACCACCAGATCTTCGTGAAGATGAAGATGAAGAGAGAGAAGCACGCGAAAAAAATGAACGAGGATAACAAAATTACCAAGTTTAAGACAGGAGATCTAGTGTTGGTAAGGACATATTGCCAATCTGATGCCATGCAAAAGAAAATTGACAAATTTGTGAATTGTATTGTGGGCCCTATAAGGTGAAACAGATCTTAGGGGAAGCTACATATATCTTAGTTGAATGCAGCGATGAACAGAAGGTCCGCGGCAAGTTCAACATAAGGCAATTAAAGGCATATCATTCCAGGAAGGAAAGGGATTAAAGATAGAAATCAACGCGGTAAATAATACATAAAATTATTTAAGGATAAGACATGTGTTTATGTTACATAAAGGACGGAAAAGGCAAATCACTCAAAGGCTAAGTGAGAAGAAGCTAGAGGAATACGTAACGCCTCTAATGGTAACAAAACAAACCATGCAATTTTCCTTAGCTAAGTAATAGAATTGTCTTTGTAACTAAATCGAAAACTATGTCACTGTACTATAGTTAGTAGCGAAATCATAAACTAATTTGTAAAATTAAATTGTCTTGTTTCATGTTAAAATTTTTGAATAATATACATGATAGAATAGCAATTTGTAGAAGAACGTAAGCAAGGAATGTTACTTAATCATGTGAAGTAATTAGCCGTAAAATTATTAGAATGTACAACAAGTAGTCATGAAGTACAAGAATTTACAATTAAAAATCATTTTATATAAATTGTGTAATCGTAAAAACTTTATTGAGAGTTATAGTGTGTTAGTTGTTAAGTTCGAATTAAAAGGGAAATGCAAATAAGGTTTTGTTCAGTTGAAATGAGATGTTGTTGAGATAAGTGTGAAAAGAAAGGAGAAAACTTTTTTTTAGAATATGTATAGGAAGTACATTATTGATATTTATATGTGTAAAAATTAGCATAATTCAATTGTAATATAATCCTTGGAAAAATAACTAAGAATAATTGAAATGAATAGGTAATTAAGATATTCATACGTAAATTTATTGTGTTTTTTTTGTTGTAACCAAAATGGTAGAACGCTTTTCAACAAAATATAAAATTAGCTTGTAGATTATTTATGAGTAATACATATTAAAAACTTAATCGAATAGAAAATGATAACAAATTAGCAACAAAAACAATTTTTTTTTTGCTTTATTTAAAAATTTTGTAGATATAGCACACGTAAATAAATGGTAGTTTAACCATTTAATTAGTAGAAAGCATGTAAATGGATTCATAATCTCAAATAAACGGGTTAGTCATTTCCGTTAATGAGCGTATCCGAATCAAATGTGGAACACGTAGTGTCGTCGACGGAGTGTAAAGTGAAGTGAAGTTGGAGTGGCACAATTCAAATGACGTGGAGCGGATTAATCTTGTTATCAACAGCCAGGAACTCGCCGCAGAATGGGGAACTCCGCAGTTAGTCAACGCTGAATTGGATACATACGCCAAGTAAATTATTATTATTTACGTACTATTAGATTAGGTAGCCACTGTCCTGCCACTCAAAAAGAACTCGCCACTGAGTAGACTAAACATTGATTTAATTGCTCTGAGTAAAGCCAAATGAGAATATGAATCTATAGAGTAGGGTATATTGAAATTTTAAAATAATTAATTAATATTTATCGATTTGTAGATGAGAATTCAGAGATGTTAGAGACAATATAGCTGCATTGTGTATCTCAATGTATAGTATAGTAACGCTAACTTTATTTTCAGAATTTAAAATGACTTTGAATATATAAAATAAATTAGTATTGTTCACAAATGTTTATGTTGTCCGAGTCATATTATTGCTGTTGACCTAGTTAATTCAAATTTAATTAAATAATGCATAATTAAGCGATGCAACCATACCAGTATAGCTGGCTCTCATATCAAAGGGCGTGATAAAGTAGAAAACCAACGATAATGGTAAGTATATCACACTTACATTCTAACTGCACAATTAGTTCATAAATGTATTTAAGATTACAAGGAATAATACACGTAAGCATAGACATATTTACATATTAACGCATCCACACATGACACAACCAACACGTGGCAAATGTCAATCATTGTATGATCAAAACACCTGTTTACATATGGTGCTCCAGAACGCGGGACGTATTTAAATTCAATGATATCCAAGTGTATCATTATATATGGTATGCCCAACCTAGAGCAGTAAGCACAATCAGTAATGAAAACACACAGTTATAGAAGGCTCCTAAGTATGGAACACTATTAACTATAATTTCTTACATGGTTTTATATGTCAATTAGGCAATGCAAACATAACATTGTAACGACACGCCAATGTGTAGTTCGAATCAAATGGATTAAGTGAGTAGTAGACATAACTTATTATATTAAACATAAAGCAATTAATTTACACACGTAATGAAGTTTCTATGAACATATATATATATAGCATTAATAGTAAACACTTTATTAAAACAGATAAAAAACAATTGTCAATCATTGTAATCAAGATAATTTAATTAATTGAATAATTAATCTATCCAATAAAATCTGCATAATTAATATATTTGTACATGGCGCTCCAACTGCGGGGCTAAATAAAGTAAAGATATACGACAAAGTTCGTACAGGCAGCACTTTCAGTAATACAGATAAAAAATTTATATAATTAAAAAATAGTAATTAATTTATGCAATCAAATATGCATAAATATAATATTGAAAAGAGTGTATTTTGCATAAAACTGATTACAGTAAGGACTTTTGTTTATGAATAGAAACAAATAAAGACTCCATACTTAGTTTGTACCATTAAAATTTACAAACTGATAGATATTATTTCATAATGTCCATTGTTATAAAAATATTTATCATTTATAGCCTTTTACAAAATGTATAGAAACTTGTTTTACGTGGTGTAATGGTTTGTTTTATATAGCAACTTCTCAGGTTTGAATAAAAGTAGACACTCACGACCCAACAGTTCCATGATTATTTTCACACATCATAATAAAAATTAACCTCAAATATTTTTAAACACTTATTAAAATTTGGTTACACAATTTTTGTCACCGAAAAATATTTCACAGCACAATGTATATAAAGTTATTTAATTATATATCCATTCACGATCAGCACCAGCAGGTCCATCGGGGCCGCGACCGAAATGTTTTGATTTTTTGGCCTCAGGCTCGTTGTCCACGGCTAACTTCATCTTGTTAATCATCCTGTTACCGTTGCATGGTGCGCGCGCATTTCGTTACATACTAAAATTTCACCCTCAACGCGCCTAAAGAAGTTTAACTTCAAAAAAATTCATGTGAATTCAAATTAACAAGAATTGTAACTGCTAAATGCAAATCTGATTTTAGTGTTCAGATTATGAAACTTCAAAATTTTCGATCACCAGGGCATAAATGTTACAAATTTGTTTTAATCGAAAAAATCTATGTCCGGTATGAAATTATATTTTATATATTTTTAAAATTTCAGAATTTAAATCCATAAAAAATAATAAAAATCTTCAAAAAATTGTAAAAATCCATGACGGGCATCAGGCCAAAGGAAATTTTAACTAAATTCTGAATGTATTGCTTACAATGAAAATACGTACATAGATTTTAGAGCACCACAGATCACAAATGGAAGTCAAAATTTTGAAATAATTGTAAACCTTTATGTGGGAAACATATTATGAGAAATTCTATTCCAAACATGAACTCTGTAACTTTAATAATTTGATAAATTTAATATACATCGACATCGCTTGCCAATTTTGAACTACCTTCAAAACATTTGGAAGTATGTTTATGAAAAAAGTTACAAATTGTTTTCAGTTACACATATTTGTAAAAAGCAGGCTATTCCTTATAGGCCTGTATATGGAAACATACCTAAACTTAAAAACTAGGACTATCTTATGTGTCATTTTAATCATTATGGATATAAACTTACCTAAAATGGCTTTTCAGTGCTTATTTTAGTCGTTACTGTAGTTATAATAACGAAAAAGCAATAGGCCTAATGATTATGTGCTTAAAATTGTTATTTTATTTTAAAAAATTGTTGAGTAGTCAGGGTTTTTGTAATTCTCCCATACATTTTTTTACTTTTAAGGTACAGCGAAATCTT